>CM036762.1:40429089-41029089 GCA_020796225.1 Arion vulgaris
TATTGTCTAAACACTAAACAATCCAAACATTGGCGAAGGCTGACACTTCTCAAGGTGTGTTACACGAGTAAGATGCGGTCCCATGCTCAGATCATACAAAAGGTCAAAAGGACAAAACAGCAGGAAATTGACCAAGGCGACAAGTTTATGTGCCCTAAATGACGGGAGAAGTATTCCTAATCCGGAACGACCTCGTGTAGTCAGAAAGTGTGTACAGAGTAAAATACTCGTAGGCATAGATCATAAAGCCCCAAAACAGGGCGGAATTTATCGCTTAAGAGCAATGAACACACGAAGCAGCAGGGAAGTGACCGTTCCAATGACCAGTCCTAAAAGGGTTAAATGTTCCATACCGGAACACCTCACTGAGTCAGAAATGGGCAAAGTAGAAATGCTCTTTGGCGTAGATCCAAGCCAAAATATACGAAATTAAAGATCAATTAAGAGTGTTTATCACAATTGCAAAAGGAATGCTGCTTCAGAAAGATTGCAAAGTATAACAGGCTCTTTGGTTTAGATCATAGATTCATACTTTTAGGCCTACGCCCACTTTGCACAACATAAACTTTGTAACGCCCCTGCATATTATAACAGTTTGCCAACGCCCCCACCATATATACTTCTATTTTTTCTGACATAGAAAATTGATACATATTCTTTATACATGGTAAATTTTCAAATGATTATATGCATGAAAAAGAAAATTGATGAAAACATGGATTGTGTAAGACGGGCATAAGATGAATTTAAATGAAGAATTCAAACTTTAATGATTATGAGTCGAAAAATTAAGAAAACAACCCCCAAATGCTTCTGAACCCACTATCGCAGGGGGTGGTACTGTCCACTTTGGGAAACGCTGGTCTAGATACAAGACCAAATATACAGCGTCAAACGGATTATTTAAGAGAACTTGTACGCAGGAAGGAAGGGAAAGTGTGGTGACTCACTGTCAGCGAAACCGTCTCAAAGCATTTTCCGTACGATGAAAACGAAAGCCCTGACCTACACGTTTATGATACCATACACAATTAGGGATCTACTTAACAGAGATTCAACGTTAGTCGTTCTTGTCAAAGATCAATTATACATCAGAATTCAAATGATTGCTGGTCAATAGAAGAACGAACGCCAAGAAGATATAGAAGAAGAGAACATTAAACTGAAAGATTATTTTCTAAAAGAATACTAATCTGAGAGAATATTATACAATAGAATACTAATCTGAGAGAATACTATACAATAGAATGCTAAACTGAGAGAATATTATACAATAGAATACTAAACTAACAGAATATTATACAATAGAATGCTAAACTAACAGAATATTATACAATAGAATGCTAAACTAACAGAATATTATACAATAGAATACTAATCTGAGAGAATATTATACAATAGAATGTTAATCTAAGAGAATATTATACAATAGAATGATAAACTAAGAGAATATTATACAATAGAATGCTAAACTGAGAGAATATTATACAATAGAATGCAGTGCCGGATTAGGCTAAAGCGCGGGGCCTGTAGCAAATTTTAAGCGAGGCCTTAGGTTTGTATGATAATAAGTAATAAAACACAACTTTTACAAACAAACTTTTCTTGATTTAATGTGAGCAAACTTAGAGATAATACTAGACAAATCAATTCCTCTAAGTAAATTACAATCAATGTTCATTTATTTGAGGTTATTTAGACGATCTTGTCCCATCATGTTCCTTAACTCCAATTTATACGCTTAATGTTGAAAAAGAACGTTCTCCGCTGCAATTAGTAATATTAAAGACAAGTAAATTCGTAAGACTATTTCTACATTTGGGAAACACAACTCTCATGAATTTTCTATTATGTTTTCCAAATCCTCTTGTAAGAGCTGATAATATTTGAGTTCTTTCAAGATCTCTTCTGCTGTAAGAGATTTAAGGCAGAGGTACATTATCAATTATGACAATAAACATTGTTCAAATTTTTTGGTGTTTGGTTTTATACAACTTCATCGAGCGTAGTAATTCATGAGAGCTAGTTGAATCGTCGTACTTAGTATTTCGCTTGCGTCGTCTTGAAGTTTGTTGCTGATAATCTTCACAGTCAGTCAGGATTTTGGCCTTGGTCTCAATATCTGAAAATGTAGGCCGCATTGCTTGAACGTACACGTGTAACGATTCATAAAGGACATTTCCCGTGTTAACGTCTTGATGATCAGGTGACTGTAATGAAGCGCTAGACGCTTGCAAGCGTTTTAGAATTCCGTTCCATAAAATGGTCATTATTTCTGTTTCCAACTTACTCATCTCCAAAACTAGTCCATACGCCTGATTACGACACTCTACCTTTTGATCCATGTTATTTGAGATGTCATACAAAACTTTGATAGTGGTAAAACCACATGGAAGTGCCTTTGTCGCATCAGGTCGGGCACGCCGCCTGGTGTCCGACATTCTCTTCAAAGCCGGGAGTTTTGAACCTGTATCTTCCAGAACTTTTGTAAGAATGCCCCATGATAGATAGAAGGGAAAAGAATGTATAAAATTTTTCAACAAAACCCAAAAAAAAATGGGTTTTCCCATAAAAAATTTTCCCTACACTTTTAGAAACCCAAATTCAGTGAATGTATTCCCAAAATTTTATCTTCTTTTGCATGCTTGTAACACGGGTATTTCCCCAATTTGCTGGCATTGTCAAAACGCCAGGGCCTATGATATAAACCTTTTTTATTTCCCAAAATAAAGAAAATTTTGGGGAGTTGTTCGGCAGTAGCCCTTCCCCATCCAAGAATTCAAAAACCCTTTCCCACTGATCCAGATGGTAAGACATAGCGCACTAACAGTGAGTTGGTCCACTAAATGTCGGGGTGAGCCCATGAAAAAGGAAAAGTATTCTTTTCCCCTTTGAAAAAGACCCAGTGGATAATTGGGATGGTTTAAATTTTCCTCACATGTTGTTATTGAAAAATTTATAATTTTGCCCTTTTCCCCTTTATTTGCAAAAGTATTTATATGCTAGGGGGGAAAAAAAAATTTTGGCTTTTTAAATTTCCCAAAAAACCCTAAAAAATTTTCCCATTATTGGGTAAACCCAAAGTTTCATAAATACCCCGAAATGAAAAACCTCGTTCTGCTGAAAATTTGGATAATTTAAAATTCCCTAAAAGTGTCCGCCAATTTTTTTTGTTAGGGTCCCCAGTTTTTCAATTGAGAATCGAAAATCCTTCTTTTTGGAAAAGGGAAAAAATGGGGTTTTTCATGGAAGTGCCCGTTTTTTCAAAAAATTAATTGGTTTTTCCCAGTCGTCAAACCTTTTTCGAAAAACCGTTTAAAAATTTTTAATCAAATTTGAAAACAAAAAAAAAGGCCCCTTTAGTTTCAAAAAGGGAACCAATCCCCACATGATTTTTGTGTTTGGTTTATGAATGTAAAAAACAATTTTACAAAATGGGGATTTTTTTTATCGTTTTTTTTAAAGAAAAGAAACTTTATATACATTTCCCTTTATTTCCTTTCCAAACCCAAAAACCCTGATTAAAGTTTTTGGCCATTCACCAATATCGTTGAAAATTTTACTTTCCTTTTTTGGCTTTAGAAGATGGTGCTACTTTGGGAAAACATGTCGGCCGCCTTTTTGGACTTGAAATAACAAATTGGGGGGATTTGGTAATTCGATTCAGTTTTTGGGGAAAGTATGGGCCAAACCAAAGAGTTGCTGATTTTAATGGTGATATTTGAATGATTTTCTTCATAGTACTGCCCTCACCCACGACGGGAAGACGCGACTTTTTTTTCCGGCTTGTTTCGGATTAGCACCTTTCCCCGGCACTAAAATATTCAGACAGTTTGGGTTTTTTTGATAAAAACATCTTTTTTTTTTTCCTTTTTCACCTCTGTAAATGGGCGGGGCCCCCCCCCCCCAAGAAGGGCGGGGCCCGTAGCTTTTGCTACTTCTGCTACTGGGCTAATCCGGCGCTGATAGAATGCTAAACTAAGAGAATATTATACAATTAAAATTTAAAACTGAAGAATATTATACAATAGAATACTAAACTAAGAGAATATTATACAAAAAATTGTTAAACTAAGAGAATATTATACAATAGAATGCTAAACTGAGAGAATTTTAAACATTAGAATCCCAACTGAGGGGAATATTATGAAAAGGGGGAATCCCCAAACTGAGGGGAATATTATACAATAGAATGAAAAACTGAAAAATATTATAAAAAGGTCCCAAATTGAGAGAATATTTTTAACATTGGGAATGCTAAACTGAGAGAATATTATAAAATGGGAATGCTAAATTAAGAAAATAATTATAAAATTTAGAATACAAAAACTAGAAAAATAAAAATAGAATGCTAAACTGAGAAATATTTATACAAAGAATATTTAAACTAAGAGAATATTATAAAATAGAAATACTAAACTAAAATATTATAAATAGAATAAAACTAAAGAAAAAATTTTATACAAAGAATAAAACTAACAGAATATTATACAAAAAATTTGCTAAACAAAAAAGATTATTTTCCAATAGAATCTAATCTGAGAAAATATTATACAATAGAATGCAAAACCAAAGAATATTATACAAAGAATGCTAAACTAAAAAAAATTTTTTTAAAATAGAATTAACCTGAAAATAAATATACAAATGAATTAAAAAGAATATTATCAATAGAATAAATTAACAAAAGAGAATATTATAAAAGAATGTTAAACTGAGAGAATAAAAAACAATAGAATGATAAACAAAAGAGAATATTTCCGGAATGCTAAATTAAGAAATATTATAAAATAGAATAATAAACTAAGAGAAAAATTATACAATAAATGCAATTTTGAGAATATTATACAATAGAATGCAAAAATCAGAGAATTTTAAACAATAGAAATGCTAAATTAAAGAGAATATTATACAATAGAATACTAAACTGAAGAATATTATACAAAAGAATACAAAAACTATGGGAATATTATACAATAGAAATGCTAAACTGAGAGAATATTATACAATAGAATAAAAAACAAAGAGAATATTATACAAAAAGAAACTAAACAAAAAAGAATATTATACAAAGAATGCTAAACTGAAATTTATCTGAAAAATACTAAACTGAGAAAATATTAAAAATTTTTAAATCTAAATTTAAAGAATATTATACAAAGAATACAAAACCCAAGAGAATATTATACAATAGAATACAAACAAAAGAAAATTTTTAAAAGAATACTAATCTGAGAGAATTTTTATTAAAATAGAATCTCAATTTGAGATAATATTTTACAATAAATGCTAAACTGAGAGAATTTTTATACAATGGGAATCCTAAACTGAGAGAATAATACAAAGAATATTTAAAACAAGAGAATATTATACAATAGAATGCTAAACTGTAGGAATATTATACAATAGAATGCTAAACTGAGAGAATTTATACAAAGAATGTTAAACTAAAAAAAAATTTATACAAAGAATCTAAACTGAGAGAATATTATACAATAGAATGCTAAACTGTAGGAATATTATACAATGGGAATGCTAAACTAGAGAATATTATACAATAGAATGTTAAACTAAGAATATTATACAATAGAATGCTAAAACTGAGAAATATTATACAAAGAATGCTAAACTGTAGGAATATTGTACAATAGAATGCTAAACTGTGGGAAAATTTATAAAAATAGAATGCTAAACTGAAGAAAATACAATAGAATTTTAAAACCCAGAGAATATTATACAATGGGGAAAAAAAACTGAGAATATTATAAAATATAATGCAAAAACTGAAGAATATTTAAAAATAGAATATAAACTGAGAGAATATTATACAAGAATACTAAACTAAGAGAATTTATACAATAAAAATGCTAAACTAGAAATATTATCAATAAATACAAAAACTGAGAGAATTTATACAATAGGGCTAAACTGCCCGAATTTATCAATAGAATTTTAAAAAACGGGAGAGAATATTATAAATGGGAACGTTAAACTGAGAGAATATTATACAATAGAATGCTAAATTGAGAGAATAAATACAATGGGAATCTAAACTGAAAAAGTACAATAAAATTTTAAAACTGGGGGAATTTGTAAAAATAGAATGCTAAACTGAAGGAATATTGTTCAATAGAATACCAAAAAGGAATGCAAAAAACGGGAAAAAATAATATACTAGGGAATCTAAACTAAGAAAATAATATATTTGTGAATACAAAACAGAAAAATAATATACAGGGAACTAAAGTAAGAAAATAATAATTATGGGGAATGTTAAAGTAAGAAAAAATAACTATGTAAATTTTTTTTTTCCCAAATTTTTAAATTACTTTCGATCATCAGTGTTCATCTTTCACGTTTTCCCCGAAGAAAAGGGGAAAAAAGGGAATAAAGCTCACTTTTCCCGGAAGTAACGAAACCCTTTGAAAATTAAAAAACTTTTGGCCCGTTCCGTCCCTGAATACTTTCCCAGAAAGACCGGGTTTCCAGGACGGCGCGGGGTTTACACTGATGCGGGAGAAGAAAACATTTTTTGTCATCAAGACAGGCTGATCTTTCTGTACAGTGTTTTTTCCTTGTATATTTCTAATTTGAGTTCGTTATTTTATTAAATCCCAGTTTTATCAAAAAGGGGGGAAAACTCCCAGTAAAATTTGGAAAAAATAGGAAACACGTAAAAACAAAGTACTAATTTTTTACAAAATAATAAAAGGACTAAAAAACAGAAAAGTTTCGCCCAAAAGGCCTTTATCAAGAAACAATAAACAAAAAAAAACGAATTTCGGGGAACACTAAAATGGAGATTACATGGGGAAAACATAAACCTATCTGATAAAAAATCTGGGAAAAAAAAGAAAACGAAATGAGTGCAACAAAAAAAACCTAGAGGAAAAGGAAACAATAAAAAATATAGTGGATAAATGACAAAATATATGGGCAAACACATATAAAAACCCCAAGGCACGAGATAAGACAGAAAAGAAAATGGGAAAAGAATTTGGTTGAGCCCAAAAAGGTCGAAATTTTCCGGAAGAAAAAAAAGGTTCTCCGGGGGCGAATGGGGATTTGGATATCGGGGGAAAACATAAATGGATCTTGAGGAATCGTAAACCCTTGAATGGCCAGTATCATTGAAATGAGGGCCACAAAAGTCAAACTTTAAGGAATATCGGTTTGGGCGAATCGGTCACTGAGCCTCTTCCCGGGTTTTTCACCAAAGGCGCTATGGCATCGTTTGCAGGTTTTAGCAAAAGGTGATAAGGGAAAATTCCCCGTGAAACTGTTTTGAATTTTTAGGAGGTTTTTGGAAAAGAGACAGGGGGTTTGTATTAAAGAAACATGTAAAAAGCGCCGACCCCCACATTGGAAATTGCCGGATTTCGGGATGTTATTTTGGGGGGAACGTTTCCAACAAACCTTTGGGCTTCTGTCCCCTGTCGCCAAAAGGGGAAGACTGAACGTGTTCAGGTTTGATAAAATGGGGAAATATGGAAAAGCCCCCTTTTTCCAAGGGAACCCGGGTGGAAAGTTAAGATACTTTAACCCTGTCAGCCCCGGGGTTCAAAGGGTAAAGGGGGCCTTTCCGGGGAGCAATTATTAAACCCCGAGGCTGGAATGAAAGCACATTCTCCGGGAAGGCGTTTGGGGAAAAAATCAAAGCATCTCATGGGGCTCTATCAAAAAAATCGTCCCTCGCTGAGGGGCGAAAGGGTAAGTTGGGAGAAAGGGGAAAAAATCCGACAAGCCGGGGGATGGGAAGAAATCCCAGAAGAAAGCTATGTTCGAGGCTTGTAGTTTTACGGGATGGGGGAAAAGGGGATGGGGGCTGATGGTGATAGTGATGCCAAGAAAATTGAAAAGGAGGTAGAGAGGGAAAAATTAACCCAATAAGGGCAGGATTGAAGGCATTGATGAAGGTAATGAAGCGTGACAAAACGGAACATATCGGTAACCCCCAATACAATCATGAGGGCCAGATACACGGACGGAAGAAGGCCATCATAGGTGTTCCATACTAAGTGTTCAAGATGACCCATGAATAGAAACGAAGGGGGGCCCCTTTTTTAGTACCCTTTGGGCCCCCACTAATCTGTTCGAAGAATCCTTTTGAACTGAAAAAAGGAGTTGAGAGTGAGAACTAGTTCTGCAAGAGGGAAGGAGAGTTGGGGGTGGAGACAAGGGGGTTATTTCCCCTCCTGTCGAGAAAAAACGGGGGAAGTTTGAAGTCCCCCAAATGAGGATAGAGGTATACAGTGAGCAGACATAAAGGAGGAAGAGGCGGTAAGCCCTCCCAGGCAAAAAATTTAAATGAAAAAAACAGACAAAGGTTTTTAGTATCTTTCAAGAATGAAGGTAGTGTGGGGGGATTTATGGGGGCCAAGTTTTTGTTGAAAAGATAAAAAAATTCATGGGTTTTTTCCGGAGAACGTGGATTTTAAACAAATCGGCGGGACTTACCGCCCCCTTCCCCCTTTGGTTTCCTTTTAGGGGTTGGCTTTCCCCCTCTTGCGGAAACTTAAGCTCTAAAAAGGCCAAGGGGAAGAACAAACCCCTTTTGTCCCCCACCAATTCTCCTTCGTTTTGGCAAACCCAATTCCCTCCCTAAACCCTTTTCGGTTCTGCCCGTTTTTGGGAAGGGGGGAAGGGGGGAAAAAAAAAAGGGCCGTTTTTTTTGTCTTTCGTGGTATTTTGAACATTTGTATGGAACACCTTGAGGGCCCTTTTGCCCGGGGTGTATCATAGATACATGTTTGAGGGGCCCGATATGTCTGGAAATTTTCCCTCTCCCTTCAACCTTTTTCGACCCTACTTCCTACCCCTGTGCCCAATTTTTTGAAAATACTTCCCATCGGCCTACCCACTATCCAATCGGTATCCCACCCTACCGGCCCATTTTTCTTTGTATCCCTTTCCCCCCCGGGGCTTCTGGTGATTTTTACCTTTCCCCTCCCCCTTTAAAAATCCTCCCCCGGCCCCGGGCGACATTTTTGATAACCCTTTGGGGGAAGATGTTGTTTTCCCACCAGCCCCTATCCCCGGAAAATGTGCTTACATTCCCATCGGGTTCAGTAATTCTCGCCGGGGCCCTCACATCCTTAAAAATTCGGGTTTCACTTTTTTTTCCCTCAAAATTCCCCTGGTAAAAAGGTTTTCCCCCATCATTTCCCTTTCTTCTTTGCCCGAACCGCCCAATTTTCCCAACACTATCCGGTGGCGTAAGGGGTTCCCAAAGTAAAAATTTGTTGGGCACGGTCGCCTAAAACCTCACCCAGGTCATTTTGGCACCACCCAAATGGGCCGTGGGCGTGTTCATTATTTTCCCGGGCCCTTACCTTTTCCCCCAAAAAATACCTATACCATTCTTTCCCCAGTGATCCGAAAACCCATCTATGCAAATCCCTGCAAACGTGCCAAAAGGGCCTATTTTGGGAAACCGGAAGGGCCTTATCCCATTCCCCCAACACCCGCGATATTCCCCCTTTTTTTTCGGACCCTGCGGGCCCACCGGCCAAGCTGGCCATTCGGGGGTTGACGTGCCCGGGTCCAGCCACCCGGATCATGCCCTCGATGAGGTCATTCCCCCGGGGAAATTTTTTTTCATTCTAGGGCCCTTTTGCATTTTTTAACCCATTACATTCTCTTTTTTGTGCTTTCTCGTGCCTTTTATCTATTGTTGTTTGCCCGTGTCATTTACCCATATATTTTTTTATTTTCCCTCCCCTTTTTCCCAAAATTTTTTGCTTTTTTTTGGTTTTTCCCTTTTTTTCCCCAATTTTTAAATCAAAATAGGTTTATGACTGATCGCTTTGTTTTTCCTAAAGTCTTTTTTTGATTGTTTGCTTAAAGGTTTTTGTAAAAAATGCCTGTTATTTTTAAATAAAATGTTACAATAAGTTATATTGCAGTGCAAAAACGGTTTTTGTATGATTGATTTTCCCCTTCAAAAGGGAATTGAATTTCCTGTTGAATTTTTGGGTTTTTGCTACTTGGACGGCCTTTGGTTTTTTTATGCGGTGCCTTTTTTTTGTATGGCACGTGGTTTTTTTCTTTTTTGGAATTGTTCACACGGGAAACTTTTCAGTTGTCAGATTTCGTGTGATTTTCTTTGGGCACGGGAACGGAGAAATTAAAGGGGGACCCGGCAGGAAGGGGAACCGTACTTATGAACTATGAACTATGAAAAATTTTTAACTTCATCTTTGTATACAAGCTTTTTTTGAATGCAAAAAAATTGGGATCTTTAAAGTTGAATGTTAAAATTACCTTAAAAATCTTCATAAAATTTTTTATTGTTTAATCTATGTTTTTTTGCTTTTGGGGGGGAAATTGGTAAACCAAACAATTTTGAAATTTTTACCAAAGAAGAAAAAATAGGGTTTTTCCCAGATTTGGGGGTTTAAATTATTATAAAAAGGTAAAACTCAAATTTTTGTTTAGTTTTTTATTTTTCCCAAAGGGTTCTTATATATTTATCTACCCCTTTCAACGGTTTTGAAAAAAACCTATTTGAACGAACTATATCAAGTTCTAATGTCAAATTGACATATTAATCAATGCATCTGAAAAAAATTTTTGGAGATTCACAGTTTCTTTTAAGGGGACAGTACTGTTATTAGTTCAGGGGATATTAGTTTAAATATTTAATTTGCATATTTTCAAATTTTTTGTAAAAGTAAAGAATAAAAATAAAAGCAAACAGAAATTGATCATTTTTTTCTCTTGTGAATAACACTTTATGGGATTTTTTGTAATAATATTTTTTGCATGTCCAAAAGTATTGAAAAAACTTATATCTTTTAAAATTTAATATTATTTTGTTACTTTCCGTTTTTTTTATAGTTCCCGATAAAGGTTTCCCGATAAAATGATATAATTTAATTGTGTAGGAACGGGTTTGGGTTTACATTTTTTTAAAAATTTCTGTCTAAAAATAATACAGCTTTTGATATACTATTTTTTTCAAGTTGCTTTAATTCCCTTAAAGAAAAAACTGAAGGGGTTAAACCCCAAAACCATTTAATCACCAGGGGAAAGAAACAAAAGGAATTTTTCTCAAAAGGAAAAAATTTTTTCTTTTTTTTTCATGTTTGATGGCATAAAAAAATCTGATATAACCAAAACAAGGTTTACCCTTTAGGTTGAGAGGGTTTTAATCTTATAAAAAAAAACCAAACAAAAAAAAATGTATTTTCCAAGGCACTATTTAAAAAAAAATTTAAATTTAAACCCATTTCCCAAATCTTATATTAAAAATAAAAAAACATCCCAGTCTTTTTAACTTGTCATATTGGTTTATATTGCAAATTTTATTTTTTAAAAATGATGAAATAACAAATAAGTTATTGAGGTTATTTTTGGGTTGAAGAAAAAAAATTTTTGGGAAAAGAGCTGATATTTAATTTCTGAAGAGGATATTTTGTAGCCGGGAAAATTTATAAACAAGACAGGGTTTTTTTTGAAAAAAAACATGAAAAAGCCCTATTTATTACACGAAAGCGAAAAACACATCATTGTGACGATAACACCATGTAACCCATTAAGTTGTTTTTCGTGAACAAAGTTCGTGCGTTTCCTTATTTGGTTTAATCACCAACATCATCAACATGGCCTTTATTTGGGAACCCGGGAATCAAAGAAAATTGCCACAGTTCATTTCCCTTCCTTATCTATTAAAAACTTTATATTCCATTCTAGCCTGATGGCATTTTGGGAGATTTTTGTTGACGAAATACAACCAGATTAACAGTCCTTGATGCATATTCTTTTGTTTCTTTGTTTGCCCGCAGTTAAAGGAGAAAGGGTTTTTTTTATCAAAAATTCTACTTTTCTATCATTGGAAAGATTTTTTGTGTTATATTTCCAAATAAAGTCAAAATAATGTTCAAAAGAATTCTTCTATTACGTTATCCTGCATGGTTTTTATATTTGCCCTGATGCTAACCCCAGATTATCTAACCGGGAAAAGGAAAATGGAAATATGACGGGAGATTTAACAACGCGATTTTAGTCAAACTGCACCATCTAGAGTTGCAAATTTAATCCGCCAAGGGAATTTTTTTTTTCCTTTCCATCTTTTCCATAATTAATCAATCTGTGCAGAACATGATTACAAGGATTAAAGAATCCCGACAATTCAGACATTTAAAATTTCCCCATCTACACCTTACTTGCAAGGCCCAAAAAAAGAACCCAAAAAATAGAAACAAAACAAATGCTAATGAACCACATTAACGAAAAGAGATGTCAGGATGACAAAATTAAATCATCATTGTAGAATTTTCTTTATTATATGCAATATTACCAAATTTATGATGCTTTTCTGTTGATGTCGTAGGAAAATTTTTTTTCAGATTTCAACATACACATATTGGGAGATACCCCAAAAATTTTAAAATTTTCATGGTTGGCCCCTTTTCTATGGAAGTCGGGAAAGCCTTTAGTAAATTTTTTTGTTTATTATTTTACCAGTTTTTAGATTTAGATCAGCATGTAAACAAATATTTTGAAATTTTAAATTTGGGGGAATCTCCCACCCGTTTTGGGGTTCGATCCCCGTTGGGTGACGGATGAAAAGCTCCCCGGGGTGCGGTTCCCCGGGCTGGGAGAAAAGCCAAAGGGTTTTCCAGATTTACGGGGTTCGTAAAACCCCGGGGTTGATGCCCTGGAACCGAGCCGAAGGCTGAAAGCTCGGGCTTTGAAACGGAAAAAAATGGGGGGGATATTTAAACTTTTTTACCTTTTAGTATTCTAACACCATTGAAAATACTCTTTATAACAAATATAATGATTAAGATTATTTGGGAAAATTCTTGGGTTCTTCTATACCTTTTTATTCACTTTTTGAGTTTTTTTGCAATTTCTTCATATCTCCTCCATGAAATTTAGTGCAATAATTTTGAGTCTTTTATGGAAAAATGGCAGGGTTTTCATTAGAGCATCCTTTTTTTCTTGAACCATTTGTCTTACACATGTGGGGGGGGTAAGCGTTCACAAATTTAATTTCCTTTAAAAAAAGCAAAACATCAACCCAAAAAAGTTTTATCTACACAAAAAAATTCAGTTATTTAATCCGGGGTTCCCCGTTTCTACTATCACGGCCCCGAATAGGGGTATAAGATTTAAAAACACAAACTCAAACCCCAAGTCTACTGGAGTTGTTCGGGGATAACCCAAAGTAACCTTTTTAAGGCATCCCAAAAGGGTTTAAAGCCATTGTAAACATGCCTGAAGGGGAGATCCCGATTCCTTTTCAAGACTGTCTGATGAATATATGAATTTAAAAACAAGAAAAACTTCTTTTTTAAAACTTCAAATCTTGATATTTTTGTAACGGACAGTGCCCAAGACGGGAACCCTGCTAGCCCCCTAACAAAAAGGAAACCCCCAGAAAGAATGGAGGAAAGAAAATATTGTAGGGTTTAAAAGCTATGTTTAAATTTTTATACGGATGGGACTGTAAAAGGGTCAGCACAGAGTTCACTGGACCCCCCTCATCTGTCTGTTTTTTAGAGATATGAGCATCAATTGGACAGAGAAGCATGTGATAACCCTGATGAATTATTCCCGAATATATATATGTATATATTTTTCCGGGATAAAATTGAATTTTTTTTCCCCGATGTTATGGGGGAAATGAATTGTTGGGAAACTATTTCCGGGAAAAGAAGCTGCAGATATGGGGGAACATCAAGAAGATGTATGAAAATACCGGTAGCTTGGGATCAAAAATAAGAAAGTTTGTATCGCAGATATGACCAAACAGCTCGAAAGATGGGAAAAACTTTTATAATCTTTTCCCCGGGAGAAACCAAAACCCTGTCGTCGATCAGATCAACCCAAAAAAAAAAGGGAAATAAACGGCTGGGGGCCCCAACCCACAGAGGGAAAATTTTCCCAAACAATCAACAAACTTTCAAATGGATGGGAAACAGGGCTGGAAAAAATTCCCGCAGAAATCTTTTAAATATAATACTGATTAAATCCTCCACCTCCTCTAAATCTCCTTATTCAGTTGGGGAGAGGGGGAAATTCCCCAAGACATGAGGGATGCAAAAATAGTGACACTTTATAAAAAAAAAAGAGGATAAGGGGGGCCTTTAAAAACCACAGGGGTCATCTCCCTTTTTAAATGTCCCCGGGAAGTCCCCGGCTAGCCCTTTTAAAACGACTTTGAAACTGGCGAGGGTTCTCCCGGGGCTAATGTTGATTCAGAGCTGGGGCGGCAACAATGACATGATATTACCCTTCGACAGCTACAAGACAAGGCATAGAGCAAAATGTTTTTATTTTTTTTTTAAGGGTCTTACTAAGGCATTTTACCCGTCTCAGTAAACCCGGCCCTTTTTTAAAAAATTAAACAAATTGACTGTCCCCCAAAATTGTTTCCCCCTTTATTTTCCTTCCACGAGGACATGAAAGCCGCATACAACCGATGGGAGCCCTCTGATAATTTTTAGCTTAAAAGTGAAATCGGGGAGGGGTGTCCCTTTTCCCCCCCCCCGGGTCCCCATGATTCCTTTTGCACCATGCCATCAAAACCTGATGGGAATGTTTTCATTCCACCAGAGGTGGTTTACTTTTTCTTGACTCGCTTTAAAAATTTTGCTACAAATTGTAAAAAAAAGGGGTTTTGGCTGAATTTGATTTATGTCCTACTTTGCCATTGCAGGTGCCCCCAAAATTCAAAAGGGAGTTTTTAATTAAACAGATTTTATGGGGTAAATATACCCTTTTTTACGTAAATGAATTTTTCTTGAAAATAGATCGAAAAGAAAATTTCATCGAGCCCCAGCTACCATGGGGGCCCGACAAAAACGGGCGGAAATTCTTCTCAATGACCCCATTATCGGTGACGATTTTCCTTTTGTCGCACAGGGGAGACTACACTGTCATAATCAAAATTTGTTCAAGGCATCGCCCTATTTTTTTGACTATAAGTGTCTTCCAAAAAGGTTTGGTTTATGTCAAGGGGATAAAAAAACAAATATCACTTTAAACGGGAACCAATCAACACCGTTCAAAATTTGGGATTTGGGGCCATGTCATGCCAACCTTTTCTTGATGAAAATCAACGTTCGTATAGGGCGTGTATTGTACTTCGGCAAACTATCAAACGAACGTGGGGCAAAACAAAAATGACATGACAGACAAAGATTCAAATATAACGATTTAAAAATTTTTTTTTTATTTGGCCCGAAAAATGGGGTTCCCCCCCAAGACACGAGAGGAGACTTAAACTTTTACCCTTTATTTCCCGTATTTTGAAATTCCGGGGGTTTTTGGGCAAGATAAAAAACTCGGGAAGGGTTTCAACGTCAAAAATTCCTTCCATCCCTGGGGAAAGCCAGCAGTGACAAATAAGATGGTTTGGGGGATTGAGAAGAATGGGAAAATTTTCGAAAACCAAAAAAAATATTGCCTTTTGGAACTTTCGGAGGAAAAGGCCCCCAGGCCCCCACTGCTCCCGATATAAAGATGTCTGCAAGAACTCAATGAAAAAAGTTTCTATAGGTCCCCATATGGGAAAACTAGCTGGAGATAAAAGTTGTGGGGGAAGGGTATTGTGCAAAGGGGGCAGAGTCATCTTTTTAGTAAAACTTATGTAAGGGGCTTAAAAAAACAAAGAGAGAACAGCGAAAAATGAGTTGTAAAGGGAAAAACTTGCAAATTTAAAGTCTGTAAAAACGAAAAAAAGGCCTTAAAAAAACAGCAACCAACTCAGGGAAAAATTCCCTTTTAATTGTCCTCCTGTCGTTAGCCCCAGATACCTTATATCGCCGAGGAGGGAGAAAAACCCCAGCAGATCTTGGAATTGAAAGTGGGAAGGATGAAAATGGGACTTTTAAAATTTTTTGCTAACAAGCAAAATCATTTGGTGGGGAATTTTTGTACAAATGTTTTCCCTTACTCCTTTCCCGAAATTTTGAATTTTTACAAGCCAGAAGGGGGTTTCCAAAAGGGTTTTTTTCTACCAGATTTTCAAGATCTGGGGGGGCGGAAAAAATGACATTTCTTTGGGTCATTTTTTCAACAGAGAACGAATGATAGGGGAAAAAAGACTCAATATCATTTCCGTTATCGGAGCAATTTTCGACACCAAAATGGAATGACGATCTTGAATTAAGAGTGATGAAAAACGTAAAGCTCAAGAGATCCACAATACCGACCAATTTTTATGGTATTCCCCGGGCAATGACGTAAGCAGGATATCGGACGAAACATGAATGATTTTGTAAAAAAGAATTAAATGGGTTAAAAATGGCAAAATCAGGGGGGAATTGCTCACGGGTTTTTTAATACCCTGGCAAAACCCAAAAAAATTCCCAAAAACCAAAAGGGTTTTTGAATAATTTAATTTCAGAACACAAAAGGGCTTTCTTTTGGAAAAAATTATTGGGATGCAGGCTCGATCGGGAGGGGGAAACGTCCAAAGTTTTTTCCCCCCTTAGCGGATACAGGAAATAAAGAAACCGGGGAATGCACGATCTTTCCCATGAACGTCTTTTAAGGTTTTTCCCGGCTGGTTTGGGGGACCGTGCTGTTTTCCAGATCTCGGGATGCTTAAAAAAAAGTTCCAATCACAACCTTATACAAAAGTCACGCTACTCAAAAAACAAACCTTGCTCATAAGATGGATTAAGGACCCTTTTCGAGAAAAAGTGGGGCCTTTTGGTTTTGGGATCTTCCACAAAAATTTCACCGGGCCTACCCCAGGGTCCCCACTATCTCAGTACTATTCAATGTAATTCCAAAAATGATTAGGAAGCAGCAATTATTTTGGGAGGAGACGAACACTGTCATTTGCAGACAATCATGGGGGACAGACAGGGGGGAAACAGGGATGAAATTGCTAATAAACCCCCCGGGAAAAAAGAACCGCATAATGGCCTGGTGTGATGTTTCTGGAACATTTAAAAAATTTTCCAAAAATTTATCATGGTTCCCCCCAAAATTCCCTTTTGAAGTCTGACACACCACATGTCCAAAATGGACATACGCTTTAACCCAACAGCATCTATGGGGGTTATTTAAAAAATTTTACTTAGTCTTTCGCTTGGGAATATTGATCGTTATTGCCCAAAACTCGCAACGCACCATCCGCTCTGAGAATCATAAAGGCTGCTAACATTGAGCAACGCCTTCTTTTGCCTTTTATCAAGGTATTGTTCTGTCATGTTTTTAGAATACAGCGCTTCCCCAACAATTAGTCCTAGCAAAAAGGAGACTGGAAAAAACCCCGAATTTAGGCTATGCGCATCATTCGGGGTGCAAAAGATACACCAGGAGGTCAAGTTGATTCCCTTTTTGACCCCAACCATTGCTAACAGAATTGAAACTTGGGGGGGTTTTGGTTATTAAGAATACCAAAAAGGGAAAAACCCCCTGCATAAAAACTCATTAAAAAGAAAAGGGGGTTGGGCTAAAAAAGGGGATCATGGCTGGAAACTTGGGGCCGAGATACTTTGGAAAAATTTATCCTTCCCGGGAAATTTAAACAAAAGAAATGGATTGGTTTTCCCCAATTTTAAAATGTTTCCGTTATTACATCTAAAAAACTGCGAACAAAATAATCTATCACTGCAAACGTGGAGGTGGATGTTTCCCTTTTAAAGACATCATCAATGGATAGATGTGGATTTAAACCCAAAGGTTCAACTTTGCCCAAAAAACACTGTTTTGGGGGGCTTTTCAGCACGCTCAGGAGGAAAAAAAAATAAAAGAGAGGGCAGTGGGGGTTCACAACAACCACAAGTAGCTTGACAATGGAGGTTCGGGGGGTTAAGGAGCAGTAATGGGGGGATCTCACAAATTCCCATCGTGTTTTCATACTAGTGACTTTATGAGATGATTCGTAAAATCGAATCAGGATGGTGAGACCCAACTGGGGAGGGATTGGGACAGAAATGATCAGAAATCACCCTTTATTTTTTCCCTGGGCAAGCAGGAGTTAGGGGGGGGGAAGGCTTTATAGATTGGCTGGGGCTACAATTTGAGGGGGCTGCCATGGGCAAGTGACTTCCCTTCACCCTTGAGGGAGCCCTTTCCCCAAAAACAGGGGTTTCAGGGCTGTGAACCCCCGCCAACCAGATTTTTAAAGAGATGGGGGGCCCTATTGGGCCTTCCCAAAAAACAACAAAAAAATGCAAAGAGATTGATTAATCAACATCGGGAAATGGTGTGTTGGGTCACTGGCGCCCGAATTTTGGGGATCGGAGCACCTATGGGGTGCTATGATATTTGTCCTCCTTTAAATGAAATGATAAACACTTATATATATCCTTCGAAGATACCGACCAAACATAGAGAAATGACAAAAACAGCGGGTTTTCCCAGGCATTGGGAAAAGTGTTTAAAATTTTCCGAGGATGAATAAAATAGTTTTTATCTCAACACCCGCCCTTACCCCCAATTGGGGGTCAAAGTCGCCCTTTGGGACAACGCTGTACCAAGGTTAGTGAGCCGGGGATTTAAACAAGATCTTATGTGGGGACCCGAACAGACATTTGTTCCTGTCTTCCTAAGGGGGTAAAGGGAAACGAGGGAGAGGGTACTTAGGTTAAAAGATGCCAACGCATCCCGTTGGATGTGATCCGCCCGCAAAACAACGAGTGGAATCCCCGGGACACTAATGCACGTCTCTTCTGCTGGTGGGAGAAAGATGAACGGGTAAACAAAAAGGGATGGGGGTTCATCCAAAAGAGGAACATAGGCTCGCGGGGGGAAATGGCCGGAGGTGGGAACCGCCCCCGGTCCCAGCTGAACTGGCGAAAGGTGGGAAAATGGGCAAAAAGCGGAGCCCCGAGGTGGGGGGCCCCCAGAATTTCCTTTTCCCGGACAGTCTAAAAGGGATAAAAATTTACATGGGCGAACTGATGGGACATGGTGGGCGGCAAACCCCAAGGGAGAAAGGGGCACGGTGGGGCCAAAGATGGGCAGACGGGAAGGTGCTGATGGTAGGGCAAAGAAGCGTGACAAGCGTAGAGGTGAGCGAACCACACAAATGTGCAGATAAACTGAAAACCCAGCAGGGTTTTTTAAACCAGGGGCGCTTTCCCCTGCAAGGAACTAATACCCTTGTAGTTAGACTGGGGATAATCAAAACAAAGGCTAGGGAGCAAACCGTACTAAAAAAATGGGCAAGGAAAACAGTTCAAAAAAAGACCGGTAACCTGGCAGATGACGCTCAACAACCCCCCCAGAAGGCCCCGGTCGTCCCAAACGTCGCTGGGGCCCAAAAAAAAATAGCAACCTGTTGCCTTGAAGGTCGGGTGGGGGCGGCCGGCTGGGCGGGGGAGCGATCCCGTAAACGTTTAAAATTTACCCCATACCAACAAAGGGGCCCCAAAACTTCGGGAAAAATTTTCTGAAAAATTGTGGAAAAATTAATTCTTGGGAAAAAGGGTGTTTTTTATCACAAAAAAAGATAAAAAACCAAAAAAAACGATAGCGGGGGCTCCCGAATTGGGGCTGGGGCCTTTTACCAACGAAAAGGGAGTGTATAAATGTAAAAATAGACATCCCTTTCCCAAAAAAACCCTGGTCTACCCACGGTTCACCATTATCTTCAGTGCAGTTCAACGTCTAACAAATAAAGAATAAAGAGGAGCAGATCTTTAGATAGGGGGGGAAAAATGTCATATGTAGACGATGTTTTGGTGCATCCCCTAATGACCGGGGTAGGTCGTGGGAAAAACTCCAGTAAAAACGTGATCGCACCACCACGTTTTATCGCCCGTATTAGATGGGACTAGGGAAAAAGATCTCACCCTTTTTAATTTGATGATGAATCTTTGAACAAAAATTTTCCAAACGTGGAATGAAGGACCACTTTTTTGGTTGGGGTGAAAACATATATATAAAAGGCCCGCGTCCCAGCGTGTTCGTAGCTCGTTGGATCTGGCCCAAAAAAAGCCTTTGGAGGGGGGCGTTTTAAATTTCCCCGGTCGGCAAAAAAGCCAGGTTTCTCAGATTTATGGTGTTTTGTAGCACTGAACCGAAGGGGTTTAAAATGTTCCCTGGCATCGAGCCGAAAGGGGAAAAAACCCGGGCGTCTGGATCGAAAAAAAATATATATTTAAATAAATAATTACCTTTGATCTTTATACGTTACATTGGGGCTGCAAAAATTTTTCCCCCACTCTGTCCCGGGTTTGCCCATTCTCGTCTATGGAATTGGACGATTGCATCTCTCGGCAAAGTTCGTTTTAAAAGGGCTTCCTCTGGCGCCCTCTTTCTAGAACTATGTTTATGGGTATGATAAAAAAGTGAAGATTTAAAGAGACATTTAATTATTTGAATAGTGACTTAATTTTTCCGGGCTGGGTAGGGTGTCAAAATTGTCTTGCAAATTCCAGAAGAATGTTGTCACCAAAGTAGCCTAGGAACAAAAAATGTTACAATTAGCCAGATTTTTTCCCCTTCTCATATATATATAGGGGAGGGGAAAAAAGAGATTTTGATTTGACTTACCTCTTGGTTTTAAACATGATGCAGGGTTGGGAAAAGGGTTGGGTACCTCGGGGGAATATGTGAAAACTCTTTTTCAGGCCCCTCCATTTTCCTTTTATCACTTTTCTTCTTTTTCCATTTTCTATCGCTTTTTTTATTTTCTATCTCTTTTTCTTTTTTTGTTTAGCCCAAATGGGGAAAATGAGGCCAGGATTTTTTTTTGCCATTTGCCCGTCTGCCCAGCGTGTTCGTAGTGCGTTGGGCTACAGGGATTTTCCTTCCCGTGGTGGGGGTTTAATTCGCGGGGTGGGGGAAAAAGCCACAGATTCCCCGATTTACGGGTGCCCTGGAGAAAAGAAGGGTTCGATGTCCATGGCACCGAGCCGAAAAACTGATAAAGCTCAAATGCTTTTGGGTTGGAAAAAAAAGAAAATAGCCTTTTTTATTAGGTTTTTTTTAAAATTTAGTGTTTTAATGGAAAAAAGAAATTGGGCGCTCTAAATATTGTGTCAATTTTTTTGCAATTTTATAAAAATACATTTTTTTTAGATTTTTTTCTTTTCCCCCACCTTTTAACTCCCAAAAAACAGGCTTCAACGAACTTTTCAAGATATTTTTTTTAAAAGTGCAAGTTTTAAACCCAATTGATTTAAAGCCCGAAGAAATATTGTTTTTTTAATATTGTCCCAAAAGGGAAAAATAACTTGATGGGAAAATTGTCCAATTGAACACTAGTCTGGGAATTTTTTTCCGGGGAGGCAATTTTGCCTTTAAGAATATTGTTCTTCTTCTTCTTTTTTTGCGTTCGTTTTTTTGACCAATTTTAAACACCTTTTTGATATGTTTTATTTTTCCAAAAACGTGCATAGTTTTTCATTGGGGTTTTTTTTAACTCAGACTTTCATGTTTAAATTTGCATCCAATTTAGCCCAAACCCCATAGGGCGCCTCACAACATTCGTGGCAGGTAACAGTGGTTTTATTCTTTTCCCAAATTTGGGGCCCCATTCCACGGGCGAGAGAATATTATACAATAGAATAATAAATTAGAGAATATTTAAAATTTTGAATACTAAACTGGGGAGAATTTATACAATAGAATGCTAAACTGAGAGAATATTATACAATAGAATACTAAACTGAGAGAATATTATACAATAGAATGCTAAACTGAGAGAATATTATACAATAGAATGTTAAACTGAGATAATATTATAAAATAGAGTGCTAAACTGAGAGAATATTATACAATAGAATGCTAAACTGAAGGAATATTATACAATAGAATGCTAAACTGAGAGAATATTATACAATAGTTTGCTATTGTTCATTGTGGATAGGTCTGGCATGCCTTGTCAGTATCCATTTTCCCGTATTTCCGACTGAAAAACAAACGAGAATAAAAACTCATGTTTCTTTTGAGAAACGTAAACGTTTGTACTAAACAACTATAAGAAAGTTCCGTACCTGAACTCTTTCCTAGAAATAAGTCCAGTAACAGGGACGACGCTGGATGCCAGTGATGCTGAGAAAAACAACATTTGTTGCCATGCAGACAGGCTTTTATACTTTCTGTCTTCAAATGTTTATCTTCACATTGTATATTTACCAATTTGAGTTTAGTGAGTTTGTATTACAATACAGTTTTACTTTCATCATTTTATATCAAGCTTTATTCATGAGTGTTCATGAGGGCATTAGGAAGACTTTCGGCCCAACTATCAAAAAGACTGCACCTCTTAAAACAAAAATAGGGGAAGTTCTAATCGATCGTAAAAAACAGATGGAACGCTGGGTGGAACATTATCTAGAGTTATATTCCACCCAAAATAATGTAACTGACATCGCGTTCGATGCAATTAAAGCTCTTCCGACCTTGAGCACATTAGACCAGATGCCCTCAGAGGCAGAAATCAGTATTGCGATTGACACCCTGGCAAACGGAAAGCAACTGGAAAGGACGGCATCCCCCCTGAAGTAATCAAATGTACTAAACAAACTCTCCTGACCAGTCTGCATGAATTATTGTGCCTATGCTGGGAGGAGGGAGAAGTGCCTCAGGACATGAGAGATGCAAACATCATCACCTTGTATAAATAAAGGTGATCGTGGTGACTGTAACAACTACCGTGGTATCTCGTTGCTCAGCATCGTAGGGAAGGTCTTCGCACGCGTAGTACTAAATAGGTTACAAAAGCTAGTAAACCAAGTATACCCTGAGTCACAATGTGGATTTAGATCCAACAGATCCACTATTGACATGCTTTTCTCCTTGAGACAACTGCAGAGAAATGTCAGAACAACGAATGCCACTGTACATTGCCTTCATAGATCTAACAAAGGCATTTGACCTAGTGAGTAGAGATGGTCTCTTCAAGCTTTTGGGAAAAATCGGCTGCCCTTCTACATTGCTTAAAATCATAACATCATTCCATAACAACATGAAGGGTACAGTGATGTTTGATGGGCCTCCTCCAGGCTTTTCTATCAACAGGCGTCAAGCAAGGGTGCGTACTTGCACCCACACTCTTTGGGATATTTTTCTCCCTACTTCTCTCCCGTGCTTTTGAATCTGCCGAAGAAGGAATATTTCTCCACACAATATCAGATCGAAAATTGTTCAACATGGCGCGACTCAAAGCAAAGACCAAAGTCCAAAGAGTCACCATCAGGAAACTTCTGTTTGCCGATGATGCAGCATTAACATCACACACAGAAGACGGGCTACAACACCTCATAGACAGATTTGCTGCAGCATCAAATGAATTCAGCTTGACCATCAGCCTGAAGAAAACAAATATAATTTTTCCAGGATATTAGCAGAGCCCCATCTATCAACATTGACAGTCATACGCTTGAAGTAGTCAACACCTTTACATACCTTGGCTCTGTCATCAGCAGCAACCTTTCCCTCGATGATGAAATTAGTAGTCGCATTAGGAAGGCCTCCACTGCTATGTTTAAATTAGCAAAGCGTGTATAGGAAAACAGGACACTCACAAGAAACACCAAGACACAAGTATATAAAGCTTGTGTTCTCAGCACTGCTGTATGGTAGTGAGACATGGACCACATATGCTAGACAAGAACATCGCCTCAACACCTTCCATATGCGCTGTCTCAGACGAATATACAACATCCGATGGCAAGATCACATCTCCAATATAGAAGTCCTTGACAGTGCTGGCATTCCAAGCATGCACACTTTACTGAGTCAGCGACGTCTCAGATGGCTGGGACACGTGTGCCGTAGGAGCGATGATAGAATCCCCAAAAAACATTCTATATGGTCAACTCGCATCTGGTGCTAGACAGCGTGGGAGCCCATTATTACGTTTCATTGACACCTGCAAGCGTGATTTAACTTCATGCGGCATAGACAAAAAACACTGGGAGCAGCTGGCCAAAGACAGGCAAGCATGGCGAGCGGCAGTGAGTGGCAGCTCAAAAAGAAAAGAAGAAAAACAACATCACATGTGGAGGCAAAGAGAGCACAGAGGGCAGAGAGAACATCCCATGTATCGGCTCTTATCTCATTTTTACTACAGCAACTGTGGCAAGGATTACCACTCCAGAATGGGCCCATTACAGCCACAAGAAACGTTGTGATTCAGCACAGAACATACTACGTGACGCAACACCTATTGTCTCCTGGGACAAAGAAGCCAATGATGATTCATAAATGCAAATAATTGTCCTTTTAGTAGACATGTTAAATTACCGTTAAAATGGCAATGAAAGTTTACTTGTAATTTTATCTATCTCTTTTGCGCTAGTGAAATTAGTGACCAAACAATTTTGTAATTTTATCAAAGACGATGAAAAAATACAATTTTCCTGATTTAACGTAAAAATTATTATGTAACAATTACAATAGAATTACAAAGTTTGTTTAATGTATATGTTTCTTAAGAGTTCTACTATACTTATCTACACATTTTCTTCATCTACGTTGTTGAAAATACACTATTTGAATGAACTATATCAATTTCTAATGTAATGTTGAAATATTAATCAATGCATCTGTAAGAAACTTCGAAATTCACGATGCCGATAAGTGGACAGTACTGTTATAAGTTCAGGTTGATATTGGTTTAAATCTTTAATGTGCATATTTTCTGAAATTTGTGTGAAAGTCATGAATGAATACAAGCAAACATTAATTTATCATACATTTCATCGATTACAGTTCAGTGTAATGATATCATATTTTCGATTACATGTAATAGCATTCTTTGCATGTTTTAGAATTGTAAATCGTATATCTATAAATTGTCATATTATTTCTGATATTTTCTCTCCGTATTTTATAGTTACCGATCGCAAGTTTATCGACAAAATGATATCATGAATTGTGTATGAACTGTGTGTTTTACATTCATTTCTTGTACGATTTCTGTCTAAAATCAATACCGTCATGCAATATGATATTTTTTCAAGTTGTTTCTTACACTAAGAAAAGTACAAATTGTACAGTGTAAACACCACCATATTTAATCACCAGAGAAAGAAACTTTATTGAGTAACTTTGAATCTCAGAAAATATATAATTCTTTCTTATTTTTCATGTTTGATGACCTACACGTTGTTATATTACCAAAACAAGATTCGTCCTTAGGTTGAAAACGACGTGTATCGGCTTAAAGAGTCTTTAATCCCAAGCATAATATATTAACAAAACAAGAAACCTAAGTGTCAAGGCACAATTTTAAAAAAACAATGAATCAGTTGAAAGCTGATATTCATGCAGCTAACAAATACCCGTTTTCGTGGCATTACTCTCATATTATTTTATATTGCAAAAACGTGTTATTTTAATAATAGTGATGAAATAATTGATATTTTATCAATGTTAAATTTTGTTAAGAAACATATGTTGCAAAAGAGCTGATATTATCTCTAGGCGATTACTTGTAGTCTGAAATTTTATAAACAAGACATGCAAGCTTTCTAAAAAAGAAAAACATGAACAACAGTCCTTATTTCTTACATGACAGTGGGGGACAGAACATTGTGAGCGATCAAAGCAAGTATTACGTGGTAGCTGCTCTTCTTATCGTGACTAGTTCGTGCGTGTCCTTATTTGGTATAATCACCAACATCATCAACATGGCCGTGTACTTGAAGCTAGGAATCAAAGACAGTGCCACAGTTCAGTTCTTCTCTTTATCTATTACCAACTTGATATTCTGCATTCTAGCTCTGATGGCATCTTGGAGTATTTTTGTCGACGAAATACGACCAGATCTAACAGTCCTAGATACATTTTCTTTGTTTGTCTTTCTGTCACAGTTGAAGGAGAAAGTGTATTCTTTATCAATAACAATAACTACTTTTCTATCATTGGAAAGATGTTTTTGTGTTATATTTCCTATCAAAGTCAAAATAATGTTCACAAAGAATTCTTCTATTACGTTCATCTCGTGCGTCGCTTTATATTTGCGCTGATTCTAATCCAGATTATCTAACAAAGATTAGATGGAAATATGACTGGAGATTTAATTCAACAAGACTTCTCAGTCAAACCGATTCAACTAAAATTGCATTCAATTTCGTTAGGAACATTATTTTTTCTGCTTCATTGCCATCTTTTGCAAGTGTCACTAACACAATCTGTGCAGCAATCATGATTACAAGGATTAAAGAATCCAGACAATTCAGACATTTAAATAACCCATCTCCACCTTATCGCAAGGCTTAAAAGGAGAACTTGGAAAATATAAGGAAAAATCAAATGCTAATAGAACCACATTAACGAAAAGAGATGTCAGGATGACAAAATCAGTCATCATTGTAGATCTTATCTTTATTATATGCAATATTGCTAAATTTATGAATCTTGCTGTTGATATCATTCAGTATTTTATCTCAGATTTCTACATAAACATATCGTAGATATCACAATTTAATATTTGTCATGGTGGTGTCACCTTACTATGGAAGTCGTGAAAGCCTCAGTAAATTTTTGGTTTATTATTTTACCAGTTTGAGATTTAGGTCAGCTATGAAACAAATGTTTTGTAATTCTTAAAGTGGGAGAATCTGCCCACCTGCCCTGCGTGTTCGTATCGCGCTGGACGACGGGTAACAAGCTCCCTGTAAATGCGGTTCAACTCCGCAGGCTGGCAGAAAAGCAACAGGTTCTCCAGATTTACGGTGTTCGTGGCACCGACCCGAGGGGTTTCGATGTACATGGAACCGAGCCGAACAGCTGAAAGCTCAAGTGCTTCTGAATCGGAAAAAAAAGTGGGAGTATATTATATCTTATACTTATAGTATTCTAACACTGCATTGAAGATACTCTCATAACAAAATATAATGATTCAGATTATGTTGGGAGTTGTGGATTCTTCTCGTACCGGTATTCGTTACACAGAGCTTTCCAGCAATTTCTTCATATCTCCTCCATGAAATTAGTGCAATAATTCTCGAGTCTTGCATGAAAACAAGTTTGAGGGTTTCATTAGGGCATCCTTTTTGTCTTGAACCATTTGTCTTACACATGTTGGGAGTAAGCGTTGCTACAAGTTTAATTAACTAAAACAAATACACAGCAAAATTTATCAACCAAACAAGTTGTGTCTCCACAAGTGATTCAGTTATTTAATCCGGTGCTTCCTGTTTCTACTATCACGGCTCTGGCGAATAGTGTGTATATAGCTTTAAAAAACTCACTCAAATCCGCAAGTCTACTGGAGTTGAACGGTGGTATAACCCTAAAGTAACCTCTTACAGAGCATCCAAAGGATAATACCAGTGCTCGCAACAGGCACAAGAGCAGGTCCCGATTCCTATCAAGACTGATGAATATACCGCAACGTTTCACAAAAGGCCTTTATCAAGCAAACAATACAACAAGAATGACGAATTTCGAGGAGCACTATAAATGGACGATTACATGTAGAAACATTCAAACCTATCTAATGAAAATCTGGGAATAAAACGAATAACGAAATGAGTGCAACACAAAACCGGAAGTGGAAAGAAGAGAAACAATAAACAATATAGTGGATAAATAACTTATATATATGGAGCAAATACACATATAGATTACAAGGCATGAGATAAGACAGTACTAAGAAGCATAGGAATGTAATGCGTTGAGTCCAAGAGGTCGCAAGGTGCCATAGAATGAAATAAAACGGTTCTCCAGGGCGAATCGACTGCGATCATCGGAGGAGCGTGATCGGATGGCTGTGACCTGGACATCGTCAGCTCCTGAATGGCCAGTATCATTGAAATGAGTGGCCACATGGGTCACAGAGCATTGGCGAATATCGCGTAAGTGTTGGGCGAATCGGTCACTGAGCCTTTTACCGGTTTCACCAATATGGGCCTTTTTGCATCGTATGCAGGTGATGGCATAGATGATATTGCGGGACTCACACGTAAAACTGTCTTGAATGACATACGTAGCTTTTGGAAAAGAGACAGTGCGGGTCTGTATTACATATGAACATGTATTACAGCGCCGACGGCCACACTGGATGGTGCCAAAGTGACTCTGGATATTAGGCTTGAGGCGACTGTGTACCAACAAATCCTTGAGGCTTCTGTCCCGTCTGTACGCCCCCAAAGGATAGTGTTGGAAGACTGAACCTGTCTCAGGATCAGACTGAAGAATAGGGAGATGATGGAATAAGACCATTTTCACCAGGGAACTATGAGGGTGGAAAGTTAAGATAAGTTTAACCCTATCAGAATTGGAGGTTCTATGTTGGTTGGAAAGGGCTTCCTGGCGAGCAATTAGCTGAACCCGATGCATGGCAGATGTAAGCACATTCTCCAGGTATAGGCTCTTGCGGAAGAAATCAAGCATCTCGTGAGCTCTATCGAGAAAATCGTCGTCCTCGCTACAGAGGCGACAAAGGCGTAAGAGTTGAGAGAAAGGTAAAGAACCACGACAAGCCTGGGGATGGGAAGAGGTATACAGAAGAAAGCTATGTGTATCAGTAGGCTTGTAGTATACTGATGTAGTGATAGTAGATAGGCTGATAGTGATAGTGATGTCAAGAAAATTGACACAAGAGGTAGAGATGTGAGAGGTGAACCGAATAGCAGGATTGAAGACATTAATGAAGTTAATGAAGCGTGACAAATCGGCTTCAGGCATATCGGTGATTCCAGATTGTCATTCAAGACAGTTTCACGTGTGAGTTCCGCAATATCATCTATGCCATCACCTGCAAACGATGCAACAAGGCCTATATTGGTGAAACCGGTAAGAGTCTCAGTGACCGATTCGCCCAACACTTACGCGATATTCGCCAATGCTCTGTGACCCTGTGGCCACTTATTTCAATGGTACTGGCCATTCAGGAGCTAACGATGTCCAGGTCACAGCCATCCGATTACGTTCCTCCGATAATCGAAGTCGATTCGCCCTGGAGAACCGTTTTATTTCATTCTATGGCACCTTGCGACCTCTTGGACTCAACGCATTACATTCCTATGCTTCATAATACTGTCTTATCTCATGCCTTGTAATCTATATGTCTATTTGCTCCATATATATAAGTTATTTATCCACTATATTGTTTATTGTTTCTCTTCTTTTCCACTTCCGGTTTTGTGCTGCACTCATTTCGTTATTCGTTTTTATTCCCAGATTTTCATTAGATAGGTTTGAATGTTTCTACATGTAATCGTCCATTTGTAGTGCTCCTCGAAATTAGTCATTCTTGTTGTATTGTTTGCTTGATAAAGGCCTTTTGGTCGAAACGTTGCTTTTATCGTCACTGTTTCTGTATTTTGTAAAACTATAGTACTTTGTTTTTACGTGTTTAGCTATTTTTCCAAGTTTTACTGCATTCTCCACCCTTTTTCGATGAATATACCGGGAATCTAACAAGCAGCGAGAAGACTTCTTTTTAAATCTTCAAATCTTGATATTTTGTGTAACAGACAGTGCCCAAGACGGAACATGCTAGATCTAACAGAGAATGATACACACCAGAAAGAATGGAGCATGAACATATAGTATATTTAATGACTATGTTCAGATTTATTATACGGATGGGACTGTCACACAGATCAGCACACAGTTCACCGAACTAACTCATCTGTCTGTTTAAGAGATCTGAGCATCAATTGATTGGCACTGAGAAGCATGTGATAACTGATCGCAGAAGAATATTCTCTATATATATATATATATATATATATATATATATATATATATATATATATATTCTAGTATAAATATCGAATTGGTTACATACATGTTGTTATAGGTGCAAATGAATACTGGTGAGATCTGTATTCTGCGAAACAGAATGCTGCAGATATGGGCAACATCAAGGCGATGTACGAAAATATCAGAGTTGCTCTGGGACAAAACATAAGAAATAAAGTTTGTATCGCAGACATGAACAAACAGCTCGAAAGATGGGTGAATTACTATTCTAATCTTTATTCTGTGGAGAAACCAGCACACCCTGTCGTCGATCAGATCATACCTAAAATTTATGAACTAACCGAGCTGGATGCCGAACCCACAGAGTTGGAACTTTCCGAAACAATCAACAAACGTTCAAATGGCATTGCATCAGGACTAGACAACATTCCTGCAGAAATCCTCAAATATAATACTGATGACCTCCTGCCCCACTTCTACACTCTCTTATTCAGTGCTGGAGAGAGGGAGAAATTCCTCAAGACATGAGGAATGCAAAGATAGTGACACTTTATAAAAACAAAGGGGATAAGGGGGACTGTAACAACTATAGAGGCATCTCCCTTTTAAGTGTCACAGGCAAGGTTTTGTACTAGTCCTTTCAAAACGACAATAGAAACTGGCAGAGTGTGTTCTCCCAGGGTCATAATGTGGGTTTAGAGCTGGACGGTCAACAACTGACATGATATTACCCTTCGACAACTACAGGAGAAGTGCAAAGAGCAAAGTAAGCCTTCATGTATTGCTTTCGTGGATATGACTAAGGCATTTGACACAGTCAGCAAACCAGGTCTTTTTAAAATATTGAAGCAATTTGGCTATCCCCCAAAGTTGCTCCAATTGATTGTCTCCTTCCATGAAGACATGAATACCAGCATACAACTCGATGACAACACATCTGATGGTTCGAGCTTAAGAGTGAAGTCAAGCAGGGATAACCGGCTGTGTCTTTGTCCCCACTCTCTTTGGCATCTTTTTCGCAGTCCTTTTGCACCATGCCATAGTGGACGCTGATGGTGATATTTTCATCCGCACTAGATTTGGTGGTTCACTCTTTAACTTGACTCGCTTGCCTGATTAGCTACTGAATTGTAAAAACGGGTTTTGGCTGAATTGAATGTATGTCCTAATTTGCCATTGCAGGTATCTGTACATATTCATCTGTAGTTTCCGGAATTATTAACAGATTGTTATGAGTAATATACCATTTTGTAGGTAAATGAATTTTCTTGGAAATAGATTGGACAGAAATACACAGTCGAGCTCCCAGCGACTCATGGGAGCCAAGACAAAAACGACGGAAATTCTTCTCAATGACCTCCTTTTCGGTGACGATGCTTTCTTAGTCGCACACAGTGAGACTACATTGAAATGCATAATCAACAATTTGTTCAAGGCATGCGGCCTATTTTCTTTGACTATAAGTGTCTCCAAAACAGTTGTTTTATGTCAGGGAGATAAAACAATAAATATCACTTTAAACGGTAACCATCTAACACCATTTAAAAAATGTTGCTATCTTGGGTCCATGTCACTGCCAACCTTTCTCTTGATGAAGAAATCAACGTTCGTATAGGGCGTGTGGCTACTACATTCGGCAAACTATCAAAGCGAGCGTGGGACAACACAAAACTAACATTGCAGACGAAGATTCAAATCAACGAGCCTGTGTAATTTGTTTTTATTATATGGCTCAGAAACATGGACAGCCTACTCAAGACACGAGAGGAGACTTAACATCTTTCACCTTCGATGTCTCCGCAAGATTATGAACATCAGGTGGTACGACAATATAACGAACTCTGAAGTACTGCAACGTGCAAACCTACCTTCCATCATTGGAATGCTCAGCAGTAGACGACTAAGATGGTTGGGGCATGTGAGTAGAATGGAATCTTGTCGAAAACCAAAACAAAATTGCTCTGTGAACTTTCGGAAGGGAAGAGACACCAGGGCAGACCACTGCTCAGATATAAAGATGTCTGCAAGAACTCAATGAAAAACGTTTCTATAGGTCCCAGCATATGTGAAAAACTAGCTGATGACAGAGTTGTGGTGCAAGCGATATTGTGCAAGGGCGCAGAGTCTTTTGAGTAGAGACTTATGTATGAGCTGAAATACAAGAGAGAACAGCGAAAACTCAGAACTTGTAACGGTAAAACACTTGCAAATTGACAGCCTGTAAAGACGAAAAAGGCCATATATATATATATACATATATATATATATATATATATATATATATATATTGCATTTTAAACCATTGTAGTGCCGTAAAACAGCAACCAACTTAGGCAAATTCTTTCAATTCGTCCTCCTGTCGTTAGCACACAGACACACATAGTTCGTTCCTTGGAGGATACCGTCAAAATGGCGAAACGCAGCGATTCACTAAGGCATTGAGAAATGTGTTGCTGCAATTTACCTTGAGGATGAATAACATAGTTTTCATCTCAACACCTCTCCATTACTCCTCAATTGGGGTCAAAGGCGCTTAGGGGCAACGCCGTACCAGGATTAGTGAGCTGGCACTAATTAAGATCCTCCCCCACCTCCACGTGGTGACCCTGGTAACAGACATTGGTACCTGTCTTGCTTAGTGGATAGGGATCAAGGGAGAGCTACTTTGGTGTAGGTAGAGATGCTGACGCAGTCCCGTTGAATGAGATCCGCCCGCAACACAGACGAGCGAAATCCCAGAGTGACTACTAATGCACGTCTCTCCTGGCTGGTGAGAAAAGCTGAACGGATAAACAAAAAGGGATGAGAGGTTCATCCAGAGAGGAGACATAAGCCCGCCTTGGTCGAAATGAGTTGCACGTAGGCTCACATAGGGCGCAACGCGGAGCCCTGAGGTGGGGGCCCGAGTTAGCTCCATGGCCGGACAGCCTAGAGGCATGGTAAATGTGAGCACGGTGCGAACTTATGGACATGGTGTCAGGCACTAGGGCAGAGCGGGCACTGGTGGGCCCACCGATGGGCAGATGTGCAAGCTGCTGATAGTGGAACGACGAAGAGGCGTGACAAGCGTAGGGGTGAGCGACCACACAAATGTGCAGAAAAACTGGAAAGCCCAGCAGAGGCTTGAATCCGGTCCGAGTTACCGCTCGCAAGGGAACTACTACTGCCGTGTAGTTAGATTGGGGACAATAAAAGGCTAGCGGAGTAAACCGTACACAAAACTGGACGGTAGGTAAACCAAGTAGTCCAAAAAATGACCGGTAATCTGGGCAGATAACGCTCAACAACCCGGGAGGGCAGGTCGCCTAGGATCGCTTCCTAAAAAGTAGCAACCTGCTGCCTTTCAGGTCGGCTGGGGACAGTCAAAGGCTGACGAAGAGCAAATTCAGTAAACTCTGGTTTAAATCGGACACATCGCCGAAGGACAAGCACCAGAGCTCCGAATGGTAATGTTGATTGTGTCGTAAAATTACGTTTTTGGAAAAGGCTGTTTATATATCACAATAAGAATGATAAAATGGCCAAAAAGAACGATCGCAAGAGAGACTCCTGAATTGGGTCCTTGCGGCTCTCTACCAACGAAATGTAGTGTATAAATGTGGAAACTAGACATCAACACTAACAACAAAACACCCGGGTCTACCACACGGTTCATCATTATCTTCAGTGCAGTTCAACGTCTACAACATAAGAATAACAGAGGAGCAGATCTCAGATAGGGGGAGAACAATGTCCATATGTAGATGATGTTTTGGTGCATCACCAGGAAATAGCCCAGAGTAGGTCGTGGAAGAACTCTAGTAAGAACTCGACCGCATGACCTACGTTGTATTGCCCATATTAGATAGGACTAGGAACACGATCTCACCTATAATTAGATGATGGATCTCTTGAACAAAATCTCTCCAAGCGGAGAATGAACGACTACTTTTGTGCTAATGTGTATGTGTATATATATAAAATGTATGTGTATGAATAAATAATTACTCTCGTATTCTTATACGTTACATTAGGCTTGCAAGTAATTTCTCTGCATCACTCTGTCCTGGGCAACTCGCTCATTCTCGTCTATGGAATTGAGACTGATATATATTGCATCTCTCGGCAAAGTTCGTTTCAGGGTCTTCCTCTGGCATCTCTGGAAGATTTAGATTTAGTAATGGGAAGATTTAGGGCAGAGACATTCTGACTGTTTGATATAGTGACTTACATTTTCCGACTGGGTAGGGTTTTTTCTTGCAAATTCCAAAAGAATTATGCACCCACAGTGACTTGCCGGTAGAAGAAATGCTACACTTAGTCAGAATTATAATATAGAGGGGATTTTGGTGTGATTTACTCTCGTACAATTCTGAAACATGATGAAGTTGAAAAGGTTGATACCATCGGACTGAATATTTCGCAGTCTCTGCAAGCTTCATCTATTTCTCAATCTCTCTATCTCTTTCTCTCTTATTCCTTTCAGCTCCAAATGAAACATGAGGCTGGGATTTTAAATTGCCATTTATATTAGTTTTTATTTAATTTAGTGTATCTAATGAAGCATATCATCGTTCTTGTACCGATCATATCTTCACTCTGAGATCCATTATAGAAGAATCAATTAAATTCCAGTCACACTAGTGATAAATTTTATAGACTTTCAGAAAGCGTTTGATAGTCTTCATCGTTCTACTCTCTGTGAGATTCTTAAGACCTACGGCTTCCAGGAAAAATACATCAATATTATAAAAGCCTTCTATTCTGAAGCATCCTGCTGTGTAAGAACAGATGCAGGAAACTCAGACTGGTCAACATTCAATTCGGGTGTAAATGCACCCAAGATGATCAACTAGGCATCAAATGGCTTAATAACAGCAGACTATTTGATCTTGACTTTGCCGATGACGTGGCCATATTGAACTCAACCACACAAGCAACCCACAAACTAACGAGCAATCTTTGCACACTTGCAGAACAGGTTGGTCTCCAGATTAATTCTGTCAAGACCAAAATTATGGGCCTCACAAACTCGACCGACAACATCGTAATAAATAGCCAAACACTGGAGAAAGTTGAACATTTTACATATTTGGGTAGTAAAGTGTCAAACAACGGAGACACGATGAAAGAAATAAACTCTCGTATTGCTATAAAAGCTAGTGCCTTCACTAAATTAACGAGTATCTGGCAATCTCAAGACCTTAGTATATGCACAAAAGTTAAACTATTTAGGTCATGTGTGATTCCTGTACTGACCTACGTTGTGAAAGTTGGAAATCAACAAAGAAAATTGATAAGAAACTGGACAGCTTTGAGAATAAATGTCTCCGAAAATTATTAAAAGTAAAAAGGAGTGATTTCGTTTCTAACAACACAGTGAGAGATATAACACACCAACAACCCATATCAAATATTATTAGGAAACGAAGGTGGAAATATCTAGGTCATGTTCTTAGATCAGGCGAAAAGAGACTAAATCGACAAGTCCTTATGTGGTCACCAGTTGGGAAAAGAAAACGTGGACGACCAAAGACCACTCTTCGAAGAACCATTCAATAAGAAAGTAAACTATTGGGATGTAAAACCATACAAGATCTGCAACTACTAGCAAAGAACCGCATCACATGGAGATCTAAAACCTCTGCCCTATGTGCCGCCTTTGGCACAAAAGGAACAATATAACTAACTAACTAATGAAGCATAGAGTTGAGTTTGCTCTAAATATTGTGTCAATTTTTACTGCAATTTCTATAACAAACCTTTTTTTTTTTATAGATCTTCTTCTTTTTCTTCTAATTCACTTTCACCTCCCAACGGAGCACAGGTCTGCAACGAACTTCTTCCAGCTATTTTGTATAGATGCCAGTTTTTAACCCTAATCTAGATTCTGATAGCCTGAAGAAATATTCTCTCATGCTAAACTGAGAGAATACTGTACAGTAGAATGCTAAACTGAGAGAATATTATATAATATTTTGCTATTGTTCAATTGTGGATAGTTCTGGCATGTCTTATCAGTGTCTATCTTTCCCGTATTTCCGACAGAAAAACAAAAGGAGAATAAAAACTCATAATTCTTTTGAGTAACGTAAACGTTTGTACTAAACAGCTATAAAAAAGTGCCGTACCTGAACTCCTTCCTAGAAAAACACAGTAACCATGACGGCGCTGGAAGAAATTGATGCTGAGAATAACATTTGTTGCCCTGCAGACAGGCTGAATACTTTCTATCTTAAAGTGTTTATCTTCACATTGTATATTTCCCAATTTGAGTTCAGTGAGTTTATATTACAATACAATTTACGTTCATCCTTTTATATCAAGCTTTATTCATATGCAAAAATTGCCCTTTAGTAGACATGTTAAATTACCGTTAAAACGGAGATGAAAGTTTATTTTAAATCTTATCTATATCTTTTGTCCCAGTGAAATTGGTGACCAAACAAATTTGTAATTTTATCAAAGACGATGAAAAAATACGATGTTTCTGATGTAACTTTAAAATTATTATGTAACAATTACAATAGAATGACAAAGTTTGTTTAGTGTGTGTTTTTAAGAATTTTTATATACTTATCTAAACATTTTCTGCCTCTTCGGTTTTGAAAATACACTATTTGAACGAACTATATCAATTTCTAATATGAAGTTGAAATATTAATCAATGCATCTGTAAGAAATTTTGAGATTCAGTTTCGATAAGTGGACAGTACTGTTATTAGTTCAGGCTGATATTAGTTTAAATCTTTAATTTGCATTTTTTCTGAAATTTGTGTGAAAGTCAAGAATGAAATTAAACAAATAGTAATTTATCATATGTTTCATTGATTCAGTTCAGTGTAATGATATCGTATCATTGATTATATGTGATAACATTCTTTGCATGTTTTAGAATTGTAAATCTTCTATCTATAACGTGTTATATTATTACCGATATTTTCTCTCCGTATTTCATAGTTACCGACCAAGTTTACCGACAAAATGATATCATAAATTGTGTATGAACTGTTTGTTTTACATTCATTTCTTGTACCATTTCTGTCTAAAATCAATACAGAGGGGCAGTATGCTATTATTTCTAGTTGCTTCTTACATTAAGGAAAGTACAAATTGTACTGTAAACGCCACGATATTTAATCACCAGACAATGAACTACTTTAAGTGTCCAAGGCACTATGTTAAAAATAAGTTAACCAGTTCTAAACTTCTATTCACGTAACTAACAAATATCCGTCTGCGTGACATTACTGCCATATTGTTTTATATTGCAATGACTTGTTATTTTAGTACATATTTTAACCATCAAGTCTTGAGATAACTGATAATTTATCAATGTTCATTTTTTAAGTTTAGAAACATCTGTTGCAAAAAAAGTTATCTATCTATCTATTCTCTAATCCTGTTTGCATTTCAGCGTTAGGTCGAAAAAGGAGACACCTGGTGAGAGCCTCTCTATGCACATTGTCTTTTTTTTCTCTTCTCAAAAGACAACTAAAGACAACTACATGTAATCAGAACATTTATAAACAAGACATGCAACATATCCAGAAAAGAAAAACATGAAAAGTGCTTATTTCAAACAGGACAGTGAGGGACAGAACATTCTGAGCGATAACACCAAGTATTACATTGTAGTTGCTCTTCTTATCGTGACTAGTTCGTGCGTGTCCTTATTTGGCATAATCACCAACGTCATCAACATGGCCGTGTACTTGAAGCTAGGAATCAAAGACAGTGCCACAGTTCAGTTCTTCTCCTTATCTATTACAAACTTTATATTCTGCATTCTAGCTCTGATGGCATCTTGGAGTATTTTTGTTGACGAAATACGACCAGATCTAACAGTCCTTGATGCATATTCTTTGTTTTTCTTTCTGTCACAGTTGAAGGAGAAAGTGTATTCTTTATCAATAACAATAACTACTTTTCTATCATTGGAAAGATGTTTTTGTATTATATTTCCTATCAAAGTCAAAATAATGTTCACAAAGAATTCTTCTATTACGTTCATCTCATGCATGGCTTTTATATTTATGCTGATGTTAATCCCAGATTATCTAACTAAGAGATTAGGATGGGGATATGACTCGAGATTTAATTCCACACGACTTCTCATGCATAACGAAGAAACCAGAATTGCATTTAATCTCTTCAGGAACAGTTTTTTTTCTGCTTCATTGCCATCTTTTGCAAGTGTCACTAACACAATCTGTGCAGCAATCATGATTACAAGGATTAAAGAATCCAGACAATTTAGACATTTAAATTACCCATCTACACTTACTGCAAGGCTTAAAAGGAGAACTTGGAAAATATAGAAAGAAATCAAACTCTAAAAGGACCACATTAACGAAAAGAGATGTCAGGATGACAAAATCAGTCATCATTGTAGATATTATCTTTATTATATGCAATATTCCTAAATTTATGATGCTTGCTGTTGATATCGTAGGGTGTTTTATCTCAGATTTCAACGTAAACATATCTGCTAGATACCACAATTTAGTGTCTGTCATGGTGGTGGTCACTTTTACTATGGAAGTCGTCAATGCCTCAGTAAATTTTTTAGTTTATTATTTTACCAGCTTGAGGTTTAGATCAGCATGTAAACAAATGTTTTGTAATTCTTAAATTGGTAGTGTATTATATTAGATACCTACACTATTCTAACTTTGTATTGGAAATTCATAAAAAAATCTATTGATTAAGATAATGTTGGAGATTTTGGATTATTCTCGTACCGTTATATGTTACATGTGGCCTACAATCAATTTCTTCATATCGTTCTATCCTGGACAATTCATGTAATCTCTTCTATGAAATTGAGTTCGTTATGTCTCTTCGCTTCTCTCATTAAAGTTTGTTGCAGTGTTTTCCTATGACGTTTTTCTTTCTGTAATTATTTGATTTTCACATGTAGGAGTAAGGATTGTTGAAGTCTAATTTAAAAAATAGGAAAAAAATCAGCAACCGAGCCAGTTGTAAATATCCCGATTCTCTCCGCATGACTTGTATGGGAAGCAAATCAGATATATAAAAGTAGTGAGAAGGCTACTATTCAAATCTTCAATGTCTTGAATAGAGTGTTAGGACATGTAAGAAGGTGGACATGAAGACTTGATAATGTACCCTACCGAAGACGAAACATGATAGCTCTAGCAGACATGCATACACAACAGTAAGAATGAAACATGTACTCATTAATGACTATGTTCAGATTTTTTATACTGAATGAAATAGTAACACAGATCAGCGCAGGGTTCCTTGAGATAACGCATCTGTCGGGTTAGAGATCTGAGCATCATGTGACAACTAATTGCCGAAGGAGAAGATATATACATAAATGACTTTTTAATTACGGTCTTCAAAGCCCTCAACCTACTCAGGTCGAGTCTTTTTCCATATTTAGTAGCCAAATCCGCCAGAAAACTGAAATGTCGACTACCCTTGATTGACCACAGTCATCTAAAATAGAGATTTCTAAGTTGGTTTCACAGAAGAAACCGATGTTTACAGGAATGTGGAATGGCAGGACACTGCGAGGATGAAACTGCAGTCTCACGAAAAAACTCCCCCAAATGCTTCTGAACCCACTTTCGCCCACCTGGATGTCTTCAGCGCCCACTGGGGCGCCCTTTGGGAACCCATGGTCCTATAGGGACAAAATATAGGGACGTTATTGTAATATATTGAGTCAACAAATTGTGTTTTGAATTTGTAGGAGAAAGCATATTTTGCTTCTTTGAAAGGGACAGTGTATTGGATGAAAAAGTTGTTCGTTATTTATGTGCGTTTGATCTTATCAACCAAGTTATCCATTCCGTATTATCTGTGTAGTTTGTGCCGAGAACGTGAGTCCGTGAGTAAAACCCCTACACATATAAGAAAGTCTCATCCAAATTTCAGAAGATGAAAAACATACATTTTCTTTTTTTAAAGGTTTAAGTATTATCATTTTAGAGAAGACATTTGTTTTTCATTTTTAAAAACAAAGTCTATATTCTTTTTTTTTTTAAAGAAAATAAATATTTTCTCTCATTTTGAAGAGGAAAGTAGTTTTCCTTACTGTGAATAAGATGGTATAGTTCATAATTTTTCTTCTTCAGCAATCTCTGGTCATGCGTTTAGTTTACTGTGGACCCCAAACTGGGCAGTCAGGTCTGTCAGGTGTCCCAAAACTTTGATTTTAGATCGACTTCGTGTGGCTACATGTTGCTTCTCATCTACCCCAGAAAGGACAGTCTTGCAGGATATGCTTCGGTGTCTGTTTCGCCTGCTGACACTGGCAGAGAGCTGTTTGACTTATTCCTAGTCTATATAAGTATTTGTTGAGTCTACAGTGTCCGGTACGTAGGCGAAATATAATGACCTGGTATGTTATGATTCGGTCTTTGAGGAAGTCTTTTCCATAATCACATACAGTGTTTAGTTTCCTCCTTTTGAATGAGAAAATACAGGGTGTTCAAGATAAATGCAGCCCCATTGACAAATCGAAAGTTGCCAGTTACATAGCGAGTGGTGTTTATTTACTATTTAAACCGGTTCTGACTAGCTCGACCTACGTCACATTTGTTCATCGCCCCTTCCCGCACTACAATTACATACTGTCACACAACATTGACCTATACTACGTCATAACTGAACCTTCTCATTTTCATATTTTATGTCAGATTAGCACCATTCACAGGCTGCTTTTATCTTGAACACCCTGTATTTTTAATAATTTGGAATTGGGTTTGCATGCTTTATGATTTAGAAACCGAATGAGCTCTGACATACTTACCTTACAACAAGTGCAATGAACCGTTTTTTTCGTCCAATTGCCTAATACAAATACAGCTATAGTCTGTCCATTAATTCGTGAGCACGTTTGAAATTGATTTTCTGAAAACTACCTGTTGGATCTCAGTGATTTTTTGCATGCAGCTTTAGAATATCCATGACGCTAAAATAAAGCTAACCAGTAGTCCATAGATGCTACGGATTTTGCACATCGGCGAATTCCTTTGATCTTTTATGACAATTGCAAATACGGGGCTCAAATTTTAGATTTTACAGTATCCCTAGAATTTGTCCATGTCAATTCTATTCATAGGTGTATCTCCATATTAACTTGATAGGTCAAATAATTAAGTGTGTTGCCCTTTATGTGCAATCGTGAACTTGGATACAATATGCAACAGTTAGTCCTCCCTTCGGTCACCATTAGACCCCAGGTGTCTTAACTTCACCACAAATTGTATGATGGTAGACGCATTTGGATATGGAAATGTATACGTTGCTATTTCTCAGTCTGTAATCAAAATATGATTTGTATCATCCCGAATCTGACGATTCCATGAGGTTGATAATTGTTACTGGCTGACAAATTGTAATCCATCTCGGTGCCAGTACTCGTCTTCCTCTCGGAGCACATGTTCAACACACTTCTTCCAGAACTGCATGTCTATCATTGAGAGGAACTCACGTGTCAGAACTTCAACATCACACATTTTAAACGTTCTGTTCGGCAACTTGCCCTTTTACTTTAGCCCAGACAAGCTCTATCGGATTGAGGTGAGCATGATATGGAGGTAGTCGCAAAGACGTGTGGCCGTATTCCGCAATGATTTTGTTAATATGAAACACCTTTGTCTTATTTGTCATTCTCACCAGGTGCAACAACTCGGGTTTCAAATATGTATCATCGAAGCTGACATTTTCCTTAGCAAGCCAAGTCCTAATTTGATCTTTTGTATTTGATGCAGTTGGTACTTTGTCTTCCGCTGATACTGCGTTGTGATAGGATGCATTATCCATTACCAAGCATGATGGTCTGTTTAGAATTGGAAGTAGATCTTTCTCCATTCAGTGCCTGAAAATATGTCCATTCATTTCTGTGTGGTAGTCCCTACCGTCGGTACTTTTGATTGGAAAATAAGTCCAGCGTCATGGACAAGACCTTCTTCACTGCTTCCTGCATGTGTTAGTATAATACGCTGGCCTTTGCTGCTTGGTATTTTTCTTTCTGTTCACCGTCTACTGATTGCCATTCTTTAGCATTGGTGTGGTGAGCATTGACCCAGGATTCGTCCAAATATACAATATCATAGCCTTGCCTCCGCCGCTCACGGATCTGCCTCAGGTATTTACTTCGGCAGCAATTAAATGTGGCTTTTCACAAATAATATTCCTGCCGCCTATAGTTTTTCTGAAGGTGAAGCGGCGGCTCTTACAATTTTCCATAGAGTACTTTTAGAATGTCTATGCTGCAATCTGATTGCAGTTTTAATTTCAGTTTTCTGAGAGTAACAAGTTGATTTGTCGCAAACATTTTCAAGAGCTCCCGTCTTATGACATCTATGTCAAAGTCGTCAATTGTTCTTTCCGTCCTTGCTTGACATTAGTGCACTTTGTGTCCTGTTTAATCCATCGGGAAAAGGATTTTCTATTCAGACCAAGCGCCAGTTGCGGTCGTTTCTCAGGGTTATGAATATCGCAATATAGATGACCCTCTTAGATTCCCTACGGAAGTGTTGGTATAGTAAAACTGTAACCTTCTGCATTGTTATAAATGTGCACTTCAGACTCATTATGAATGTGATATCAATGTCAGTTTTGATAAGCCAACAAATATGATACAATAGCTTTATACAAATAGCGAGATACGCCTATAACTATACAACGGTATCCCAATTATAACGTCATATGCTTTCCGCGTTCAAAGTCGACTGGGTTAGGTGCACGGGATTTCGTGAAATTGTTGTATACTCACGATATTTCTATGTTACCATAATGTATTTTTAGAACAACGCGTCTGTGTACAGTAGATCTGTTACTATTGTGTACAATCCGGTGAGGTTGATTTTAATATAACCTGAAGAAGAAATATTTCAAACTACATCAAATTTTCTTGACAAAATATTTCTCTAGCGTCATGGATATTCTAAGGCTGCTTGCAAAAATCACTGAGATCCAACAGGTAGTTTTCGAGAAAATCAATTTCAAACGTGCTCACGAATTAATGGACAGACTATAGTAGCGAGACAGGCAAATGAATAAAGCAACTTACCGTAGATCATGACACCCATATTTTCTAATAACATAATCCTGTTTGTTCAAAATTGTCTAAAGAGGAAGGATTGACTTTATTGCACCGTGTTTCCACATATGACCCCGTCCCTGTCGGCAGAGATGGATGGCCATCTGCTGAGAGCATTACACAAAGTAAGAACGTTGCAGTTCCGGTGACAACCTAGGATCTCATTAATAAATTACACATGTGTCTCGGTCCGGACTCGAACCCTACAACCTTCAGTATATCAGGCAAACCATCTAACCACTTTGTCAATGAGATCATGTTTTTATACTGATCTAACATCTTAATTACACATATATTACTATATCATTATCAGAAAATGACCAATTAGTGAATCATGTGCCTTCTCCCCATCGAAGATTAGCTGTAATGTCTTTCTAACAAGTTCTATGTCTTGCACTAACTGAGCACTGTGTCAGCATTTCGACTGTCCTTTTCTTCTTCTTCTTCTTCGTTGCGTTCGTGCTTTACGACCAATTTTAATCACTCTTGTGATATGTTTGATCTTTGCCAAGAACTTGTATACGTTGCACATTGGTTTGGTAGACCCCTAAATGCATAAACTTCTACACGTTTAGGACATGTGCATCCAATTTCAACCTAACCTCCATAGTCGCCTCTCTACGACATGCGTGTCAGGTAACAGTGGTTCTATTCTTTACACCCCAAATATGGGCCCGTAACCACTGAGTGGTCATTTTCATGATGTTCATCTCCTAATTGTATCTCTGTCTTTCCCTTGCTCGTCTTCTTCTGCATACCCTTCCAAGGCGGTGTTCTATCTTCTAATGCGACCAAAACAAATATTCTAATTCTTATTTCACTGAAATTATTTTTCTCATTTGTAGTTGATTAATTGATAGGACCATCATCATTGCACTTCAGTGAGTAGCCATTTGTGCTTCGATTTCTTTCTTACACAGGAAGAACTCAGCTGAGTACACGAACTTCATAGCACCGTCGAAGTTCCTGAAGTAATTTTGAAAATATTTTTGTAGGAATTTTTGTTTTGTTTTAAAATCAATCTCTAATGAATTTTATCTGGTAGCAACTTTCCAGCCCGCTCTTCTCTATTTTGAGCTGCCAAGGGTCCTTTTACGTGTTCAAATTGAACACGGAACCTATGTTTTATCGTCCATTTCCGATAGGACTAGGAACTCGATCACACCTACACTGAGATCAAAGATCTCTGGAAAAATATCCGGATGGATTCACGAGAGAGCGAACCTGATACCTTTGGCACGAGAAACGGGCACCCAGCCTCTACGGGTGAAGTACTTGTTTATATTTTATTTTAGTTTTCCATGAGACTCGTCATATTTGCCTGTGTATTAATATTTTGCTAGCTTCATTTATTTTATTCATATGCTTCTTCATTTTGCACGTTTCGCCCGTACAGCAATAAAGAATATATATATAGCATTTGAAACGTTTATTTTTGTGTGCATTTGTTGTTTGTTTTGCTATTAATACACTTTTCATGTTGTTAAATATGTTCTTGGTCGTCTCTTTTCTCCTTCGTACAGGAATAATAGTTAATTTCTTATTCAAAAAATGTTTAAAAACCAGTTGTCACCCAAGAGTTTCAAGTCATAAGGGAGGTGGACGATAAAACACAGTCTTTGTGTACAAACTGATAAAAGGGGAAGACTGCAGTAAAACTACGTAGCAATAGTGAAACATGTAAAAACAAAGTACTGTAGTTTTACAAAATACATATACGATACACAGCAACGTTTCGACTAAAGGCCTTTATCAAGCAAAAGATACAACAGAGTGAAGAAACTCCCTTATTACCCGGCACGCTACATATAGAATCAGACAATAAATTTCTAACCCAATCAAATTGAGCACGTCAAAGAACCCTTTCGGTTGAAGTCAATAAGAGTACGCTCAAAACCACTATCTGAACAAAATAAATTAATATCAAATTCCTATTCTTCTCCTCTTCCACCATTTATTTCTTCTTCTTTGCGTTCGTTCTTTACGACCAATTTTAATCACTCTTTGTGATACATTTGATCTTCGCCAAGAACGTCTATACGTTGCACATTGGTTTGGTAGGCCCCTAAACGCATATATTTCTATACGTTTATGACATGTGCATCCGATTTCAGCCAAATCTCCTTAGTCTCCTCTTACGACATTCGTGGCAGGTAACAGTGGTTCTATTCTGTACACCCCAAATTTATCCCCGGTAACCACTCGGTGCACCATTTAGTTCTTTATAGAAGTGTTGGATGAGGGGGGAGGGGAAATCGTGTGTATGCTTGTTCTAAGGCACACCTTGATTATTAAATTACCAGAAGAAATTCGTACAAACTTTTCACGATCCTAAAAATTACATTTGGGATCGTCGCCGGCGCTGTGAAGTTCGTACACTACCACTGAGAGATTTTTCTATGTAAAAGAAAAGATCGGGGCACATATGTTGCTTTTTTTTATAGAAATGAAGGGATGATGGCTCAATAAATCAACCAATCTTTCAATCGATCAATTAATCATGCTAAACTGTTTCAATCACAGAATCACAGAGGGGATTAGAGTCAACGTAGAAGCAGAATATTTACACATAAGAATAGTCGCAGTTAAAAGAAATGTCAGAAAATAAAGTACTACTTGTTAGATTAGATACTTTGCACTCAGTGCATCACCATGGGTGTTAAGTCTCCTTAATCTAACTGATAGTTTCAGCCAGTGGCGGCTCGTGATCATTTTTGTTGGTGGGGTCAGGCACATTTTTCCGGATAAATCATGGTTTTTGGTAGCTATATTTTAATTTATAAAATAATAAATACACGTTATACGTAATTTTTGGTAGGGCCCGGCCCCACAGGCCCTTAATGACGAGCTGCCACTGGTGTCAGCGGTAGAACATATACACTGTAGCTCCAGTAGCGGTTCGGAATTTACCAAAAAACTTAGAAAGTTCAGACATTAATTTTCAGCTGGAATAGAGACAGACAATACATGAAATTGAATTCTTACTGTTAGTGCTCATATTCAACCAACAAGTCACTGATGTCACTTGCCCAACTGCAAGCGTGGTTCGATAACATACTGCCGGCGGGCTCAGACAAAAATTCTCGGAAATCAGACCACAGACGTCGCGTGACCTCGCATTCCAGTATTGTTAGATAAAGAAAAAGTAATTTAAAAACTACACAACATGCTTAATCAAGATTATATTATACTAGAAATTAAGTTATTAACATGTTTCATGAACCAAATAACCATGGAATCGCAGAATTTTGTAAAATTGCAGAAAACCTACAGTGTTCTGTCAAATACTTATAAAAACCAGCCCTTTTCGCTGCTACATACTTTCTGAAGGCTGAGCTAAAAATAGCTACTCTTTGTTTCTAAGTCACAAAGTGAATGTACGCCTATAGCAGTGACAGTAGCAATGTATAACGTGTTAACACGCCTTTAACACACATAGGAGAGATACTAACAGACGTGTTAATGTGCCTTTAGAAGTGAATGGAAAAAAAACGTATATATACGTCCTTAACAGCTAAAGGGTTAAGAGGAATTTTGGTTTTCCTGTCTGAGCTAGTCGGTCTTATGTTGATGTGGGTCATGTTGCAAGTAACTAGATCTCAACTACCTCTTGGTTCAAGTGCTGATCTGATGGAATAGAAGTTTTAACTCGTCTTGGAATGAAGTCTTAATTACATGTTCCAGATCTAATATAAACAAGTGTTGCTATAACAAGGTATGTAAACAATTTCTTCTTCTATGGCTCTGAGGGTAAAAGTATCCCCCCTCCCGCGCCTTAACGTACAGCATGGGAATTTATCATGTGAATTTATCATGGAAATATAGCATGGGAATATAGCATGGTAATTTATAAAGGGAATATAGCATGGAAATATAGAATGGGAATATAGCATGGGAATTTATAATGGGAATATAGCATGGGAATTTATAATGGGAATATAGCATGGGAATTTATAATGGGAATATAGCATAGGGAATTTATAGAAAACAACAACAAAAAGACTCTCAATTCTGCACGTTCTTTGGTTGTACTAAATAGTGCTCTTCTTCACCGTTCGCCCCTAGGGAGGCATAGGTCAGCAACCAAGGCCTTCCAAGTCCGCCTATCCAAGGCCATCTTTTCCTGATTTCTCAGCTCTTTCCCCATTTTCTTACATTCCATCTCCCTCCTTGCGAGATTCTTCTTCTTCCTTGAGTGGCGAGCTATGAATTTTCTTGGTTGTGGTTTCTGTAGCTATCTAGTGTTTTTTTACGGTGTGGGGTAGCTAGTCCCACCACCAACCTCCTTAGTCGCATCTTACGACATTTGTGGCAGGTAACAGTGGTACTATTCTTTACAGTGCAAATTTGATCCCCGGTAACTACTCGGGCGAAATAGTGCTCTGGTGTTTAATAAAAGAAAGTTCTTAGACTTTGTTAGGGAACCAAATTTTATTCTGAACAACAGAGCATGAAGCATTGTTTAAATGTGCGTAAACTAGGAGTTAATGAGAGAAAGTGGCAACAGATTAAAGACTCCTCAGGCAAATAGTCACATTATATATATAGACGTAGACGAGTGAAACAGGGTAAAAATAGAGTAACTTCTTCTTCTTCTTCGAACGCTCCATATCGACCACTTGTTAACCACTCTGTGTGATTTGTATATGATCTGAGCCTCAGAGCGATTGTACGTTGTACCATTTATGCACCTACAAGTAGGCCAGCACATCCGCTTTCTGCGATACTTTTAAACATTTATTAGGATAGCTTTCTTTGGTCCTACATCACTCTCCTTTTACAACATGCCTTGTAGATCGTAGTGGTACTATTCATTGCTTCCCTTGTAGGCACTACACGGGCGATATAGAATAGCAAGGTCATTTAACACCCAGCGAAGTACAGTAATAGATGGTGAGCTCTGTGAGGGAGCTTCATGGACAGAGCTGATAAAGATGGCACACAATAGAATAACTTTATAAACTAACTTAAATATTAACGAAGTAAATTAACTGAGCACAGTAAATTTAGAACATGTAGAATACAATCTACTTAGCAAATTTCTTTTTTACAGACGAACAAAATTCGATATATGTAGATGAAAACAATCTGCAATACCACATAGACACCACTAAATTCTTGATGTAAAGGTACACCATAAAGATAACCATATTAAGGCAGAAAGTATGAATTATCAAAGCAACATCATCTTTTAAAGTCTAACTCAAATATGGAACTACAAGTTATATAGTTTTGAAACTAAATTGACAATGTTCGATTCAAATGTATGAATTCTAACATATGCCAGCGAGCGTTGGAAAAGGACTAAAATATAGAAAGCAAGTTGAATGAATTTGAAAATCATCTGCGAAAAATAGTGAACATAAAATGGGACGAATTTAGGAGAAGTGATCGCACATGTGGTGCCTGGGCCTCGCAAGGGGAGCAAAGAATAGTACCACTGTGACCTACAAGGCATTTCGTAAAAGACGGCTGATGTAGGTCCCAGGGAATCTACTCTAGTAAATAAAAAGCATCGCTGAAATCGGATGTGCTGGCCTAATTGTAGGCGCATAACCGGCACAACGTACTATTGCTCTTAGGCTTGATGATGATGCTCGTCCATCACTGGTGATGATGACCACACAAATTTTCATCCAAGGGAATGTAGTTGCGCTATGTTTGTCTGTGTGTGCGTAGATGACTAGTGAGCCCGATACGGGCTTGAAATATTCTTGTACAGTGTGGGCAAGGTATACTTGCACTTGATGGATGGATGAAATGGTGACTTGCGCGATGATTTAGTTTAAAGTGAGAAAGAGTTGCACAGTGCGTTGATCTCACTCTCTCTCCCAATTCCTTCTGTGTCCAGTAGCAGGACAAAGTCGAGACAGTTGGAGAAGGATCTGGGTGCAGCGGATGACCAGGGCGTTCTACGTGCCTGGCCGTGCTCACTACGCTCCGCAGCGCTTTGCTGGCAGACGCCTTCTTGTCCGTTGAACCAGAGTATAGTTTCTTCCGCACAATCTGCCCGAGTCCAGTCTTCGCATGCAGGGTTGGCATACCCGGATTCACAGATTGGTTTAATACCGAATCGGTTACCCGCACCTGGTTTAGCCGGCCTGTCACAGCCGTTGCCCAGGGGTGGCCTCTGTCGCATGCTGACAACTACTAGGAGCCACAGGCGTGAGCTGGAAGTCAGGTTTAGACCAAAGGGGATGGTCCCTGAAAAGGCGTGACAGCCATCCTTACCAGAGGTATATCAATCCCTGACTCCCTAAACTCCCCCACCTCTTAGGCTTAGATCACATACAAATGACACAGAGTGATTAACAAGTTGTCGATATTGAGCGTTCGAAGAAGAAGAAGAATAAGAAGAAGTGATGAAATCAGAGAAATGTCTGGTCAACCACTAGTAACAACTGTTAGAAGAAAGAGAGGTTGGAGATATGTTGGACATACTATAAGAAGAAATGTCTGGTCAACCACTAGTAACAACTGTTAGAAGAAAGAGAGGTTGGAGATATGTTGGACATACTATAAGAAGAAATGGCTGGTCAACCACTAGTAACAACTGTTAGAAGAAAGAGAGGTTGGAGATATGTTGAACATACTATAAGAAGAAATGTCTGATCAACCACTAGTAACAACTGTTAGAAGAAAGAGAGGTTGGAGATATGTTGGACATACTATAAGAAGAAATGTCTGGTCAACCACTAGTAACAACTAGTTAAGAAAGAGAGGTTGGAGATATGTTGGACATACTATAAGAAGAAATGTCTGGTCAACCACTAGTAACAACTGTTAGAAGAAAGAGAGGTTGAGATATGTGGACATACTTAAGAAGAAATGTCTGGTCAACCACTAGTAACAACTGTTAGAAGAAAGAGAGGTTGGAGATATGTTGGACATACTATAAGAAGAAATGGCTGGTCAACCATAGAAACAACTGTTAGAAGAAAGAAGTTGGAGATATGTTGGACATACTATAAGAAGAAATGGCGGTCTAACCACTAGTAAATAACTGTTAGAAGAAAGAGAGGTTGTAGATATGTTGGACATACTATAAGAAGAAATGTCTGGTCAACCACTAGTAACAACTGTTAGAAGAAAGAGAGGTTGAGATATTGGACATATATAGAAAAATGGCTGATCAACCACTAGTAACAACTGTTAGAAAAGAGAGGTTGTAGATATTGGACATACTATAAGAAAAATGGTGATCAACCACTAGTAACAACTGTTAGAAGAAGAGAGGTTGTAGATATGTTGACTACTATAAGAAAAAATGTCTGGTCAACCACTAGTAACAACTGTTAGAAGAAAGAGAGGTTGGAGATATGTTGGTGAGCCCAATGGTAGAAGACTGAAATCACTTAGTGTAGGACGATTCCAGACAAACCCAGGAAAACAGATCTGTAACAGGGCACGTTATCTGTCTAGAATACAAACTCTAAAAATGTTGGCCCCAGAAACGGAATGAATCAGCCATTATTGGCGGGCAGGAATCGACACATAGCTAAATGTCATGCGGCAGTTAGACCTACCCTGGAATATGCATTATCGTCATGGACATGAACGTCCCGCTTAAACAAGCTGATACTGTTTTAAAAAAAACGTAATATCTGCGCACTATTTTAGTAGCTATCAAATCCACACACATTGCAGAAATGGAAAAGACAGCCAGCATCTACCCCTTGGAAGATATAAGCAGAAATGTGATGATACTCGATGAAAGGATTTAAAGGATACCTCAACATCCACTGCACGGAAACATGGGCTGCTATAACAACAACAATAACAAACAAAAACAGACTAAAACGTGCAAGTCTTAACCACCAAGGAAAGAAATCAGGTAATTGATTCTCAGAACTTTTAAATCAATACTATATACCAGAGGAATTACTTCTTGACCACTGGGAACGAGAATCACAGAAACACTAAATTTATTTACTTTCATCTATAAATTGTGAAACAAAGATGCAGAGAATAATCTAGAGAATAAAGCAACCACAATGATATATTTTCACTACATGTTTCCAGACGATAGATGGACAATAATTTATACAGTTGGATGAAGCCAACAATGAATGGGGAGCAAGATTTTACATTAAACATGTAACGTTCGAGTACTAAGAAAATCGCATTTATAAATAAAATGCTACATGACTCCAGAACTAGCCGTATTTGTGTATTATGTATGCACTTAAAGGAATATAATATATATTACATAATACAAAACATATGATATTACCATAATAAATTTCAAAATATATATATCATTTATGTTTAAGATATCCAATCTCGTTGATTAAAGCATGCTTTTTTTGTTGTTCTTCTTCTATGTGCGCCCGCTATGAATTCATGCGTAGTCAGGGAGCCTGGTATGGTGCATCTGACTGATTTATGCGTGAACGCCTACTTACCGTTTCTACGGTGTCCCTAGCCATTCAGGTGAACCTTCTCCGACTTCAGTGCTAAGAGCAATCTTTTATTACACCGACATTTCCGATCGTGCCTCCATTTTGGGTAATCTCTGTAGACGTGTTTTTCCTTGCTCTTGTTAGAACCACAGATTTGCTTACCGAATGGCATCTAATGACTCAGATTACTGTCCTGATCAAGACTATACGTGTTAGTTCTTGATGGGCTGCGTACTAGACCAGTTCTGCATCATTTTCTCATATTTATTTATTATTTGTTAATTGGTGTCTTTAAAATATGGAAATATTTTGAAGTTACAAATTTCCCGATTACTGCCTTATATGTTGTCCAAACAACTTCATGTTTGGATCATCATCAAGGTGCATATCTTTTATAGGACGTTGCTCACTTTGCAGCACATCTGAAATTCACTCTGTCTCTCGCCAGTTCACCCACTTCGTCAATGGTCATGTTCATGGTTTCTGTAATATCTTGTAGCTATCTTCTTCTTGGTCTGCTCTGCGTCCTGGGACCCTGCCTTCTAGTATTGTTCTTTCCAGGCCATCGTAACGCTTGATGTGACCAAAGTATGTAATTTTTCTGTATAGTATGTTGTTTATCAGCCAATTATCTTTAACAATTAGTTTTTTCAGGACATCAATGTTCTTTCTTTTTCTGTCCATGGTATTCGTAGGATCTTTCTGTAGCATTCATTTTCGAAGGACTGGATTTTCATGTTTGGATATATTGTGTAAATATAAAGGTACTAAGAGACTGTGTTAATAATTTTCATGATATATTTCACACATTTTTGCTTCCGTCTTTGTGACTGTATAATTATTTGAAATTTGTAGAAACATCTATTTTTAGCACCACCAACATTAGGTCACTGATATCACATATTACATGGCACTGCTATTAAAACCACATATCTTGATAGTACATTCAATTAGTTTTCCAATTATTTAAGCACCAGGTACCTCTACTGCAGTAGCCCTCCCCACTGGACGAATGTGTTCCCACTACAAATCATAGATCCCAACTCTCATGATGGCAGCAAGGCCATGAATATGCTGGAAACATCTGCAGGCAAAATGTACCAATGGGTGTCACTGATTATAATTACGCTGAGTGACTGTAAAATGTCTCTAATGTAATAAAGACACTTTCTTCTTCGGAGTCCTCTTACTCTTTCAACAGAGCTACGTTGCTAAAGTGCCTGGGTAGGTATTTGATGCTGTTGCCTTCTGACTAGATGACCAAACACATGATCTTCTGTTTCTCGGTGAATGCGACATAGCGTGTTATTTCTACCCTCTGCCTAATAATCTCACGTCTAGCTCGGTTACGGATGATTATATTAACGACATGCATCTAATCTTGCAGGTATTGATTTTCCATATGTGTGATTTGGATAGTGTCCGTGTTTGACACTGTTAGCATAGGATATCCAGAAGTAACTGTAAATCGAAGAAAACTGCTAGATGCTAAAAGTAATCAAACTAAGGTAGTTTTGAACAAATAACAAGACACGAAGGGTTGGAGAAGACCATTATGACAGGAGACGGTAAAGAGGAAAAGAAGAAGACCACAGATAAGATTGATTCAGGACGTAACAGATGATGTGAGCATGACGACTGCAGAAGGAGGACATTTGGCATATGTGAGAAATTCCGAAGGACTGTTAGTGGGACAAAGTTCTACTCAGGACAAGCTATTAGATGATGATGGTAGGGTAAGTAAGAATATGCTGTTTCTTAGAGATCATATGTACATTTGAACGTCTTAATATTTACTATGTCAATCACTGCTATTTTATTAATATAATGTAACACGTTTATCAATTGCTTCTATGCTAATTGTTTATCAAACATCATTTACTTACATCATAGACAGCAAAATACGTCCTTTACATTTTAAAACCTTAAATTGTTCAAATTATTGAAACTAACAAAATAAAAGTAGAATTGACACAGGAAACACTATGCCTTACATTACTGTATGTAATGATAGATATACTTATTATCTGTATTTAGATCAGTCTGATATCGATTTATAAAAAAAAATTGTCTCTTTACCTTTCTAAACATAGTTCGAAGTCGAGAATGATATTTGTTTTTAAAAACCAGTAACTTAAAAAAATATTTTCGTCGATTTTTAGTTGAACAGGTAATAGCTCTGAGTATATTCACACTGTAAATCTTCATTTTTTCGAGTCTATTCAATTTGTAAATGTATATAGAAACAAAATTAAAAGGATATTTTCATACTTACACGACAAAGTAAACATAAATTGTGTGACTTATTTTGCTATTTCAACAATTTTTAGTTATAAAATAAATACAAATAGTACAGTTAAGTGATACCGTTTCTATCTCAAGTTACTACAAGTTTCGTTCCTTTAACTCATTGCCACAAAAATGTATATTTGATTCTCAGAATAACGAATGGTTCAGTGTCAAGATTATACGAAAAAACAATGAATTAATACATCTGAATTGTTCAGTTTTATTATAGACGGATATGGGTGTAGCATACAAAGAAATTGTCGAGACATTGATTTACACTACTCTTCATTTTGGGAATCTTCTTCTTCTTCAGCTTACCGAGCGTTTGAGGTTCTTCTTCTTCAGCTTACCGAGCGTTTGAGGTTCTTCTTCTTCAGCTTACCAAGCGTTTGAGGTTCTTCTTCTTCAGCGATCTCTGGTCATGCGTTTAATTTACTGTGGACCACAACTGGGCAGTCAGCTTCAGGTCTGTCAGGTTTCCCAAAGCTTAGTTTTCAGGTCGACTGGGTGTGGCCACATGCTGCTTCTCAACTCACATAGGAGAGGACAGTCTTGCAGGATATGCTCTGGTGTCTGTTCCGCCTGACACTGGCAAAGAGCTGTTTGACTTATTCCTAGTCTATATAAGTGTTTGTTGAATGCAGTGTCCAGTGCGTAGTCGAAATATAATGACCTGGTCTGTTCTGCTTAGGTCTTTGAGGGAGTCTTTTCCATAATCATATACAGTGTTTGTCTTCCAGTCTACTGCAGATTTTCGACCGCCTTCATTAATCTCTGTAATTAGCCTTCTTTTCCCAATAGGTGATTTCTAGTATTTCTAGGTAAAATGACATATGTTCATACCATGAGGTATACTGGGAAATACAGTGTTAAATCCATTTTTTTTCTCCAACCCTAGCAAACCATAGGTAATGAGGTCAACATAAAACACCAGTCGCCTTTACTTTCTAGTGTTTTTCTGGTAACCAATTGAGGCTTGATTGACTTGAGAACTGCACGGTCAGAAAAAAAGTATACTTACACTGTAGAATTGAGTCCAGACCACGTGTCAGCGAAGTAGATACACTAACCACTACACTATCGCGACGCTATTTCTAAATCTACATCAATGTTATATCTCCATCGTTTTCAGATCTGCTTAGTGGTATCTTCCTCTTCATCGTTTTTGTTATATGCAACTTTAGCCTTTCTGTTCTCTGCCAATCTTTCCATATTTTTCTATTAGTCTTCATGATGGGGGACAATTAATCGTAACTTTATCAAGTTATAACCATCCATATTATTTCTTATTCTCAGTTATTCACTATTTGTGTCCATGAAATTGATTGATTGATTGATTGATATGACTACAGATATAGGACATCACTAGTCCTTTGCACTAGTCCTTTCAAAACGACTACAGAAACTGGCGGAGCGTGTTCTTCCAGAGTCACAATGTTGATTCAGAGCTAGACGGTCAACAACTGACATGATATTTACCCTTCGACAGCTACAAGAGAAGTGCAGAGAGCAGAGCAAGCCTCTATGTATTGCTTTCGTGGATTTGACTAAGGCATTCGACACAGTCAGCAGGCCAAGTCTTTATAAAATATTGAAGTATATTGGCTGTCCCCCAAAGTTGCTCCAATTGATTGTTTCCTTCCATGAGGGCATGAAAGCCAGCATACAGTTCGATGGCAGCACATCTGATAGTTTTGAGGTTAAGAGTGGAGTCAAGCAGGGCTGTGTCCTTGCCCCACTCTCTTTGGTATCTTCTTCGCAGTCCTTTTGAACCACGCCTTAGGGACGCTGATGGTGATGTTTTCATCCGCACTAGATCTGATGGTTCACTGTTTAACTTGGCTCGCTTAGAGCCAAGACAAAAACGACGGAAATACTTCTCAAGGACCTCCTTTTCGCTGACGATGCTGCCTTAGTCGCCCACAGTGAGACCACACTGCAAAGTCTAATTAATAATTTGTCAAAGGCATGCGACCTCTTTTCTCTGACAATAAGTGTCTCCAAAACAGTTGTATTATGTCAGGAGGTAAGACATCAAACATCACTTTAAATGGCGACCATCTAACACCAGTGCAAAAATTCTGCTATCTTGGGTCCACGGTCACTGCCAGCCTTTCTCTTGACGAGGAAATCAACGCTCGTATAGGGAGTGCCGCTACTACATTCGGCAAACTATCAAAGCGAGCGTTGGACAACAAAAAATTGACATTGCAGACGAAGACTCAAATATATCGAGCCTGTGGAATTAGTTCTTTACTATATGGCTCAGAAACATGGACAGCCTACTCAAGACACGAGAGGAGACTTAACATCTTTCACCTTCGATGTCTCCGCAAGATTATGAACATCAGGTGGTACGACAAGATAACCAATACTGAAGTACTACAACGTGCAAATCTGCCTTCCATCATGGGCATGCTCAGCAGTAGACGACTAAGATGGTTGGGACATGTGAGAAGAATGGAAACTTATCGCATACCAAAACAAATGTTGTTCTGTGAACTTTCGGAGGGAAGAGGCACCAGGGCAGACCACTGCTCAGATATAAAGATGTCTGCAAAACCTCAATGAAAAACTTTTCTATAGATCCCAGCACATGGGAGGGACTAGCTGATGACAGAGTTGTGTGGAAAGCCAAATTACGGAAGGGCGCAGAGTCTTTTGAGAAGAGACTTATGTACGAGCTGAACAACAAGAGAGAAAAGCGAAAACTCAGAAGTTGTCACAGTAAAACACTTGCCTATTGACCGTCTGTAAAGATGAAAAGGGCCATATATATAGGACATCATCATTACATTTGTTTTCTTCACTGTCTTCACTGTCCATGGAATTTTCATCATTCTTCTGTAAAACCACATCTCTGTGGCTTCCAATAATTTTATTGATTATTTGTTTATTGTCTATGCTTCGCTACCATACATAAGTATTTGTTCAATATATAATCTTTAATATTGGATCCTCTAACAATAGCTGTCATGTTTCAGTTGACAAGCGCCAGTACAGTATTATATACAGTGGCAGCTCTGCTAATTTTTGTTGGTGGGGCCAGACACATTTTTTTGGAAAACCATGGTATTGGGTTAGGTTATATTTTAATTTATACAATAATAAATACACGTTACACATTATTTTGGTGGGGCCGGCCCTCTAGCCCTTAATTACGAGCCGTCACTGATTACATATATCAGAATGTGCAAAGATAAAAGCTTTGTTATATAAATTCGTATGATGTAATCTAGCCCTCTCAGGCATAGTGTCCACTGTAGTGGACAACTACTGTTTGTTCGTTTTATAGCTACACATACTTGTTTCGTGACCTCTGACGTATGCAGTCTACTGTTAAGGTCTCAATGTGGCACTGTCTGTTGCCAGAGCAGTAAATTAACTTGAACTTCTATTGTGCAGTCAAGTTGGCGCAGCAGAGAATATCCAGTAAAAAATTCATACATGAAATGGCTAGAAAACTTTTACACAATTATCATCAAATGGACTTTGTGAATAATTTTGTTTCTACGAGGAAGTCAATAAGTAAGCCACAAATGGCTGTAGAAAAATAAATAAACATGATAACAACTTGAAACCAGTTTATTTTATACATACATTGTTCCTTTATTTCTCAACATAATTTCCACCAACATTGGTGCACTTATCCCATCGTTTTATCAATCCTCCCAAACCGGCTGCATAGAACTGCGGGCTCTGTTTTCTAAACCACGTTTCACTTCACATTCAACTCGGCGTCATTCGCGAAATGTCTCCCCAAGGTGGGTTTCAGTGGACCAAAGGTGGAAATCGTTAGGGGCTAAGTCGGGACTGTAAGGTTGATGTTTCAGAACTTTCCACCGTAGTTGGTTAATTTTCTCCTGAGTTAATCAAGCCGTATGTGGTCTGACATTGTCATGAAGAAGCAACACTCCTGTAGTCAGCAGTCCTGGGCGTTTTCGAATTGCATCATGAAGCATCGATAGAACTTCCCAGTATGATTCAGAATTCACATTGTCACCTTTCTTCTTGAAATTGGTTAAAAGCACTATTTGACAATCCCAGAACACCGTCAGCATGACTTTCCCTGCTGATGGCGTAACCTTGAAATTTTTGACACAAGGCGAAGATAGATGTTTCCACTGTATTGAAGCATCTTTGATTCGGTCTGGTAGTGATGCACCCATGATTCATCCTCAGTAACAATCCTGTTCAGCATGTCTTCTCCTTCATCTTCGTATCGACAGAGATGACGCAAGGACAGGTAAATCGTTCATTTGTGTTCCTCTTTCAATTGTCTGGTACCCACATTGAGCACATTTCTCAATTGTGCTCAATGTGGGTCCCAGACAATTGAAGAGGAACACAAAATGAACATTGACTTCTGCGTCATCTCTGTCGATACGAAGATGAAGGAAAAGACATGCTGAACAGGATTGTTACTGAGGATGAATCATGGTGCATCACTACCAGACCGAATCAAGCGTGCTTCAATACAGTGGAAACATCTTCTTCGCCTGTGTCAAAATTCAGGTTCGCCATCGCAGGAAAGTCATGCTGACGTGTTCTGGATTGTCAGAGTGCTTTTAACCAATTTCAAGAAGAAAGGTGACAATGTGAATTCTGAATCATACTGTGAAGTTCTATCGATGCTTCATGATGAATCGAAAACGCCCAGGACTGCTGACTACAGGAGTGTTGCTTCTTCATGACAATGCCAGACCACATCGGCTGATTAACTCAGGAGAAAATTAACCAACTACGGTGGAAAGTTCTGGAACATTAACCTTACAGTCCCGACTTGCCCTAACGATTTCCACCTTTTGTCCACTGAAACCCCCTTGGCGGAGACATTTCGCGAATGAGCGAAGTTGAATGTGAAGTTAAAACGTGGTTTAGAAAACAGAGCCCGCAGTTCTATGCAGCCGGTTTTGGAGGATTGATAAAACGATGGGATAAGTGCATCAATGTTGGTGAAAATTATGTTGAGAAATAAGGAACAATGTATGTATAAAAATAAACTGGTTTCAAGTTGTTATCATGTTTATTATTTTCTACAGCCATTTGTGGCTTACTATTGACTTCCTCGTATTTAATGTTGTGGTTCGTTAGGTGGCTCGTGGAAAAGCTGATATTTTCAGAACGGTTTATCAAGTGACTTGTCGTATTGTAAGAGTTAATTAAAACACTGAACCATTTTTTGTTCTTTGTTTATTGCTGAGCATCGTTTCGCCAGCTTTCTGTTTCATTTTGGAGTCTCTACTCATAATACGAAACAATTGTTTAATCATGCATTTTGCAAATTCAAGATATTTGCTGATTAAAAGCTGACATTAGTTTGACGGCTGTATTTTGGTGACCTGTGTATTTGATTAATAAAATAAGCAAATTTGTTCAAGAAAGAAAAGAACTTAAAGGATCTACTTAAAACTGAAGGATTGACTTCATTGCGCAGAGTTTGTACACCCCATATGGTTTAGTCCCTCTCTGCAGAACTGGCACGCCACCTGCTGAAAGTATTGCACGAAGTACAAACTTTGTAGCTACAGCAAGATTCCTAGGGATTTCTAGAAAAAATGCACTTGTGAACAGATCGGAGCAGTCCGGATTCAAACCTCGACTTCCTAAACGCAAGGCAAAGTTTTAACCATTTAACCACAAAGATCCAAAGAAGAGAACTTGCTAACATCAAACATGAACATTGGTAATTCATCACACAATTATAGAAAGTCAGAACTTGACCCTCTGATCACTGACAAAATCAAGTTTTACATTGAACTTGCATTAATCGCTGTGACTAGTTCATGCGTTTCTCTATTTGGTATAATCACAAACATCATCAACATGGCGGTGTACTTAAAGCAAGGAATCAAAGACAGTGCTAATGTTAACTTTTTTTCTTTATCCGTTACAGACTTTGTTTTCTGTGTACTGACTCTGATGATTTCATTAAGCGTTCTTGTCAGCGAAATTCAACCAGACCTCACAGTACTGGATCCTTCATCCTTATCTTACTGCCTGTCCCAGTTGATGGAGAAATTTTATTCTCTGTCAATAGTTATAACAATTTTGTTGTCAATTGAAAGATGTTTTTCCGTTATGTCTCCATTTAATGTTAAAATAATGTTCACAAAAACGCGTTCTATCAGGACACTGTCTTGTGTGGCATTTATTTTTGGGTTGATATTAATCCCAGATTACTTTTTGCAAAGTTTAGGATGGAAATATGACTTTAGATTTAATTCAACCCGACTTCTCATACGACAGGCCCCGGATAGGTTAACATTCAACCTCTTCAGGAACATTATCTTTACAACTGGATTGCCAACTGTTGCTGGTGCTACGAACACAGTCTGCGCAGCAATTATGATTAAAAGGATTAAAGAATCCACAAAATTTCGATTAATAAATGCACCAGCTACTTCATACGCGCAGAGTTCAAAAAATGAAGGTAAAATCTTCCGAAAGAATTCAAAGACTAATTTGGTAATATTGCCTAACAAAGACGTTAGACTTGCTAAAACAGTCATCGCTGTTGATATTATCTTTATTATTTGCAATATTCCTAAATTAGCGATCCTTGCATCAACCATCACACAGTATTATATCCCAGAATTCACGCTAATTGGTCCTGGCCGGTATAATAATTTATTGTTTGTCATTGTAGCGGTTACGTATACTGCAGAGGTTGTTAATGGTGCAGTTAATTTTTTAGTTTATTATTATTCCAGTAATAGATTTAGATTACAATGTAGACAAATGTTTTGTAATTCTGCAGCTTTTAAATAAGAAAACAATTTTCCATATTACTCATCTTGTAGCATATTCTTTGCAGTAAATCGCCGTCATCAGAGACCGTCTGATATATTCTCAGTTCACTAGCAAGTTCTTCGGTCTTTTCCTAGGTCATGTTCAAGGTTTCTTTAATGTCATGTTGCCACCGTCGTCTTGGTCGCCTCTTTCCTCGTCTTTCAGGATTACTAAAATGTCTTCGATTACTAAAAGTTCTAAAGGCGAAGGATTTACATCAGTGCACCGTGTTTCCCCATATTACTTTGTCCCTGTCGATAGAAATGGCATGTCATCTACTGACATTGATGCTCAAAGCACGAACTGCAAAGCTCCAGCAACAATTCTAGAAATTTCATGATAAATTTTCATGTGTAATTCGGTCCGGATTCGAACTCACAACCCTCAGAAAGACAGACAAACGTCTTAACCACATCGCCATAAAGATCCCTACTTCCAATACTGTTCACTCGATACCACAGTGGCTTTTAATTGGACACAAATATCTGTTATCGTGATATTAAATTGTTTATGAACCAATGTTTCTCGACGTTCATGGCTTCTATTTAAGATGTCTATATTTTTTACCTTCTCTGTCCAGTGCAATCTTGTCCCCCAAACATGAAGATACACTCAAACTCGACTAGCAGGTATCCCTGTGTTGCCATGTCTCGCAAAGGGGAGGAAAGAATACTAACACTGCGACCTACAAGTCATGCTGTAAGAGGCAACTGAGGTAGGGGCCTAGGGAACCTACTCAAGTAAATAAAAAGCGTAGCAGAAATCAGATGTGCTGGCCTACTTGTAGGCGCATAACTGACACAACATAAAATTGCTCTTAGGCTCAGATGACATACAAATCACCAAGAGTGGCTAAAAGTGGTCGATATGGAGCATTTGAAGAAGAAGAAGAAGACTACCAGATCCTTTATATATTTTTGAGTACAATTTAAATGAGCCTGTTTCTTAGAGCGCACACAGGTGTCTGAAATGTCCGTTCTTTACGAATCTCAAATTGATTAATCATCATGAAATTCCATAAAGTGAACTGGCCCAAGCTTGTACAGTTTAAATATTAAAAACGTTTTCCGTCATTATTTATTTAATTTAGAAACATTTGACAATATGAACAATTGCAAAATACCAAAAATAAACACTTGGCGTCACCATTCGTGCGATGCTTAGACGGACGTCATCATTTCCTGACAGCGCAAATCAGTTTCAGTTTGGAATAACTTCATTGCAATTGGGACATATCCTTAAGTGCTCAGTTCCTCTTCGCAATATCTCCAGCGTCTAAACGTATCAGTTTGATGTTGATTGATGAGCCTACTACTACGCCTGTTCTGTTGCTTTTTTCTGACCACTCCAACCTTTAACTCAAACTCTTGCAATCTAGCAGTTAACGTGGATTGGCTTAGATGAAAGTGCTCTTTGCGACCACAGTCTATTAGAGGGTTCAGAATGTCAGATTTATCCATTGACAACCTCCCGACATGGTGGCAAAGTCGGCCAGCCAGTTTGATCTCTCATTGCCATCGACACCCAAGTGTCTCGGAACAAAGATGAATATAATTCTGCAAATGTCTACGCTTGTATTCACTCAGTCTGTGCACTGAACCAGCCTAAACCTTCCGGATACGGAATAAATAACTCAGAATGCACGCATGAGTGTTGCTTTGTGACTGGAGCTAGAACATTACATTAAGTCACCGACAGTACCTTCCATTATCTCATACTACTTGTCGTCACACTAGATGCACTACTGGCTACCTTGATCTTTCTACCGTATGAGCTTCCAGAGAAAGCTATTCAGACTTTTCATGGCAAACAACCGATCTATCCGTTTAGATCACAATGCCACCATCATTACAATTGTCAATATGATGGTCAGCATCCACCGTCAGAGAATTTTCTCTCTGCACTCTTTGTCAAATTAACGTAAATCGCTCCAGATAATAAAAGAAAGTGCTTGTTCTGCCTCAAAAATGAAGACGCTCTTATGCGCAACCACATAATGTTTGAAGAAAAATCCTACATTTTATAGAAGTTTTGATAAAATTAATGACAGTGACAACAACCAAAAAGATATATTATCACTAAACACATTTTTGGGGGTAAAATTCGTTCAGTCATTCCCGTATACCAACACATAAACTGAATGTGAAAACAGATGCCTTTGAGATAGTACAAAGAGATCTAACTATTTTAGAATTGACTTTGCAATGAAGCTAGATTTGTTGTAAAACTGTTGATACTTCATCTTCTTCTTTCTTTCTTTCTTTCTTTTGTCGTCACACTGCTACCGGGTTGTTGCACAGTGTCGTGGTTTTCTGCTTTTGTGATACTTCATCACTTGGGGGAAAAAACTATCGTTACTGTATGTAATACCGTTTTTAGGTCGGAGTAGGACACGCTCCTGAATTTAGTGGTCGCATGGCTAGTGCAGTCGCTGCCAAATTGTTCAGGTTAGAATTTTTCTTTATATCCCACAGACAAAAAAACACCTTGGCCTTAATGGGATTGAGCCCGGTCTCCTGCATGGAAGCCTGCGCTCTAATCCACTTTGCCAGACGCTCCACATCAATGGGAAATGAAAGATTTATAGAACAATTAGTTTCCCTACTCAGAATTATGCTTTTACCAATCGACTCAAGTTTAAGCTCTAGATCAAAGGTTCCCAACCTTTTTTGAATGAGCGCCCACTTTTTCAGTGAATGATTCGATAGCGCCCCCTTCGATAACCTATACTGTACATACTATATATCGAGAAACAAAGACACATTTTTCAATTATTTTATTAGAAGATAATATCAATATTGATGTATTGCTCACAGTATTACTGAAATAATATACGTTATTAAAAATAACCCTAATATTATTAGTGAGAGAGCTGAGCTTGATGTGATTAAACTAATCTTTTAATGTTTGGTGTCATTTTTGTCATCAATAATCTTAAATCGCCTCGCTCCTCTATTGATAATCTGTTTGTTTTCTTTGTTAATAGACTGATGACCATGCAAAATTCTCTTTCGCCTAAATATGGTGATAGGAATGCAATAAAAAACAAGTTGATTTCACATAAAAAGCACATCCTTATAGGGATGTGAAATGTGAGGACGCTACGAAAGTCTGGAAGATGTGCACAACTGATGAAAGAGATGCATCACTACAAGCTCACAGTGCTGGGATTATGTGAAACAAGGTCGAATGTCTTTTGGTGAAGCAATACTCCAGACGGGAGAAACGCTATTTTACTCGGGCAAAGAAAATGAAGATGACCACATGAAGCTGGTGTCAAAAGAAGAAACAAAAAGTCTGATGAAATGGGATTCAGTTTCTGACCGCATTATCATTGCCAAAATTAAAGCTAGGTTCCAGAAGACCTACAGCATTAAGTATTATACCCCAACGAAAAGCGAAGAAGCGGTGGGAAAAACCATTTCTATTCACAACTGCAAGCAACTGTTAACAAAAAACCGAAGCACGACATGCTGATTCTTATGGGGGACCTGAATGACAAGGTGGTCAGAGATAATACTGGCAGGGAGAGAGAAATGGGAACTAATGATCTTGGAAGCAGAGATGAAAGTGGTTAGCTATTTACAGATTTCCGTGCCTTCAACGAGCTTGTCCTTGGGGGTACACTCTTCCTCCATCGAAGATGTCATAAAACAACATGAATCTCACCAGATCATCGGACTGAAAACCATATTGATCATGTGACAATTCACTAACGATGGATGACATCACTACACGATGTGAGAGGAATAGAGGGCAGACATGAACTGACCACCATCTGGTTGTTTTAAAATTGAAGATGAAACTGTCATCAAAGAAGAAACAACAAAGTCCACAAACCAAGTTTGATGTCAGGAAACTTCAATCACAGGACACAAAGGAAGTCTTCCAGATCGCTTTAAAGAACCGTTTTGAGACACTACAGACGAATTGAGATTAGGATACAGTGGAGAGTATGTGGAACACCTTAAAGCTAGCTACTGTTGGAGTGTGTGAGGAGATACTTGGAAGACCATCATCAAACAGGAATCACTGGATCACAGATGAAACATGGCAAAAGTAGAAGAGATGAAGAAGTTGAAACAAGAAGTAAACCAGACGCGAACACATCAAAAACAATCGGCCCCGACTAGATATAACAATGTGGCCAGAAATGTGAAAATAAAACCAAGCGGGAACAAACGATCCTTCCTAAATAAAGTAGCAGAACAGGCAGTAGCAGCAGAGTAAAGGTGATATCAAAGAACTCTTTGAGACAACCAAATTTTCGGTGGAATGAATAATAACCCGAAGAAGCCAATGAGAGACGAGACTGGACAACGTTTAGTTAAAATAGAAAACCAACTGGATCGACGGAAAGAGCATTTTCAAGAAGTGTTAAATACACCATCTCCACAAAGCCCACCAGACCTGGTACCAGGATAATCATTTGACATAAAGGTAGGAGAGATCACAAAACTTAAATGTTTTTAAAAACCTGAAAAATGGCAAGACGGCAAAAGTAGATAACTTCTGAGCAGAAGCACTGAGGGAGGGAGGAGAAGAGACGGTAAATCAGCTCCACCGATTATTTAACTTGGTGTGGAACAGAGTGGAAATCCCAGCAGACTGAAAGAAAGGCCTCCTCTCAAAATTGCCAACAACTTTTTTTGTATCACAATTTGACAAGGGGAGAGGGATCATGCTGCTTTCCAGTCCCAGCAGTCATGACTAAGCTTATCCTGGACAGGATGACAGAGGCAATTGACCAGAGGCTTAGAGATGAACATGCTGGATTCCGGAAAGCTAGATGGTGCAATGACTAGATAGCCACCTTGAGAACCCTTGTAGAACAAACAATGGATAGACAGACTCCACTCCACTCCACGTGTGTTTTGTTGGTTTCGAGAAGGCGTTTGACAGCATAGATATGAAATCTATATAGAATATCCTGAGAAACTATAGGGTGCCATGGAAAACTATTGAAGCGGTATGAAAAGAGGAAGACAAAACGATTATGGACTGATAACATCAAGGATTCGCCAGAAAGGAGCTTTTCACTCATCTGCTTCGCAGAGGAAATAATTCTTTAAAGGGACTTATGCATTGACGACCCCACTGTAGCACATACACGACCCTAATAGATTATAGATTTTATTAGTAAAATATAACACTACGGTTAGGCACATCGGTATTTGAAATATATTGTAGCCTACATTCTATGCAAAGATATCTCTGAATCAAAAGGGGATTATACCTTTTTCGTATGTCCAGGAAAGTCCTATTCAATCATAAACAACAGTCATTTAGGTTATATAAGTACTTGTTTGCCTGTAAGTTTTGTTTTATCTTAGACTAGTTCTAATAGATGTTTCTCCTAACATTGCAAAAGCACGTCAATATGTGTTACGTTTTCTCGGACATTCTCCATCTTCTAGGGGTCAGCGAAAGTAGATGGACAGGCTTCGGACAGACGACAACTAGAACAGGTGAAACCATCTTATACTCAGGAAGAGACGACGGGAATCATTCAGCAGGAGTTGCACTAATAATAAGGAAGGATTGAATAAACATCTCTTAGAGTTGCACCCGATTAATGAAAGATTGTTGAAAGCCCGATTTAATGGGAAACAAGGAAAGCTAACTATCATTCAATGCTATGCACCCACTAAAGAAGCCGAAGAAGAGGACAAAAACACATTTTATAGAAGGTTACAGGAAATAGTGGACAAGGTTCCAGCTCAGGACGTCTTGTGCATAATGGGAGACCTAAACGCAAAGTTGGAAACAATAACAGACACAGAGAAGCAATAATGGGGAAAGAGGGATGTGGAACTGCAAATGAAAATGGAGAAATGTTGAGCAATTTTTGTATAGAAAACAGACTGATCATAGGAGGCACATTTTTTCCACACAGGACCATACACAAGTACACATGGATATCCCCAAATGGAAGAGATGAAAACCAGATAGACCACTTATGATCAACAGCAAATGGCGAAAGACATTACTTGATGAAGGTGAAAAGAGAGCTGACGTGGGCAGCGACGACCACCTTGTCGTTGCCATGATCAGGCTCAAACTCAAGAAAACAATATACAAGCCAAGACAAGAACAGAATACTTTAATGTTAACCTATTAAAAGACAGAAAGATTGCTACAAAATATATAGTGGAACTAAAGAACAGATTTCAAATCCTGTCAGAGCAGTCAGACACAACACCAACTGAAAGTATCCAAGAAAAATGGAATGCGATCAAAGGCACATATAAAATAGTTAGCAGTAGGGTACTGGGAACCAGTAAAGGACAACACAAAGAGTGGATAAGTGGCCAGACCTTAGAATACATCCAAAAGCGAAAGGAGAAAAAAATTCATCATAGCATTAGATCAGAACGTCAAAAGATAAGGCAAGAAAAGAATATACAGAACTAAACAAAATGGTAAAAGAAGTGCTAGAACAGACCAGAGAAAATTTATGGAAAAGACAGCAGAAATAGCAGAAAGGCTGCTAAAGTACATGATCTGCACACACTGTACAAGATTACCAAACAATTATGCGGAGGTAAAGACACAACCATAACATGCCAGTCAGAAACAGTCTAGGACAACTGTTGACAACAGAGCAGGAGCAGGATATGAGATGGACATCCCACTTTGAAGATGTGCTAAACAGACCTGATCCTGAACATCCTGGACATCCCCCGGCCGCACAGGATATTGATATCAACCTCAAATTGCCAGAAAAGCAAGAAATAGTAAAGCTATTGGATCCTGAGAAACAAACAAAGCTCCGAAATGATGAAATGACAGCAGAGCTTTTCAAGATCGATCCCATCTTAGCTGAAAACATATTAGAGCCATTGTTTGCAGATATCTGGGAGAAGAAGAATTGCCTAAGGATTTGACTAGGGGTACTGTGGTGAAAATCCCCAAGAAAGGAGACCTAACAGATTGCATAACTGAGAGGAATCACGTTGCTTTCAATCCCAAGTAAGATATTCTGCAAAATTGTCATAATGAGAATACAAGAAGCAGTAGACAAGTGTCTAAGAATGGAGCAAGCAGGATTTAGGAAAGGAAGAGGAACAAATGAACATATATTTACCCTGCGTAACATTTTAGAACAATGTAGCGAGTGGCAAAGGACTATATATCAACTTCATGATTTTGAAAAGGCATTCGACAGCGTCCACAGAGACAGCCTATGGAAGATACTGAGACAATACGGCGTACCGCAGAAGCTTGTCAACATCTAGCCTCTTCTATAAAGATTTCTCCTGCAACCTAAAGAATTCCAACAAAACATTCCCAGTAAAATCTGGTGTAAGACAGGGATGCGTAATGTCCTCTCTTTTGTTTAGTATTACAATTGACTGGGTGCTAAAATGCCATAAAACAACAAGCACCAAGAGGAATAAGATGGACCCCTTTCGAGATGCTTGAGGACCTGGACTTTGCAGACGATATAGCCCTGGTGTCACACAAATATGAACATATACAAAAGAAAAGTACAATACTTCACGGCAAAGACAGTAGGCCTCAAAACAAACACAGGAAAACAAAAAATTTTGACAAACAGTGAAATTCAACAACCAGTAATGTTAGAAAATGAAACACTGGAAAGGGTTGAGCAGTTTACATATCTTGGTAGCGTACTGACACTAAATGGTGGCACAGAGGAAGATATAAAATCACGTCTAAGTAAGACCAGAACCGCTTTTGCCAGAATGAAACCAGTATGGAAGTCCAAAATCTACAATGGACCACAAAGCTTAAACTCTATAAAAGCATTGTTTTGCCAGTTTGCTCTACGGATCGGAGTGTTGGAGGATGACCAAGGAGATACTAGCAGGCTGTCAGTTTTCCACCACTCTTGTCTTCGCAGAATCTTGGAATCTTTTGGCCAGTAAAAATTCCAATAACCAACTACTCCAAGACACAAGACAGAGTCAATGAATGACATACTCAAAAAGAGAAGATGGAAATGGCTCGGACATGTTATGAGAATGAGACAGGAAATGCCTGCAAGGATAGCCCTCACTTGGACACCAGAGGAAAGAGAAAGAAAGGCAGACCACGGACAACATGGAGCGCATGATGGAAGAGGAACTGGACACCGCATCTCTGACGTGGGGCTCTGCGCTGAAGGTTGCACGGGACAGGAGAGCATGGAAAGTCCTTTCTAAGCCCATGTGTCACTAGGCATGACGGATTAAGTATCATAAGTCAAGTTCTAATAGATGTTTCTCTACATTGCAAATGACGTCAATATGTGTTACGTTTTCTCGGACATTCTCCATCTTCTATCTACACTTTCTCGGACGTCCGATGGTTGCTATTACAAATGGTTGACAAAATTAGGTCATTGTTCAACATGTTCTTTCTCTTTTTATTATGCTATCAGTACCCAGACGCTGACATTGAACGATACAAGAAAAATAGGAAGATAGGAGCAGACATATGATCTGACCACCATCTAGTTGTTGTAAAATTTAAGATGAAACTGTCATCAAAGAAGAAACAACAAAGTCCACGAACCAAGTTTGATGTCAGGAAACTTCAATCACAGGACATAAAGAAATCTTCAGATCCTTTAAAGAACCGTTTTGAGACACTACAGACAACAGGAGAGGAGGATACAGTGTAGAGTATGCGGAACACCTTAAAGCTAGCTACTGTCAGGTGTGAGGAGATACTTTGGGAAAACAATCATCAAACAGGAATCACTGGATCACAGATGAAGCATGCAAAAGGTAGAAGAGATGAAGAAGTTGAAACAAGAAGTAAACCAGACATGAATATACATCAAAACAAACGGCCCCGACTAGATATAACGCTGGTCCATATATGTGACAAGAAAACTAAGTGGGATAAAAGATCCTTCCTAAATAAAGTAGCAGAACAGGCAGAAACAGCAGCCAGTAACGGTGACATCAAGGTACTCTTTAAGACAACCAGAAAGGCCCCTCTCAAAATTGCCAAAAACATTGTGATTTATCACAATGTGACAAGTGGAGAGGGATCCATTCCCAGCAAAGTCCTCACTATACTTATCCTGGACATGATGATAGAGGCCGTTGAACAGAGGTTTAGAGATGAACATGCTGGATTCCGGAAAGGCAGATCGTGCAATGACAAGATAGCCACATTGAGAATCCTTGTACAACAAACAATGGAGTGGCAGACTTCACTCTATGTGTGTTTTGTTGATTTCGAGAAGGCATTTGACAGCATAGATAGGGAAAACATATAGAATATTCTGAAAAACCATAGAGGGCCATGGAAGAATATTGACGTCATCCAACAACTTCTTGAGTGGTAAGACTGCCAAGTTATCCACGATGATAACTGTCCGAGGAGTTCCAGGTCACTAGTGGTGTTAGACAAGGATGACTGTTATCACCCTCCTCTTCTTGGTGCTATTTGATTGGGTTTCACGCGCGGCATATGCAGGGTCCGAAAAAGGCTTTCAGTGGACACTTATGTCAAAATTAGAGAGCCGCAGTAGCGGAATTGTTAGCGAACTCAGTCATCCAGGTTCAATTCCAGTGTTTGTGCAATTTTTTTTTTTCACCGTAACATTTCTCAGGTCAATCCAGCATCAATTGGACATTAGAAAAACACTGGGAAGTAAAGGCAACCTGCGTGATCTTAACCCCATCGCCCATCGTGTTCCGATGGTCAATGAAAAATACAGGCCCAACACCGTTTTACCTTATATACCACGTGGTATAAAATGGCTCATTTTACTTAGTTTTTAATGCTAAAATTAGAGAACCTGGACCTCTGGAGAATTTTGTCTTGCTCTCACACAGACTACAAGACATGCAGGAAAAAGTGGATGTCCATTCAGAAACGGCCCAGCGAGTAGGTCTTAAAATCAGCCAATGGAATACAAAAGTACTGCGAAGCAACAGCATACAGCAAGACCCGATATTGATTGAGGGTAGGGATATTGAAGATGTTTGGAAATTTGCACTCCTTGGAAGCAAGATCAGTCAATCAGGAGGTACAGAATAGGACATTAATGCCAGGATTAACTCATACTTACAGTATATATTTGCTTAGATATGCTTTGTCTGTTACTATAAAATTCATGGTTTTGATCCAAACTTGAAAATGTCCGGACTATGTTTTTTTTATTTCCTAGAATAAACTCAACGCTAAAGACAGAGGTGAAAAAACATGCAACAGTATTCTGTTACAATTGAATTCAAAACAACAAGAGCAATACATACGTTATTACTTATGTGGTAGTAGTCATTGCGCTCATTTACACTTTGCTCTGAAGAAATTCCGAAACTAATTGTTAAGTAGTTATATATAACTTTTCTCGCATTTATAATAAGGTTCAGTGAACATGTCGCGACATTCATAGATTTGGTCTGCTGCACTATTAATAGTTGCGTGCGAGTGGGACTTGCATGACTTTGAATTTTTAGCTGAAGGGGGCGACGGATCGTTCACACCACCCCCTAAGTATAGCTTGGAAACAAAACGCCTCCTTCGGACTTCTCAGCGCCCCCCAGGAGGCGACAGCTCCCCCGTTGGAAACCTATGCTCTAGATAACAGAGGACACAATTTTAACACAGTCTTGCCAATATTTTGTTCGTTTATTATTTAAGGGATTAAAATTTCTTTAAGCCCAGATACGATACATTCAACCTAAGGTCGAACCTTGTTTTAGTTATATCAGAGCGTGTAGACCAACAAACAAGAAAAATACGAATTAACTCCATTCTTAGAATCTAAATTTCATGTGAGCAGATGGTTTAAAGGTTAGTACTATAATATCTAAAGGATAGTCTCGGTTCTAATCTTTGTATGAGTTTTTGCACGATCGCAAACGTCTCTCAGGTTGAACCTAACTCAGTTAAGTATAGTAGCATCTCTGGGTAGTAAAAATAAGACCAGTGTGATATTTCGCACATTACCCATCGTGTGCCTTTCACAAAAGAATAATACAAGCCCAACATTGTATTCTCCACCACAATATATCACATGTTTAGGAAAATTCGTTTCTTTTTACATGCAAATTGCATAACAATGGTCAAATTATACACCAAGAAAAGCACAGTATTCTACTCAGAATATGAAGATATCCTCCTACTCTAAGTGATTAGCGTATTGGTGAGTTACTCAAATATAAAGATGTACTCTGACTCAATGAGAAAATCATTGACAGATAGGTGAGTTCCTAAAAATATGAAGATGCCAGCAGACTAAATGACGAGGTCATTGGTGAGTGAATCATTTTCATCAATTTATCATAGTTGAAAATATTAAGATGCCAGCAGACTAAAAACGACGAGGTCATTGGTGAGTGAATCAGATTCAACAATTTATCATATTTGGGATAAAATTGATGAAAATGGTAACAATAAAAAAGACATCACCAAAAAAAAAACTCAATTTCATTTATTATCACTGGAAAAAAATTAATCTTCAAAACACTTTATTTTCCTAGCAATAATTCTATTTCTTTGACACTCTAGACAGTGACATTACAACAGCACAGAAGAACAACACAACTTATTTATTTGTTTGTTATTTAGGGAAAGAAAAACCTCTTTAAGCCGAGGCACGTTCTTTCAATCTAAGGAAGAACCTTGTTTTGGTTATATCCAAGGGAAACAAATAGGAAAAATAAGAATTAACTCCTTTCCGGAGAATTCAATAGTTACAATAGCTAAAAACAGCTCTAATTATTATTGTATTTTATATGACAGTCAGGGCCGTGCGGTATATTTTCTCAGTATGATGCAATTCTTCGAAATGCAGCCGTTTAACTGTTTTTTTCTTTAAAATAACCTTCAATTGTGATTTTGATTTCGCTGCTTATGCCGCCCCCTTAAGGTGCCACCTAATGCGGCCGCCTCTCTGTATCATAGCACGGCACAGCCCTGATGACAGTTGTCAAAATTCAAGGACACACTCTAAAAACAGTTCGAATCTATTTATGGCATCTATAAATCTCTCATGTTCAACTCTTATATTAAATTCTTGTGATGGACGATGACCTATCTTAGGAAGGTAACCTTGTTCCTGTATGATGTTGCCGTAGTTATTAATTTGTTCTACACAATCTACGATACTTAGACGTGTCGTTAGGGTCTACAGCTAGTTCCATACTGGCTGGAACGTTAGGGTCTAACGCCGTGCAGATTAATGCTTGGAAGAGATGCAGTTGTGACAAAATTAACATTAAAAATTAATATCAATTACTTGTCCTCAGTGGTTCTCAACTTTCCTAATGCCACGACCCTTTAATAAAGTTCCTCATATTGTGGCACCCCAGCCATAATATTGTTTTCGTTGCTACTTTATAACTGTAATTTTGCTACTGTTATAAGTCGCAATGTAAATATCTGATATGCAGAATGTATTTTCACTGTTACAAATTGAACATAATTAAAGCATACTGATTAATCACGAAAACAATATGCAATTATATATTGTGAAATATTTATTTCTAGTTTTGATAAATATGTGTTTTCCGATGATCTTAGGTGACTCCTGAGAAATGGTCGTTTGACCCACAAAGGGGTCGCCACCTACCATTTGAGAACCACTGTGAGCACTCTAGTACATACGTTACATATATATTACAGATTTATTAGAGAATTAAATCTTAAGTTTGGACATGCCAGACAGTGTCATGTTCTTGGAAGAGAGAGAAGATATGCGAATAAAGTTATCATAAAGAACAAGTGGACTTTGGGATGGCTGCTGCAGCGGAGGACGAAGCACGCATGGAAATGCAAAACGTGCCGTGACGCCGATCTAATAACATAAAACCTACTGCCTTGCAGGTTGACTGGGGACAGTCAAAGGCTGACGGAGAGCGAACCCAGTAAACGCTGGTTGAAATCGGGTACATCGCCGAAGGACAATCACTAGAGTTCCAAATGGTACTGAAGATATGACGAAAACAAGAAAACAAACGTTCTTGGCAAAGGTTGTTTATATATGTCAATAAGAATGATAAAAATGTCCGAAAAAGAACGATCGAGAGAAAGAGAGAGAGAATAACATAACATATATTACAGTTTATTTTCCCTTAGTAAACAAGAAACAATAAAACAACAAGAGACCATACAAGAAATGAAGAAATTAGAAGAACAGTGGGGAAAACACCTGCTATTAGATTCATTGAAAAACTGAGACTTAAATGGTTTGACCAATTGGTGAGAATGAACCCGAATACACCAATCTCAAGAGTGTACAACCTGAAAATGAAATCATCAAGAGAAAGGGGCAGACCAAGAAAAATATGAATTGATGGAGTTAAAGACATCTTGAAACTTCACAATACCACAGCATATCAAGCGACCGTGCGTGAACTATCTCGGAAACCGATCATCAGTTAAACCTGCTACGTATAACGGCAAAAAAAGCAGAGAATGACAACAGAAAGAAAGAAGGAACTCTGGTGAACTAGAATTTGTGAGCCAAATGTGTCGTATTATCTGTAATAATCCTGCATTGGTGTCAATTTTTTGCCGCAATATATGTTGGTTTTTCTGGCTATCTATAAAGGAAATGTAATTGTCACATTCACGTAACTCTAAAATCCTAACACCGAAAATTGAATATTGATAAAGACATTCTAACATATTCAACTGAATCTGATATACAAGAAACTGCGGAAGACATTCAAATGACATAACCTATCGCTTATCAAATTTATGTTATAGTCTGTCCATTAATTCGTGTGCACGTTTGAAATTGATTTTCTCGAAAACTACCTGTTGGATCTCAGTGATTTTTGCATGCAGCCTTAGAATATCCATGACGCTAAAATAAAGCTAACCAGTAGTCCATAGATGCTACGGATTTTGCACATCGGCGAATTCCTTTGATCTTTTATGACAATTGCAAATACGGGGGCTCAAATTTTAGATTTAACAGTATCCCTAGAATTTGTCCATGTCAATTCTATTCATAGGTGTATCTCCATATTAACTTGATAGGTCAAGTAATTAAGTGTGTTGCCCTTTATGTGCAATCGTGAATTTCTCTAGCGTCATGGATATTCTAAGGCTGCTTGCAAAAATCACTGAGATCCAACAGGTAGTTTTCGAGAAAATCAATTTCAAACGTGCTCACGAATTAATGGACAGACTATAGTATCTTGCACGCAAACGACATGAGTGCCAGGAGAAAATAATTTAAGAGGGAATGGTGCCTGGAAGAAGAATGAGAGGAAGACCTAGAAGACGATGGGTGCAATATGTCATTGACGATCTGAGAATGACTGTTGCTGACGCCGGCTACTTGCACAAAACAAAGAGTTTTTCAAGACTGCTGTCATGGGAGTCAAGTTCCGGAATGGACAAGCTACTTTATGATGATGATGTAAAAGAACCCTTTTTCATACCCTGAGGTATATCGGGTAAAACTGTGCAAAGCCCGTATTTTGCATTGACCGTCGGCACACGATAGGTGGTGTGGTTATCATCACACCTGCCGCCTTTACCTCACAGTGTTTTTCCTAGTACTAAATTGAGGTTTGATTGATTAGACCTAGATCGTCCTTCGTTATTCAGGCGAGCCTTGCTTCACATTCAGAGGTGCTTGTATTTTAGATCCGCAAGTAAAGGGCGCAATACTAGTGACCGTTAACATTATATAACATGCGTATCAGTTATAATCATATTCTTTACTGATCAGTTAATTTAACTTCATGTGTACACTTGTACTGTTACTGTATCATTATAATAATTCTTTCTGTACATTAAAGAAATTCATGATAATATGTTAAATGTACGTATATTTTCCATGTGACACTGTAAAATGTATGACTAAACATTGTTGAGATTGTATTAAAAGAAAACATATATATTTCATATTATTTAAGTTTAAGCTGTTGAAACATGAATAAAAATTACAAAAGAAACACTGAAACTTGTTTGGTTATATGTTTTATGATTGCTGTAACATATTTCTCTACATGGTTTCCTCATCCACTTTATTGACTTTATATTTTTGCACAAAATATGGGAAAATGTGCTCAAAGTTGACACGTCAATCATCCGTCATTACAGGAACTGATATAATGATTGACAGAGGCTACTAAATAGAAGTATTGCTGCTATTAAGTTAATCTGATATAGATTTACAAAATGTGTCGTATTTTCATCTTGAGAAAATAATGTGAAGTCAAAAATGAACGAAGACGAGCAAACATTGACATATCTATCATTGATTTTAGTTTTGTATCGTGATATTTTAATGATGTCTGTATTTGTAATCTACAATTTACAAGTTCATTTTGTGCATGTAAATTTGTAACTGAAACTTTCGTAATTATTTGGGTGATTTGTCTACAACATTACACGATAAATTATTGCTTGCACAATTATTGCTTTACATCATATTCCTACTGTTTCTACTGAATAGAATAACAATACTGAAGTCATGTGATATTAATTTCTATTTTAAATGAAGTCTAGGGCCTGTCAATAAATACCACCAAATTTTAATTTAAAACCAGTCATCTTTTGTCACCAAAAGTGCACGTTATATTAAATTACGTTTGCTAAGGCGTCAAGCTCATAAGTTGAAAGTTTTATGACAAAGCAATATTCACGAAAAACAACCAAGAAATCCAACACTTTTATTATCCTGATGTCTCATTCCGTCTTATTTGTTCTTCTCCTTCTTCTTTGCGTTCGTTCTTTACGACCAATTTTAATCACTCTTTGTGATAAGTTTGATCTTTGCCAAGAACGTGTATACGTTGCACATTGGTTTGGTAGCGTCTTATTTGTTTAATAAGACTTTATAAAATACTACTTTATTCTTTTTTAATTCGAATTTAAATAGTTCATTTGAGACCATGCCTGTTTTTAGTTATTATTTTAGCTATTGAATACTTCGTTTCATCAACGTATTTTCCTCTCTTCCGAGATTATATAAACACATTCAGCTTCTAAATATGAACAATTGCTCAATGCTGCCGTTTGTAAACTCAATAACTGTGCTACCAAAAGCTGATAATTGGTTGATGGCTGTATTTTTGCAAACCTCAACATTTGTTAACAAGACAAGTAATCTTCATTAACAACTACAATACAGCCAACTACATAACAAACCGCGCAAGAAGTAGCAATTTTTATACAAGCCGTTTCATGATTCAAAACATTAATTAGAAACAGTTATTAACAAGATTCATTTGGATGCTATTTGTACATAATCCTATGTAAGATACAGCAGATGAGTTTACAAAAAATTAACTTTCAACTCTGCTTCACATTTTAATAAATGAAATAGTGCTTTGGTGATTAACATAAGAAACTTTTAATCGGTTTTATTAGAACAGAATCAATTTTAAAATGTATTATAAAAATAATGAGTAAAAAAAACGGGCTTAGTGTTTATCGAAGACGTGGCAGAGAACTGGGGAAGCCAGACTAAATCAATTTTCTAACATAAAAGTGCCAGGACAAAACAGAAATCAACTCCACACTGGGTTCATTAATTGTCACCCAAGAATAACAGGATACCATCCGTATGTGTATTTTAAAATTTAAGAATTAGGAGAACTTGTTAATATCAAACATGAACCACAATAATTGCTCGCATATTGATTCAACGCCTCGACTTGGCCCTCTAGTAACTGACGAAATTACTTTTTACATTGAATTTGCTTTATTCATCGTGGCTAGTTCGTGTGTGTCTCTATTTGGCATAATCACCAACGTTATAAACATGGCTGTGTACTTGAAGCAAGGAATCAAGGACAGTGCCACAGTTCACTTCTTCGCTTTATCCGTTACAGACTTGGTATTCTGCATACTTGTTCTGGTAACATCTTTGAGCGTTCTTATCAACGATGTACGACCCGATGCTACTGTCTTAGATCACTTAACAATGTTTAGCTTCATTTCACAATCGCGAGAGAAAGTTTATTCCCTGTCAATAGTTATAACTATTTTTCTATCAATAGAACGATGCTTTTGTGTTATGTTTCCCTTTAAGGTAAAAACAATTTTTACAAGAAACCGTTCCATTAAATTTGTCTCATCTGTAGCTTTCATCTTTGGATTGGTGTTAATCCCTGATTACATGACGCAAAACCTAGCATGGAAATTTAATTTCAAATTTAATTCAACTAAGCTAGTGACATGGCAAGCGCCAGACAGGCTCAAATTCAATGTCTTCAAGAACATTCTATTTGCTTTCGCATTGCCAGCTATTGCTGATGTTACTAACACCATTTGTGCAACAATCATGCTGCCAGGGTTAAATCCCCTGGCAAACTTCGACAGATCAATGTAGCAGAAACTCAATACGCCCAGAACTCAGGGAATGACTTAGGGTTTTCAGGAGTTAAATTAAATAATAGTAAAGCTACATTAACGAAGAAAGAAAGACGATTAGCTAGAACAGTCATCGTTGTAGATATTATCTTTATTATTTGTAATATTCCGAAATTAATGATCCTTGCCTCAACCGTCGCTGAGTATTATATCCCAGGATTCACAGTACATAAAGAAAATATATATCACAATGTAGTGTTTGTCATTGTAATCGTTACATATACTATGGAGACAGTCAATGCAGCAGTCAACTTTCTAGTTTACTATTTTACTAGCACAAGATTTAGATCAAAATTCAGACAAATATTTTGTCATTCTGTAATCCGCAACTTAGGAAACACTTCTTCTATTTCAAGATCATAAACGCAGTAAGAGGCTGTAAAGTAAATAAACAATAGGGCTTGAAGGTAACATGTCGAAAAATGAATTATGACAAATAGCGAGAAAATCAGAAAACAAAATTATCTTACAAAATGAAATATTAGGACGTTCGTATATCTATTTTCAAGTATAAAAATCACAGAATGGTGAATAAAGGAAGGACATCATTGAAAAATCGAGAAAGCAAATCAAACTTTCGCCGTGTTCAACAAAATATGGAAAACCGTAGAGTTAATTCATAAAACAAGACTAAAAATATACATAAGGAGGTTTCCTGGAAGTGTTATTATAGAGTAGTGAGTGCTGGAACTGGACTCACAATACGGGACAGATGTTAGAGACATACCAAAATAAATCATTAAGAACAAAACTGCAAAGTTTCTGGCCAAAAACAATAGTAAATGAAGAGCTTTTATTACGAACAAATTGTGCATCATTGAAGAACATTATTAGAAAAACAAAGATGGAGATGGGTTGGGAATGTGTGCCGTACGCAAGTAGATATGACAGCTCTCCGATGTACAGCGGATGTGAAAATAAGACTTGAACTTATAAAGAAAGCATGAGAAATGCTGTAAGAGTTGCCTGATGGAGGAAACTATTGGTAGAAAGACAACAATTCGACAACCGTGGAAAACCCCAGTGAAAGTCGTATGTGTAAATGTGGCAGGAAGGTGATATATATCCAGTCATCCTTCTTATTTAGATCTTGTTGTTTATTTAGTGTTCCATTTGTTTTCTCCTGAAAAATACCTATAGTCATAACGTAGATTGTCGTTAGTTTTATATTTATTACATACATGACTTGCTTATGTTATACTATACAACGTGACTTGTCTTAAATGCCAATTTACTGAGTTTTATCTAGACTCTCACGGTTTCTCAGATCTGGTCTTGTCTGACCACCAAAGATTTGTAGATCTTCCGTCATCGTCTTACTTAAGATGCGTGGGCGTCTGTAGCTTAGAGCGTGCGTGGGCGTCTGTAGCTTAGGCGCTGCGTGGGCAGTCTGTCGAATCACACAACAACGACCAAGTGTACTTGGTTCAACTCCGCGAGGGCAGTTTGGAAGCAAATTTGTTCTCGTAGAATTTTATGAACGTTTAAAAAAAAGACATCACCTTTAATAAAGCAATGACAATCTACTAAACGTATAAGTGGTGCCTAGAAAATTGACGTTTCGTTTACTGTAGTTGATGGCGTAGTCCTCGTAGAAGTATGTTTTTCACATAAGAAGTAAGTAACAAAAATTAAACAATTAAAACCGTGTAGTGTGAAAAGTAAAGTAAAGGAACCTTTTTATATCACGTGGTATATAGGGTAATACGGTGTTATTATTCATCGACCGTCGGCACACGATGGGTGATGTGGTCAACATCACGCCGGCCACCTTTACTTCCCAATGTTTTTCCTGGTATCCACTTGAGACTTGGTCGACCTGAGAACCGTGTCGGTCGAAATTAAGCAGCTGATAAAAGATAATGCAAGGGATGATGATGTTGTTGTTTATACCGATGGGTCTGTGCATCGTGGTGAGAAGTCAGGTTGGGGTTTTTTGGCCAGCATACATGATATTGTATTTACATAGCGAAGTGAAGTGGAGCACACAGTACAGCTACTTACTCTTAGTGGACCCTGGGCAAAAACCATTATAGAGTAAAAATGCCACATAGTGTGACTCCTGGCCCACAAGGAGCTAGTATAAGGATGGAGATTGAAGCTGTTACTGTTACTTCTGTCCTCCGTTGGTTCGCCGGGAATCCGTTTGCTTGCGCTGATTTTTTATCTGACTCTCAGTCGATGCTTCACAAGTTCCAAAAGGGCAGATTTTGGTAGTATGAGTGGATGTCGTCTATTGCAGTTTCTAACCTCCAGTGGCTTACGTGGATCTACTGTACTGGGCGGATGGGTGTATACAGCAATCAGAGAGCGGACAGGCGTGCATGAACATCATTGATTGTCGGGAGTTGAAGATAGATAAGAAGGATGTTCTTTGGTCTCTTCGCGACTTCCTGTTGGATGATAACACTAAAATATATGTTCATCGATCCAGCGATTTAAAGAATTTGGAGTTACCCGTTGTATAAGTAGAACTTGATGCCTGAGGGGTACAGGGACTAATGTGTTTAACCACAGCCAACTTTAGATAACTAGGCCCGACAACTGACCAGGGATTGCCTGACCTAGATCACAAAAGGGGGCTGGAAATTACAGATGTTTAATAGAACACTGCTCGCTTCTTTGCAATTTTACTCAATTATGTTAGTCTATGGTTATTTATTGGTGAAAAATAGCAATAATATTGATATTCCTTATTGTTAAACTTAATTTGTTGCATAATATAACTTCGATTTAGCATTTTGTGTTGATTTTAAAATGAATTCGTTTATAGACACCAATACTGGAATTCGAGGTCACGTGGTGTAATTGTGGTCTGATTTCCCATAATTCTTACTAAAGTCAAAAGGCCCATACGTTTATAGTTGGCTCTGGTTTAACCAAGCGATCCACGGGAACCATCAGTTTGCATACCATTTGACATATGTTAAAGGAAACTACGCACCAATGGATCTACCTGTAATGCATTCAACTAATAAACTACTTCATACCTCCTTATGCAACATTTTAACATATGTATTTTTCATCATTTGTTTCGTTATCAACTGAAAATTCAATTTCGATTAGGTTATGAAAATGTGTGTAGTCTCTCTCTCTGTCTCTCTCTAGCCTGTGGCACTCTTAGCACATAGGACAGCATCAAATGCATCACATTTTTCTATATTCTTCGCTGTTCTCTGTTTTGTTTTATAACTGAAATTGATTTCTTTAGCTTCTACTGTTCCCATCATCCTCTTCATCCTCATCCACATAATCCCCCTCCTCATTCTCCTCATCCTCCTACGCATACTCCTCCTCCTTATCTTCCTCCTTCTCTCACCCTCCTCCTCCTCATCCTACTTCTCTTCATCCTCCTCATTCTCATCCTCATCATCCTATCATTTTCTTCATTCTCCTCTTCATCCTCCTCCTCATTCTCCGACTAATTATCCTAATCGTCCTCCTACATCCTCCTCTTCTTCATTCTTCTCCTCATCCTTCTTCTCATCCTCTTCTACATTCTCCTCCTGATCGTTCTTCTCATCCTCTTCTTCATTCTCCTCCTGATCGTTCTTCTCATCCTCTTCTTCATTCTTCTCCTCATCGTTCTTCTCATCCTCTTCTTCATTCTCCTCCTCATCGTTCTTCTCATCCTCTTCTTCATTCTTCTCCTCATCATTCTTCTCATCCTCTTCTTCATTCTTCTCCTCATCATTCTTCTCATCTTCTTCTTCATTCTTCTCCTTATCATTCTTCTCATCTCTCTTCATTCTCTCTCTCCTCCTCATCCTCTTCTTCATTCTCCTCCTCATCCGTCTTCTCATCCTCTTCTTCATTTTACTCCTCATTCTCTTCTTCATTCTCCTACTCATCCTGCTACTCATTCGCATCCTTTTTCTTATTCTCCTCAACCTCGTCATATCCTACATGCCGTATGTGTCTAACGGGAACACATCGTACATTCTCGGCACAGATCACACAGAATCACAAAGTGTTATTAGCCTAAATAAGAACAAAGACACAGAAACAAAACAATAAAGAACATATCTCACAGGTTTATTCACTCAAGTGCAATATTGATTAAAAAAATAATATTGAAGTGTTTATTTTAAGTTTGGACATAGCTTTTTATTTTTTGTATTTTCTCCAATCCTGCTTTGCCTTATAGCGTCAGGATAAGAATAGATTTCTAGAATGGGCCTTTGTGTAATAAAAAAAAAATTTTAATTGCCCTTTCATACCTTGTGGTATATAGGACAATACAGTGTTAGGCCTGTATTATTCATTGACCGTCGGCACACGATGGGTGATGTGGTCAGCATCACACCGGCCGCCTTTACTTTCCCAGAGCATGTCTGGTACCCAGTTAAGGCTGGGTCGACCTGAGAGCCGTCGCGGTCGGGAAAAATTCCACGCACACTGGGAGTTGAACCAGGACCACCAGCCTTGAGAAGCGAGTTCACTAACAACTACACTACCGCGGCTCTAGGACCTTTGTATGCACTTCATAAATAGTGTCTTTCTTCGCCTCTGTTATCTCTGAGGTCCATCTTTTGCGTGGACGGCCTTTGACGTTGTATCAATTGTATTGTAGCAAAACATACAATTAAGAATTTATAAAAATTTGTGGAAACGAGCTGATCTTGTACGAGACAGTTAATGTTATGGTGTGCGTTACATGGTTGTGAAACGAATGATGATGATAATATGGTGATTATTTTTAAAATATACAGACTCCCACCGATTGAAAGACGTCTCATCTCTATCCGAAAGAGAAGGCCAGAACTCAAACAAGAGTCCAGTAAATATCGTGATCCCATCCTTTGATGCTTGGCTTCAGTTGCGACCACTTGTTTCACAAATTAGATTATAGTCATCATCCTCATCAAATAGCTTGTCCCTTCTGGAACCTGGCCCCCATGACAGCAGTCCTGAAAAACTCACTGTTTTGTGTAAGTTGGCCTGCGTCAGCAGCAGTCATTCTCGGAGTGACATCTTGCACCCATCATCTTCTAGATCTTCCTCTCGTTCTTCATTCTATCAAATCACCATTCCATCCACAATTATTGTCTCTAGGCACTCGTGTGATTTGATGCCTCCACAATATGTAATTGTCCTTGTTTTTATGCTCTTTAGTAGCCAACTCTCTTTAATATCAAGATTATATTAACCTCACGTTAACATTTGGGAATCATTTTTAAAGTCTTTTCTTTGTCTGTCTTGCTTGTATTCGCTATTGGTTTTATTGGAATGTTTGCACATGATATTCAAGAACAAAATACGGCACAAAGTCATATCTGTATTGCATTCGAAGAACATGTGTGTTTCTGTTTCTTGTGTGTTTGTTCTGGCGTTGTTCTACTTGTTTTGATCTGTTTTCTTCTCGTTCCTTGAATGTCTAATGTTGTATATCAATTTGAATGTCACATTGATAGGTGCGGCAACACGAAAAAATCATGAGAAACTCCCCAGTAGATACTTCAACCAGTATATACGTTTTTAGTCTAAACACACTGAAATACATGCTTAGGAGGACATTGGAGCAATTATTGACATGTCCGATGATCATTGGAGATGATCCTCAAATAAACAATGAAAACTGCCCATTAAAACCCAAAAAAATGGTTGAAGTCAACCATTATGGAAGGAGCATCTCCGCAAAGAGAAGAGGAGTACACCGGAGAAGATGGATTCAGGATGTGAATGATGATTTGAGCATGCCGGTTGCAGAAGCGCGACATCTGGTCTATAATAGAGATAAACTCCAAAGGACTGTTAGGGTGGCAACGTTCTGTTCATGAAAAGCTATTTGACGATGATCACAAACCGAAACTCTAACCAGAGGTCGCTTTTGCAATGAGATAAAATGCTTGTCTCTCGCTCCAATGCTACTTTTTTCATGTGACAGATCGAGATATTTTTCCAGTGATGCCCTCATAGTAAGTGAGATTGAGTTCTTAGTACTAATAGAGACGGACGATAAACCGTACGTGTCGTATTCAAGTTGAACACGTAACAGAACCTTCAACAGTTTAAATTGATATGTTGGATACTGACTGGTGCTATAAATAAGAATGAGAAAATGTAGCTACTTTGGACATATAAAAAGACATTAAATGTTGAATTCAACCATTATGGAAAAAAGCATCTCCACAAAAGAAGAGGAGGACCCCGGAGAAGATGGATTCAGGATGTGAATGATAATTTCAGCATAACGGCTGCAGAGGCGGGGTTTTATACCAACATAAAAAGAATAGGTTGAAAAATTGATGCCAGGTACAAAAAAAATAAACATTAAAATAAAATCCAAACAAATTCTCACTATCCTCAAAATTGTTTCTTGGATTTTTTCCGCTGCTAAGGATTATAGATAGCTTGAGAAGAAACGATCAAAGAATACCAAAGCAGAATACCAAAGCAGAATACCAATAGCAAAGTGGGATGCAAAAGGTTCAAGAAAGAGAGGACGCCCAAGGAATACCCTGAAACGAACTGTGCTGAAAGAGGCAAGAAATATCGGACTCAATTCCATGAAAGAGATTGATCGAATTGCCCAGGACAGAGCGATATGGAGAAATTAATTGCAGATTCTGTGTAACATATAACGGTACGAGAGGAATATATAAAACTCATAGATTCACAATAACAGCTAAATTGTTTTTTAAGCAAACCTTCTCCAACGCATATAACGCAACATTATATTTTCTTGTTCTTGTAGAAATCTACTTTAGTGATGCGATTGCTAACTCTACATCTATTTATACTCTTACATTTTTGTATATCACGCATGGTAAGCTGTATTTGGTGATGTTCTCTCAATCTTTCAATGAAGAACATGTTACGAGCACTTAATTTGGGCGTCTTTCATGAGCTTCAGTAATGATATCATCATACATTATTTAGTATAAAAATTATTTAAAATATTAATTTAAAGATTATTTCCTTCCCATAAATGCATATTCAGAATATACGTTATTAAATTGATATTAAACCGTATATTGTCTCGTACTTCCTTAATCACATTTATTATATTATTGTAGCGTCGGGTGATTATTTAGTCCTATTCGGTGAAATCGATTACCAGATATCCTTTACGTATACTGCAGTAAAACGAGCTTGTGATCTATTCAACGTTAACTGTTATTAACTGTTCAAATTATTGAGACGAACTATATAAATTTGAAACTAGAGTTGACACATGAATCATCACACATTACATTACTACCGATAATTTCACAGCGATAAATATACTACTTAGTTCTAATATCCCAACCTCGCATTGATTTAACGATTTCGTCTGCATAATTTTAGAAAAAGAAAACGTGAATACGGAGAATGAAAAATCAGATATTTGACATATTTAGTCGATTTCGATTCATTGTAACAACTTTCTTCAGTACTATTTCAAATTATAAACCTGCAATATTACAAGCCTACTTTGTAACCTCAAATTTGTCTGGAACTTCGAAAACGTGTTAGTATTGAATATCAGATCTTATACATACATTTCATGTTTTACATTGATGTTTTCGCGAGGTGCACAGAACGAATAGAGTCAACACGGACAAGCTGTATTAATTCGTGTCTCAAGACATTTTTATTCACATTATAATCTAATTTATAATAGGAATAATTTACTTACTAACCAGAAGAAGTGGTAAGTTATCCGAGGTGATATAATACTAAAATAAATAGCTAGTTTTTAAACACATATACTTAACGTTTTGTAATAAATACTTCTGCAATGATATGTTTCTAATACTATATTATAAGTGGTCATCTGTAGCTTAAGTGGTAGGGAGCTCGATCCCAACCCAAGTGTATCTAGTTCAAACTCCGTGGCGGACAATTTAAAATTGTTTGCGTGGATTTTTAGAAAAGTCCTGTAAAGGATATGTAACGGTTTTTATTTCATTATATTATCAAACATGGTTTATAATATAGTATTCATTGTCGGAGAGTATGTCTTCTTTTAGTGTTACTTTCTTTCTTTGTATACGATCTCATACTTCAATCTGAATGTGCCCAAAGAAATCAGGAATCAGATTCGGTACTGTTAGAAATTTCAAAGAGCTTATTCCGAAGATGTATCAGTGGTGACGGGGCACATGTCTTTTTTCTCGTCCTCTAATCTGCGGTAAATTTACAGATTTACTGTAGCTAATTTATCTCTATCAGTTTTAGTTCAAATTAGCTCAAGTAAGACAATGAATGTGTCTCTGCATCATGGAGGTACTGTTTTGCTCTCGCTTCAGAAGTACTTGATTCACTTCCTGTGTAGAGCATTCGTACCATTTTTCACGGACTCCTGAACTCAATGTAGATGAGATCGAGTTTCTAGTTCTATCGGAGACGGACGATACAACGTAGGTCCCATATTCAAGTTGCGTATGTAAAAGAATCAATGGCAGCGTAAAATCGGCACAAGGACAAATTTAATTAATAAAATAGTAAAACAACATTCCAACAAAAAGTTTGTCCTTCTCAAAGTAACATCGGAAAATCTCTCCTGTGCTACAGGGTTTTCGCAAACTGTCACTGTGATCTGCCTGTTTAAGAATGAGATCTTTGTGAAAATGGTGATTCACCACTGTGTATTAATGATAGTTTAATCAATCAAAAGTTCATACATTGAAGTTTGCTTAATTTTTAGTTAAACTTGAAAAATCGTTTTATTAGTTTTATAACTTATCCTAAAAATCAGACTCCATTATTTTCTTTATTTGCCTTGAAAATGTTATTTAATATGTTGTCCTGCAGGGGCTGCTAAATCTGCGCGCTTCAGCACAACACAGCGAGTTGAAATTAAACATTATTTGGGAACTAAGCTTGCTTTATTTCTTCGATCATTTGTTTGTCGCTAAACAAGATTGCAGGGATACAGCTTGTTACCTGAGCCACCACTTGGAGGTAGAGTTGGGGGCTTTAGTCATCTCTGGACTGCTGAATATGTCACTGACCTATATTGTCTAATCTACGGCTTAGCTCCCATAAAAAACAATAACCATCTAGCGTATGAAACAGTTATTAAATAATGCACTGTTTGTTTTATAAACTAAAAATAAATGTGTTTTGTAAAAGCTGCCATTCATTGGTAGCCTTCACATTTGTTAACATAATTTTTTTTAAATTTCCTTTAGACAAAAAAAGAAACTTTGTTATAGCATCAAACATGAACCGTGGTAACTTCTCACACAATGATGGAACCCCACAACTTGACCCTCTCGTCACTGATAAAATCAGGTATTACATTGAATTTACCTTGGTCATCGTGGCTAGCTCATTTATATCTTTATTTGGTGTAGCTGCCAATGCTATCAATATGACCGTATATTTGAAGCAAGGAATCAAAGACAGTATTACTGTACAGTTCTTTACTTTGTCTGCTTCAGACTTTGTGTTTTGTGTACTGGTTTTGGTAACATCATTAAGCGTTCTTGCCGGCGCAGTTCAACCAGATCTTACAGTCGTTGACCCATTAGCATTATTTACATGCCTATCACAGTCGAAAGAGAAAGTATTTTCTCTATCAATAGCTATTACTATTTTTTTATCAGTTGAACGATGTTTTTGTGTTTTGTTTCCATTTAACGTCAAAATATTGTTTACAAAGAGCCGCTCTTTCAAGTTCATCTCATGTGTGGCTATTGTATTTCTGTTGTTACTGATTCCAGATTATATTACCGAATGGTTTGAATGGAAATTTGACAGAAGATTTAATTCAACACGACTTGTGACGTGGCTATCACCGGACAGAATGAAATTCAACATATTCAAGAACACTATTTTTGCTGTCGCTTTACCTGCTTTTGCTGGGGTCACCAACACTATATGTGCAATAATCATGATTGCAAGGATTAAATCGTCCAGCAAATTTCGACATTCGAATGCAACAAATACATCATACGTACAAGACTCAAAAAGTAAACGTGAAAATATATTAGAGAAATCAAATGCTAATAGGATCACATTAACAAACAAAGAAACCAGATTAGCGAAAACAGTTATCGCTGTGGACATCATCTTCATCATCTGTAATATTGCGAAATTTATGATGCTCTCGTCCACCGTCGTTGAGTATTACATCCCAGAGTTCAGCGTATTCAAAGCTGGCAGATATCACAATTTAGTTATTGTTATGGTAATTGTTACATATACTATGGAGACTATTAATTGTGCCATTAGTTTTTAGTTTACTTTTTACTAGCCTGAAGTTTAAATCTGAATGCAAACAAATGTTTTGTAATTCTGCATTTTTCTATTGAGAACACGTCTTTCTTAGAAAACCATGGAAGACCCAGTGACTGTTAATGTAATATCTTTGTTGACAATATTAGAGTTAAGGATAATGTTTAAATGCACTAGTTACCGATTTCATTCACAAATTGTTGTTACTGTATACCTAAGTCCTTCCTTTGCTCGTTCGGTGTAAGAAGTGAATTTCTTTTCCTGATAAAGACCTTTTGGTCGCAACGTTGCTGTGTATTGTTATTATTTTTGTATTTTGTAAAACTACAGTACTTTGTTTTTACGTGTTTCGCCATTGCTACATAGTTTTACTACAGTCTTCCCTTATATCGATAATACATGTCATTTTAGAAAGAAGAGTAGGGGAAAGCCTAGTAAATGTGACCTGGCCTAGTAGAAGACCCGGAGAAAAGAGCTGGAGACTGATACTAAAAGGTTAGGTTAAACATGGAGAGAATTGGAAGGGATGGCAAGAGAGAGGAAGATCTGGAAGATGTTTGTTGAAGATCTGTTCTCCGTTGGGTGTAAAAACGTGAAGAAGAAGATCAAATTTGAGAAATGTTTGATAAACCACTAGTAACAATTGTTATAAGAAAACGAAGTTATAGAAAGATGATAATATGATACTTTGAGATATACTTTCTCTAAGATTTGTTTCTCCTGATAAATTGTTTCGTCTCTAAAATAACATGATCTCTAACAATATATTTCCACGTTATTTTACATAGCTAATATGTGTGTAACGTCTCCCAATGCTTCTATAAAATATTCCATATTATAGCTTGTTTTCATAGTGTAATTAATATTGATTTAACTAGCAAATGTAGTCAAAGAACTCGATAATGTTTATCAAGAGGTATATGTGTAAGTAAGTAAAGGAACCCTTTCATACCTCGTGGTGTATAGGTCAATACAGTGTTAGGCCTGTATTTTTTCATTGACCGTCGTCACACGATGGGTGATGTGGTCAGCATCACGCCGGTCGCCTTTACTTTCCCAGAGCATGTCTGGAACCCAGTTAAAGCTGGGTCGACCTGAGAGCCGTCGTGGTGGGGAAAAATTCCACGCGCATTGCGGGAGCTGAACCCAGACCACCAGCCTTGCGAAGCGAGTTCACTAACAACTACGCTACAGTGGCTCTCAGATATCTGTGGCTAAGTGGTTAAACCCTCGCCTTGCGAGTCGACGGTATTGGGTTCGAATCCGGGACGTGTCCTTCTGTTCACAAGTGCATTTCTTTCCCAGAGACCCTAGGATTTTGCCGGAGCTACAAAGTTCGTGCTTTGTGCAATACTCTCCGCAGGTTTCGTTCCATTGTTGCGGAGAGGACCGAGCCATTTGGGTAAAACTCACTGCAATGAAGTCAATACCTTTAATGTGTATTATTGATTGGTTGATTATTTGACAGAACCATAATATTTGCACTTCGGTGAGTAACCATGTGTGCTTCGATTTCTTTATTACACAGGAAGATCTCAGTTTCAATGCACGAACTCCGTAGCACCGGTGAGAGCCCCGATGTAATTTTTAAGATGGTGAATTAATCATCACTGTCTTTAAATGTATCTCGCTGTTTAACCTTTAACTTGTCATATCTCATTTGTTATTGTTTGATTTGTTAGCACTATTTTAACCTGTATTGATCCACGACATCATACACATGCTGGAGACATTTCCAAATAATTGTTTACGTTGAGCATATGAGTAGGCTCATCAGTAAAAATCGAACTGGTACGGTCAGTCCCTGGACGCTGTTGGAGATATTGCAAATTAGATCGAAGCCCCTTTGAACATGTTTGGAGTGCAATGAATATATTCCAAACTCAAACTCTTTACGTTGAATCCTGCAATCTTTCTGGCCAAGTAAGATAGCAACTGAAAATACTTTGAAACGAACAAGCTGTGTATCATTGGAAACCATATTAAAAGACGAAGATGGAAGTGGATTGGGCAGGTATATCGTATGCCAGTAGTGGTATTAGCTAGAACAGCTCTCACGTGAACATGTGGTAGGAAAAGAATGACTGAGCCTCCAAATGAAATATGGAGAAGAATTGTGGAAAAGAGGTAGAAAGATTGAAGCCTGACAAAAAACACAATTTGTAGCAAAATGTAGCAGAACGGCATACATAGTGGTCTTCTTTGTTTTGTTTGTTTGTTAAGTAGGGTATTAAATCCTCTTTAACCCGAGGTTTGCCCTTTCAACCTAAGACGAACCTTTTATTGGTTATATCAGAGTGTGTAGGCCAACAAACATGAAAAATAAGAATTAACTCCTTTCGGAGAATCCAGTAGTAGAGTTGTATTTATATGTCCAACATATTTGAATTTTCTCATTCTTATTTGTAGCTTAAGCCAATTTTCTTTGATTTTTAGTTCTGTCTTGATATATCTATATGTTCTCTTCTCTATCCATGGTATACGGAAGACTCTTATGTAACACTTATATTAAAAAACACATATGTTTTTCCACTGCCTTGTTAAATGTTAATTCTTCACACGCATACGTTGCCACTAGGGATATGCATGTTTTTAGTTGGTAGTTGTATGTACAAAGTAGAAAAGACGTTTAATTCCACTGATTTAACTGTTATTCTTCTGTATAAAATTGACTTAATTTGTATCTTCATCAGTGTCTTTTATATATAGTTTTTACTGCAGTTTACCGCATTATCGAGATCTTGAAGCAGCACAATAGCTGTAATACCACGTCCACTAAGGACATAAGTTTCTGTTTCACAATGTGATGACAATTTTTGTTCGTATTCTATGGCAACGAGCAATTTATTTTTCTTCTTGAATATAATTACATTAAGCCAAAAGAAAGCTTTCTGGTTGGAGTGTAGAAATGTAGTCAAAGAAGACTACAGACGAGACTTCAAAACTTGAAATGTGTCAAGAATCGTGTTGTGCACTTTATGGTAACAAAATCAAATGTGATATAGTATAAATAACGAGAGGAATACTAAAACACATAAACTGTTAGAAATATATCAATAAATATAAAGAACGTGAGAAATTTGAAAACAAACCGGCATCATGAAGATATTGCTATACATGGAGACAAGAGAAATCAATCGCCTGATATCGATTGCAGCTCAATGTTAAATCGTGGAGATGCAAATATTTGATCTGTACTGTTAAAGTCCATAAGGAACAATGGTAATGATTCATTAATAAGCTGGCAACACCATCATGTTAATTGTGTGCTGCTGACAGAATAGTTGTAGCTGATCCGAAAATCGTTATTCAAAGCAGGTCTGTCAGGTATAAATAGATACATTTTAATCTCAAATTTCAAGTAGTTAATCTCAATATGTAAAAACTGAGCATCATCAGTTCTCGTCGCGCCCAAGAGCACATACAGTAGAGACAAAAATGTATCACTTAATTCAGTTTTGTGTCTTTCTCTCTACCTCAGATCTAGTCTTATGCATGACTTTTAGCTTTGCTTTTTAAGATCGCTTTAATGTACTCCTAAGATTCCGTTTTTCCGCTGTTTCTGCGTTTTCACTGCATTTTATGTCTTAGTTGTCTATCTTTTCTCATTCTGAGAGCATGTCCAATTCATCGCTAACGTTTTTTTAGAACGAAGTGTATGTCCCTACTCGAGTGTCCTTCCCGTACTTCCAGGACTGAACTACAGCTGGTGTTGTAGTTCATGCAGGTTCTGCTATGCTGGACATGTCTACGTGAGTATGGATACGATTATAGCAGACATACTTATCATCCAGAAAGGGGTTTTAAACATAAATATATATGACTAACTTTAGTTATTAAGCGGTTGCCTTGTGTTCTGAAGGTCGTGGGTCACACAATTTTGTTCACGTGCGCATTTTTCCAGATACTCCTAGGATTGTTGCCGTAGCTACGGAGCTCTTTATGCAATGCTCTCGGCAGATTACGAGCCATTACTGCATAGAAGGATGGCGCTACATGGAGAAACTCGGTGCAAGGAAGTTAATTCTCCGTCTTTAGACACTTTCAACATAATGTCTACACTTTGTCACACATTACAAAAATGTAGCCTTGATATAAACAGCAACAAACATATAATGTTATCAATATTTTACTAGAAGTGTTAGTCATTGTTTGCCTCGTCTGTTTCTTTGATCACAAACGAAATAAGAAAATAATCACGTAGACACTATAGGAACTTCTATAATGAAGATGAACATTTGGTATTTTAAAAAAGGAACTCACATTTTCCTATACAGTAATATTTTTCTGCACGAATATAAACTATAATGCGTTTACAAATGTTTGCCCCTGTTTAAAAATATATAAATCTGCAACCATTTCAACTACGATGATTAAATTATTATAATATTTGGTCTATTTGTTGCACCTACTTTTTTTTAAATTTTAATTTTTTTTTTTTTCCTTCTTATCAACTCCCATGTCCCCCATGCAGTAGACCCGTCTCAATTCAAGGTAAGTCCCGTGATTGTTTATGTCTGGGGCATAAAAGAAAAATCATAACCTGAACAGTTTTACAGCACTAGCCAAGCAGCAATTAAATTCCTCGAGCACAAGCTTCCCCACCCTCCCCCACCTTGTCCTACACCAGTCTAAAAAGTTGTATTGCATGCAGTAACGACAGTGTCGCTTACGACGAGAAGGTGAATACGTTGTCCCCCGATTCATAGGCACCATTGGTGTGTAGGACAGTCGTATTCGATATTTGATCTATTTGCACATACACAAACTTGATTCTATTATGAGAAAACAGCCAATTCTCGGAAAAAATATGCTATAGTTTAAAGTTTTCTTTTTAAGTTTTCAGAATGAGAATTTAGCGAAATTGTCGGTTTTCAATTGCCAAATTTTCGGAATTACTAGATTGCGGATTGATACATTGCATGTGTGGTGCCTGGGCCTGCAAGGATAACAAAGAATAGTACCAATGCGACCTACAAGGCATGTCGTAAGAGGCGACTGATGTAGGACCTAGGAAGCTACTCTAGTAAATAAAAAGCATAGCAGAAATTGGATGTGCTGGCCTACATGTAGGCGCATAATTGGCACAACGTACAATTGCTCTTAATCTCAGATCACATACAAATCACACAGAGTGGTTAACAAGTGGTTGATATGGAGCGTTCGAAGAAGAAGAAGGATTGATACATTTGCGAAATGACAGCTTTGCGAAATGACAGCTTTACGAAATGACAGCTTTGCGAAATGACAGCTTTGCGAAATGACAGCTTTGCGAAATGGCAATTGAATGCAGTATTGCGAAATGGTACATTTACGGAATTAGAGAAATACAAAATTACAAGTGTGCAGAAATACATAATCAAAATTAAGATAACAAGGGGTATATATTGTCATTTATTTTTTATTAATAAATCAAATTGAGAACACAATGAGATTAATGAAGTTTTTGTTTTTTAAGTTCACAAAATCTATATTTTGCACAATCAATGTCACAGAGTCACAGACCAAAATGCTAACCTCATTTCTTATCACACTTCATAAACAATTTATGCATACTAATTCCCGCTTCATCATCATCCAATAGTTTGTTCTGAGCCAGAACTTTGACATCCTAACAGTCCTTAAGAATTTCTCTCCCCCATAAGCCAGATGTTACGATTCTGCAGCCCTCATGCTCATATCATCAGTTACATCCTGATGCTGAATCCATCTTCTCCGTGGTCTTCCTCGTCGCCTCTTTGCCTTGAAGAGTCATTCCATAATATTCTTCTGTAACCTTTCGTGTCTTGTTTATATGTCCAAAATGCATCAATTTTCGCTCATTCTTTTGTGTAGCTTCCGCCAGTTTACTTTAATTTTTTTTTCTGGATAGATCTATTTGTTCTATTCTCTTTTCTATATGGAGGACTTTTTCTGTAACACTTATATTCAAAGCACATATGTTTCTCCATTGCCTTGTTAAATGTTCATGCTTCCCACACATAGGTTGTCACTGGGAATATGCATGTTCTTAGTATTTTTATCTTTGTTTTCCTATCAGTTCCATTCTCGACTGTTTTAGTTGTTTCATTTTTGTGTAAGGTCATGTTTGTTCTTCTCTCCCTTTCCATCATCCCATTTTCATCTTTTGTTAGCAGTGAACTGAGAAATTCCAAAACTTTTCACATTTTCTATTTTCTCTCCGCTGATAAAAATATCATTTGTCATGGATGTTTCACCTGTTGTCATTATTTGCCACGTTTTTGCCACGTTGAGATATAGATTTTACTTCTTCGCTTTTCTCTTGTACTTCAGCTACTAATTTCTCAATTCCTTTTTTGTGATGTTGACAGTAACATTGAGTTACAAAAACATCTTTTTGCATTCTGATCTGAACTTTCTACTGGAGAAAATATAGATTACAAAATTTATTGCAGCATTGATGGATTCCAAAGTGTAAATGACAATTACAATGATGTGTAATAAATTTTGGTATCTACCAGGCTCGTAGAAATTGAACTCCGGATAATGGTACTTTAATAGAGAACAGACAAAGATTATACATCGGGGAGTATTACATACAAAGAAAACTATATCAACCATGATTATTATTTTAGTCAGTCTGGCATCTTTGCTGGTTATTTTCTTTGATTTCTTTCTCAAACTTCTGATTTCATTGTTGGAGACATGGGTACTTTCATTGTTGGAGACATGCGTACATGTTATAGCTGCTGTATTTTTAACTCGAAAGTCACTGGATAATTTGATCTTTGCAATCATAAGTACTGCACAGGTCGTGTTGGTAGCCCCAGCAAAAACAGGCAGAATACCGGTAATAAGAACATTCTTGTAAATTTCGAACTCAATTCTACTGGGAGATTGATATAAAAGCAGGCGTGTAGTGTTAAATCTAGAATCGTATTGCCAGGTCAATCCTTCCGTCATGTAATCTGGGATTAGAAGTAATACGCAGATGACAACCGTGCATGCGATGGACGTAAGAGAACGGTTCTTCTTGAAAATTAATTTAACAGTAAATGGAAACAAAACACAAAAACACCTTTCAACGGATAGAAAAATAGTAATGACTGTTGATATTGAAAACACTTTCCCTCTGCATGGCGACATGCAGTAAGCAAAGGATACTGGGTCGATTACTGTGACATCAGGTTCAGCGACGCCGACAAGAATACTGAATGAAGTCATCAGAACCAAAGTGCAGAACACCAAGTCTGTAACGGACAAGGATAAAAATTGAACTGTAACACTATCTTTGATTCCTTGCTTCAAATACACTGACATATTGATGGTGTTGGTGACTATACCAAATAAGGATATACACAAACTTGCCACGATGAACAGAGCAATAGTGATGTATTTTTTTACTGTATCACTGATTATAGGTTGAAAGTCTATTGATTTGTTACTTTGTAAGAGATGATCTTTGTTCATAGCTGTACAATTATTCACCTCTTTACAAAATGTTGGCTAACAGATCTGCTAGTTAAATTGTACGTAATTCAATTATTGATACGTATTGAACTATAACAGCTTTCTTTGCTTGTAACTGTAGTGAAAAGTCATTGTACCAAAGAAAAACATATCATATTGGGTTTTTGAAAGGATTAAAGCCTCTTTAAACCAAAGTATACCCTTTTCAACATAAAAACGATTATTTTTGGTGTTATATTAGGGGTGTTAGCAAACAAACATTAAAAGTAAGAATAAATTTCTTATTTTAAAACCAAGTTTGCTATGATTAGTTAGTTATATTATGTACTAACTACACTTGTACAATGTCAGAAACGTTATAGTATACGATAGAAGCAATGATGAAAAAGGTACATCTAAATACAAAATGCACGCATCTATGGGCACCTGTTTCGGTTTAAATAGAAACATAAGTGACATTAATTTATTTGGCGATACATTCTACTAATATTTTCTGTTTGTTTTGAATGACAAATCTTCTAAAAACATTAACGATACCAATTATACGAATATAGATCTAATATCAAATAATGCTTGGTGTGAGATGATCTTCTCTTTCTTGTCTAATTATCTGCAAATTTTACATTTGATGTTTATTATTTTAATTCAATGTTAATACATTAGTTATACTTGACGTTTAATGTTACAAATCATTCTTTATTATTGATTATTGAAACGGTCAACTGACATAATATTCCTATCAAAATGTAAATACGCGATCTTTGTCATTATTGAAGGAGATTTTATCAAAAAACTGTTTGCTAAATTTACTGTAGATCCTACTTTTGTAATGTCACATTAATTTTAAACGAAACTAAATGACATTATTAAACATAACATGAAAACTGAATTTCAAGTTTTTAATTCTCAAACGAAATTCTGAAAAAGAAATTATGCTGAAATTATATCGACTTAGCAGACGTTAAACTAGAAATAACAGCTATAAATTTGGGATCACTAACTCACTATTATCGTGCATTATTTAACAAAAGTCATAAAGTCAGTATGAATTTTACCGACTTCTACCCACAGTGACACACGTCTATGTAAAAGTATAATTACTATTAAACAAACATTACTATCGATGCGATGAATCAATATATCGTTAATCATTGGTTACATTTTCGCAAATTCTACAAATAATTTATGAAACTCTTCTTTCTTTTCTCCAATTCTGTTTTGTCTCACAGTCACAGAAGAGACTTCTAGAACGGGCTTTTGTGTGCGCTGCATAAATAGTGTCTTTCGCCGTCTTTGTTATCTCTGAGGTCCACCTTGATGAAACTTGTGATATCTAAAATGAGGAATGCATGTTATTAAAACATAGTTTTTCCTAAATAGGAGAAGAGAGTTCATAGAAGGAAACGTTCTTGCTCGACTGCACAGTCTGATTGGATTTAATTATCCGTATGTTTACACGGTGTTTCTTGCTAATACAAGCACAGCTCCAGTGAATTTCGAATAACAGGTGTAAAATAAAGATACGGGTGCATATAAATTCCAGCGTTAAACTATAGACCAGCGGTTTTCAAACTGTGTATTATCGCAGACCCACTTTTAAATACATTTTCTGACGCGGACCTCCAAATGTTTCAATATATGAAAATCAGCAGGAATGAATTATCTGTGTGCTACAATAGTAAACAATGTGGGAAACTTTAAATGATTTAGAGATTTAGACTTCGGTCTAGTCCGAGTCCTTTGATTTCATAGCGAAATTAGTAGACTACTGTTTTTATACATGTTTTGAAAATTTATTTTTATGTTTGATATATCAAAGAGCATATCATATTTCGTCAATAGTCTTCCGCGGACCCCAGTTTGGGAGACGCTGCTATAGACGATACAATTAGGACCCTATAGAAACCGTACAGTCCCTTGTTAGAAGAGGACATGTTGAGTGCACTAGTACGTCTGTTGGTATATCTGGACATGACACAAGTTACACAGCATTACAGTGTGAACTGGACAGGATTGGTGATTGGTGCAGACAGTTCGAGGCGACTGTGAATCCAGCAACGTCTTCTCTGACATGGTTCTCTTTCAATACTCGCAAAGTGAATACACCTGTTCCGGTTTTCAGCATGTGTAACAAATGCGTTAACAGAAAAGAAACAATCAAATATTTTGGAATAACTGTTGACAGAACCATGTCAGTTAAGAGTCATGACGATCACGTAATCCTAAAGACCAGAAAAAGGCTATCCGCTATCAAAGTTATGACGGAGGCGGATATTGAACACCGCCTGCTTTTTATTTATCGGAGGCTTATGCTGAGCCTGGTGGACTACGACCTTTGATTTCTAACAGTGAGCAGAGCATCGATGAATAAGTTGGATATAGTCTAAAATTAGGAGTTGAGGCTTTTACTCGGTTGCACACGTGACACTTCATGTGAAACAATGCACTATGTCCTTGGCTTGTCAACGGTGACCATGAAACACAAAGTTGCTCTGGTAAAAATTTATAGGAGAGTATCTGAAGACACAAATCATTCTCTACAAAATGTCATTAATGAAAATAAGGACAAGCCTTTGAAAAGAGGCTGATTCTAGATGGCAGAGACATAGGATGTTATTAAACAGGTCTTTACTCTAGATGGCAGAGACATAGGATGTTATTAAACAGGTCTTTACTCTAGATGGCAGAGACATAGGATGTTATTAAACAGGTCTTTACTCCAGATGGTAGAGACATAGGATGTTATTAAACAGGTCTTTACTCTAGATGGCAGAGACATAGGATGTTATTAAACAGGTCTTTACTCTAGATGGCAGAGACATAGGATGTTATTAAACAGGTCTTTACTCTAGATGGCAGAGACATAGGATGTTATTAAACAGGTCTTTACTCTAGATGGCAGAGACATAGGATGTTATTAAACAGGTCTTTACTCTAGATGGCAGAGACATAGGATGTTATTAAACAGGTCTTTACTCTAGATGAGCTGAAGCATGGGGTATAAATGATGCCAGTGTCAGAGGATATGATTGATTGCATCAGGTTGTCAGTACACTTGGACGCTCTGTTTGGAATGAGCCACTCAAGGTCGCCAATGAGGACAATATGCCATCGTTGATTGGTACTCCCATCCAGGTGATATCATTATTTACACTGATGCGGTGACAGATCATCATGGGCTTATTGAGCACAACGAAACGGAAGCACACTTGATGAGGACTGTGGCGCCTTCGAGACAACAACATCGAGCATGACTATCGAGATTACAGCTGCTTCCAGAACTCTCTTGTGGGTTATCAACAAGAAAGCCATACGATTATAATATCAGACTTATCAAATCATTGAATCTGGAAGTCTGCGCACGGAATGGGGGGATGGCATTTGGAGGTTACATCTCAAGACAATGACTTGACTGTACACACCTGGGGATGCTGGAGTGCAGGGCAACGCAGATGTTGACTTTCTTGAAACAATATCGTCTCAAGCTGACAGAAGTATGGACAGAGCCGATGTCATCAACGCGGTACGCTCTCATTTATGTGATATGGGCTAGTCTCAGACATTGGAACGAGTGCGAGAATTAGGAGTTAAGTTTGGATACGCCAGACCAGTGGCGGCTCGTGATCATTTTGTTGGTGGGGCCAGACATAAATTTTCGGAAAAATCATGGTTTCGGTTAGGTTATATTTTAATGTATAAAATAATAAATACACGTCACACCTTATTTTTGGTGGGACCCGGTCCCACTGGCCCTTAATGACGAGCCGCCACTACGCCAGACAGTGTCGTTTTCGTCGTAGAGAGAGAGGAGATATACTAATCAACTTCTCATGGGTACGGGTAACAAGTGGACTTTGGGATAGCTGCTGCAGCGGAGGACGGACCACGAATGGGAAGGTACAATGTGACATGACGTCGATCGAATAATGTAACATAACATAACTTTCTAAGATTATTTTACTGTTGTTAAGATTGGTATGAGAAGATAAGGACAAAAAATCCTGGACTGACAATATCCGCCGGTGTTTTTTTTTACTGGGGCTCACAAGGGGAGCAAAGAATAGTACCTGCAAGGCATGTCGTAAGAGGCGACTGAGGTACGGGTCTAGGAAGCTACCTAGTATCTAAAAAGCGTCGCAGAATTAGAATGTGCTGGCCTACTTGTAGGCGCATAACTGGTACAACGTACAATCGCTCTTAGGCTCAGATCACATACAAATCACAAAGAGTGGTTTAACAAGTGGTCGGTATGGAGCGTTCGAAGAAGAAGGAGGATTAACAAAATCAAGTGCTGGCCATTAGATGACTTCTCTACACTTGTTCGAAAAGTTTACGACAGAGAATTATGGTGGGCTTCTTTGGGCTGATGGCACCACTACGATCTTATCGGTGTGTGGGTCCTATTATTGTTATTAATGTTATAGTAATAATTGTTGTTGTTATTCTTTTATTGTTATTATTATTATATGTTCAAAACAGTGTTTCGTTCAGAAGACTAAAAGTCTATAGTTTTTGGTTTAAAAACATAAGCGATAACACAGTTGTGGAATTGCCACTTGTCAAATTAATACGGAGTCTATATAATTCGTATTCTGCATTCCGTCTTTCTACGTCTTTTCCTTCTTCACCTTTAAACTCCCAACGAAGTACAGGTCTTCAACAAACTTCTTCCAGATCTTCCTCTCTCCTGCCATCCCTTCCATTTCTTTCCATTTTTTACCTATCCTTTTAATATCAGTCTTCAGCTCTCTTCTCCTGGTATGTCTAGGCATTCCCCTACTTCTCTTTCCCTACGGGTTCCAAAACAGTGCCTATCTTGCAATGCTTCCGGTTAGTCTTCACAATGTGTATCATATTCATCGCCAGCATCTCTTCCTAAGCTCTTTCTCCACTGGTATATGCTTAGTTTTTTTCTCTAAGTTCCTCGTGTGTAATCGTATCATACCATCTCAGTCCCTCTATTCACGTAAAGTCTTTCTACTGTGCCATTGTGTTTCGTCTTTTTGTTTGTTTTGTACATTTTACTTAACCGGTGATCTTTGGATCGAAAAGTGGATTTATTCTGCTGCTTAAAGTTACACACATTCATAACTTGTCGTTGCGTACTGAATGCGATTCTGTTATAATAGTGTTGACATTACCGCTTGATCGTTGATAAGTAACTGACTTGGATGATGGCTATTATAAATAGCAGTTTTCATTTACACAGGGGAATTATAAATGTGATATGTCTGGTAAAATTGTTTTGTTGAATCACACAGTTTACAGATAACACGGTCTTCCGTTCAAATGCCAAGTATGACACTTGTAAATGAGGAATGGGAACAGTGTGTTGTTGTAATGATCTAGCAAACTTAGGTTAAAGATAGGACTAGAACATTTCCCCAAGAAATGTTGACATAGATCGCTACTACAGAAGAATGTAAATTGCTTTGGTGCAGAGTGCGCAGAAATGAGTTGTGCTTCGTACAAGAAATCAGGACCGGAAAATATTATGGTCAAAATCATTAATTTGCTTACTTCATTTCTTCATCAATAGTACAAAAGTCAACCCACTGTTTCTCAATGTAAATTAACTGGACGTCATGGTAAAGTAAAATTGTTTTCCAAATCTATCGGCGCAAAAAACACTTTAAATACAGCAGAATTCGAGGTTTGCATAAAAGCAATAAATATAACTCTTGACTGTGTGTGTTGGTATGTGTGTGCGAGCATGCGTGTGTGCATGACTGTGTTTGCGTGAATGTGTGTAAAAGTGTAATTGACAGTCACCTTTCCGTCCTCACTCCGTAAAAACATGACATCAAACATGATAGGAATGGGAATGCGTCGAGAACGGATATGTGAATCGTCCTGGCTATCAAAATTTCCAGCATACACAACCTTCGTCTTTGTATGAAAAAAAAGACACAACAGGCATATAGAGCTGTGTTAAGTGCAGTGAGGTCGGTTATGTTAGCTAACTAACTAACTAACTAATAACTAACTAGCTAATAACTAACTCATAACAAAGTAGCTAACTAACTAATTAACTAACTAAATAGCTAACAAAAACATAATTAAATAACTAACCAATAACTAGCTAACTTAATAACTATTAACCAAGAGTCTAACTAACTAATTAATTAACTAACTAATAACTAGCTAACTAACTAACTCATAGCCAAGTAGCTAACTAACTAATTAATGAACTAACTAAATAGCTAACTCACAACCAAGTAGCTAACTAACTAATTAATGAACTAACTAATTAACTAACTAAATAGCTAACAAAAACATAATTAAATAACTAACTAATAACTAGCTAACCAACTAACTAATAATTAACTAACTAATAAATACTGTTTAACTAACCAATAAACTACACTAACTAATATTAAATTAACTTACTAATGACTAACTAACTAACTGACTGACTAACTAACAAAAGAGAATAATAAGTAAAAATGGTCACATCTGTTCAACTAGCGGAAATAAGCCTTTGATTCCCATGTACTATTCTTAGGAAACGTGCATGCCTTTGAAAACTATACACAACAAACATTTAATGTATCACGCTTAACTGCATATGTTTTCTGTATTAAACTAAGAACATGATTTGATTCGAAATAAATACCAGTATAAAAATGTGAAATGACTCATATCAGTATTCAACCGCCCGTGTGTTGCTGGGCCTCGCAAGGGGATCAAAGAATAGTATTACTGCGACCTACAAGGCTTGTCATAAGAGGCGACTGAGGTAGGGACCTAGGGAATCTCCCCTAGTAAAATCATCATCATCAAGGTGCGTCTCCTTTATAGGACGTTGCTCTCTTTGCAGCACATTTGAAATTCACTCTGTCTCTTGCTAGTTCACCCACTTCGTCGATGGTCATGTTCATGGTTTCTTTAATATCTTGTAGCCATCTTCTTCTTGGTCTGCCTCTGCGTCCTGGGACCCTGCCTTCTAGTATTGTTCTTTCCAGGCCATCGTGACGCTTGATGTGACCAAAGTATGTAATTTTTCTGTATAGTATGTTGTTTATCAGCCAATTCTCTTTAACATTTAGTTCTTTCAGGACATCAGTGTTCTTTCTTTTTCTGTCCATGGTATTCGTAGGATCTTTCTGTAGCAGTTAGTTTGAAAGGACTGGATTTTCGTTCTTAATTTCTGTGTAATAGTCCATGATTCACAACCATAAGTAGCCACTGGGAAAATGCATGCTCTCATAATTTTTAATTTTAATATTTTGCAGGTGCTTTGCCACATGTTCTTCATTGTGTTTAACTTCTTGATTGCTATTGCCAATCTTCTTGAGATCTCTTTGGAGCAGGCCTAGTAAAATGCAGGTACAAAATATTTGAAATGACTCAAATCAGTATTCTACCATCCGTGTGTTGCCAGGGCTCGCAAGGGAGCAAAGAATAGTAACACTGTGACCTACAAGGCATGTCGTAAGAGGCGACTGAGGAAGGGGTCTATGGAAGCTACGCTTCTAAATAAAAAATAGTCGCAGAAATTAGATGTGCTTGCCTACTTGTAGGCGCATAACTGGCACAACGAAAATCGCTCTTAGGCTCAGATCACATACACATCACAAAGAGTGTTGTTGACATGTGGTCGATATGGTGCGCTCGAAAAAGAAGAAGATATTCTACTACCAAAAATCACGCACTAACTAGGAACAAGCGCATGCAAGCAATCAATCGTTAATCCATACACTATTCTGGTTTAAATTTAAAGTTCGAACAATTAATTTGTCATTAAAACATGATGTCCATTAGCTTGTATTTGTTACGGTTGGCTTGATTCCTGAATGTTTACCACAAGCATTTATTTCCTGGTTAACATAAGAATGAAGGATTGTATTCAGTAACACTGTGAAAACACAATTTTTTCTCGTATATTTCTATAAATAGAGAATGTTTACTAGTTCATGTCAACATCGTTAGCTTCGTCACTATCATCACTGATTGCATCGTCGTCGTCCCAACTGCAATTATTCTATCCATGGATATCACAATGGTAACTATTATTGTAATGTAGTTACGATCGTCACCAGTAGAAACAATTAAAACAAACAGAGAGAGAGAGAGAGGGAGGGGGTAATCTTGGCTAAGTGATTCAGATGTTTGCCGTGCGTTATTAATTTTAAAAGGTTCGAATCCGGATCGCGTCGTTCAGGTCATATGTGCATTTTTCTGGAGAGCCTTAGGATTGTTGTTGGATCTACGGAGTTCGTGCTTTGGGCAACACACTCGTCAGGTGGCTTTCCATTTCTGCCGAAATGGACTGGGCGATATGGGGAAACTTGGTGTAATGAAGTCCATGTGTCTCTCTCCAACTCTCTCTCTGGTGCAGTTAATCAGCTCCGATGTCGATCTTTTGTCGAACTACAATGTCAGAACATCCAATATCTTCCCTTCTGCTTTCCCCGATCTCTCCTTCCCTCTGTTGTACCCGTTGTTACTAAAAAGTTCAAACTTACTCTTTGTATTATATATCCAAAGAGCATTGATTGCCTGATTTGTATTCTTTTGATCAAGTTTCTTTGTGACATGTCTCTTTGATCAAGTTTCTTTGTGCACATGTCTCTTTTGACAAATTATTATTTGTTTTATTCGCTCTAACAAGTATGTAAGTTATATACAACATTGAAGACATGCGGTGTCGGTAGATTTTCTACCCAACCCGACAGAAAGCATGATTTAAACTACCCTTTAACTTGGGAACGAAGGGCGTATGGGATTATGTAATGATCTCAATGATACAGCGACCAAGGTAGAGTAGGGTTCACTGTGTTAATTTTGGGCCACCAGATTGTCTATTGATCACCCGTGTGGTGCCAGGACCCACAAGGGAAGCAAAGAATAGTACCACTGTGACCTACAAGCCATGTCGTAAGAGGCGACTCATGTAGGGTCCTAGGTAAGCTACCCTAGTAAATAAGAAGCGTTGCAGAAATCGGATGTGCTAACCTATTTGTAGGTGCATAACTGGCACAACGTACACTCGCTCTTAGACTCAGATCACATAAAAATCACACAGAGGGGTTAACAAGTGGTCGATATGAAGCGTTCGATAAAGAAGAAGAAGTCTGTCGGTTTTTCCGTGGTCTGTTTTACTTTTGACATGTGTTAAAATCTTCAAGTCAAGAGAATTATCACGTCCTGCGTCACTGCGCCTTTGCGATGGATGTTAGTGATCAGAAAACTGCACATATTAGATCTATGTCCTCAGATTTGCGATACGAAACGCGATAACAAAAATATAAAACATGAGCGAAAATGTTTCAATGTACAAATCTGTGAACCATCAGAAAGAGTAACAAAGCAAAGTTTGTGAATCAATAAATCGATCTTTCCAACATTCCATCACTTCATCTTTTCCCATATAGTTTGTCATGGCATTCTCTTTCTTGCGTTCCCGGATTGTCATGGCATTCAAGATACCCATGTATTGTCTTAAGCCGAGCCTTCCATTATTGCTCTCCCCTTTTTTTCTTTCTTTGTCACTAGACATCCCAACCTCTACTCCCTAGAATGATGACACTAAAACTGTTTGCAAATAGCAAATCGTATTACTGAGATCGATTGCTGTCTGGGGTCATGTGTGCTTTCATTTGAATAACGAAAGATAGTACGACGCTGCTACCAATGCTATCAGTTTGAAAATATGACTTACAGTTTCTGTGATTGCTTAAACATATATGCAGCTATTACCATCACTCCTGCTTCCGATACTATACCACGTTACTGCTGCTGATACTACTAATACTACTATTACTACGGTACGACTATTACTAGTAGTAATACTAATTTTACTACTGTACTACTAGTTGTAATACTATTATTACTACGGCACTACTATTACTGGTACTAATACTGCTATTACTACTAGGCACTACTATTGCTACGGTACTACTTTCTTTCTTTCTTTCTCGAATCATGTATGCCTCACAGCGTCAGGTCAGGAAGAGATTTCTAAAACGGGCCCTAGTATGCTACTACAATTACTATAAAGATAGTACTAATACCACTATTACTCTGTACTACAATTACTAGTACTAATACTACTATAGAGGCTCGGAAAGATTTAAAAAGAAGATACAAACTCACTCACATACGAATTAAAACAGCTAGAGAGAGAGAGAGAGAGAGAGAGATGAATACGGATAATGAGAAAATAGGGAGAAAGAGAACGGAACGAGAATGAGAGAGGATATGAGACTGAAAATAGAGGACAATGGAGATACAAAGTGAAGCTAAAAGAGAGGTAGATATTAGCGAGACAAAGTATCACTTAATCTCTTCAAGTTTGCCTCAAATGTTCACATGCTGCAGTCGGAATAACAATGTGGAACTGGCTCCAGGAAATGCAAACGGAGAAATTGATTTGTCGAAACAACATCGACATGTAGTTATAGTTTGCAGTATGGATTCGACTAATTCTTGTATCATGGATAAAATAGAAAATAGCCATTTTCTGATAGAGGAGCGTTGGTAAGAAACAGTTCTAGCAGTTCAAATAATTGTCTTTTATTTCGTGGATTTGTGATCTAGACTAGTCAATACTGGGGTCGATCATATTTCTATTATTATTATTATTCTGTATTGCTGAACTTTTGAGAGTGAGTTTGTGTCTTCGTGTGTGTGTGTGTGCGTGCGTGGGTGGGAGGGTGTGTGGGTGTGCATGGATGGGTCTGGGTGTGTGGATAGGTGTGTTGTTTCGGCCATGCACGTGTGCATATATACAAGTGAGTTTATATTTATGCGTTTCTGTTATATGCAGTCATTGAGTATTAGATCATTTCAAGACCAACATCAATGCACTTCGGTGAGTAACCATGTGTGCTACGATCTCTTACTTACACAGGAAGATCTCAGCAGCCTTGAATGAACATCGTAGCACAGACAAGCATTCCCCCCTGCAAACAAACATTCAAAAATAAAAGCACCTCCTTGCAGAAACAAAAAATGAGAAACACAGTATTCTATCACGCATGGACAACGATTCAGTGCCGCTACTATCGACTGTATACGCTCTATACGACAACCACACACTTCTAGACACAGTATGACGCATTATATTTCATGTTTCGCTGTGCATTATGTTCACGGAACCGGGAAAGAATTACAACTTGATAATCAGTGCTTTACGCTAATACTTAACACGTAAATATAAAAAAGTAATTTACTGAACTGTAATAATAACAGTGCCGTTAGCAGGCTTAGAAAACTGTTCACATAAAACGAAAATAAAAATACTATAAATTAATTTGTGAAACCGTTGTAGATAGCAAGAGTTGACATCAGTGAACAAAGAAAAGGCACACTCCCGATACATGTATATTGCAAAATAAATTGTCCTGGGTTGGGGGAGGTACCTCAAATTATAAAGAAATCTAAGCGGCAAAAGCGTTTGAAGTGCAAATATTGCTAGTAGGCCAAATGCACTGGAAGAGTTATGGTTCCTAATAGAGAAAATGGATCACGAAAATAGTTTTTGTAAAGAAAGGACATTTAGGGATACAAGTGTGGGGTATTCTCTCGTTCTCTCTCTCTCTCTCTCTCTCTTGTGCCTTTGTTAACTCTTGTTGCTGTAAAGAACTCCAGAACTCAATGCAACGTCTTCATATCTGTATATATCTCCTGCAGCTGCCTTCATGTCTTCTGTACATCTTTAATCTCTGCCTTCAAATCTCTTCTCCGTGTATTATTAGACTTTCCTCTCTTTTGCTTTCCCTACGAGTTCCAGGGAAGGATTCTTTTTGTTATATTCTTCTGGGGTTTCCCCAACATGTTTGCTATCCATCAATAGGGTCATTTCTTCACCCATTAGTTCTTCATCACTGGGATCTGTCTCGTTCTATCCATAAACTCTTCATTTGTGACCCTATCATACCCTCTATTCTGCACAGGCACCAGTTCATGAATGTTTGTAATATAATATGACATTTTCATGTAAAATTTATTGAAATTTTCTTTCTTGGTTATGTAATGCAAAGGTATGGATTATAACACATTGTCACCAGTGTGCTGCCGAAACTGGCAAGGGAAGCAAAGAGTAGTAACACTGGGACCTACAAGGCATTTAGTAAGAGGCGACTGAGGTAGGGGCCTAGGAGGCTCCCAAGTAAACAGAAAACGTCGCAGAATTCGGATGTATTGGCGTACTTGTAGGTGCATAACTGGCACAACGTACAATCGCTCTTAGGCTCGCATCACATACAGTTCACAAAGACTGGTTTAACAAGTGGTCGATATGGAGCGTTCGAAGAAGAAGATGAATATAAAAAATGCTATAGTTAAGAGCCCTCAAAATGTTGCCACCGTGCTTCTCCATTGTCCCCAACATAGATAGACATCCGTGAGGATAACTTATTCCAACTGAACAAATGTTATTAAATTGATGCTTGTGAGTACTAAAGCAAGTCTCAAAGCTATTGAAAAGGCAAAGTGATAAATGGAAGTACAACATCAAGTACATAATACGTCAGCATAGACTTACAGCTTGAGGAATGCAGTGTGGGTCACCAGGAAAGATAGACTACGAAATGAAGACATCAGAAGCAGAGTGGGCATAACTTCATGCCCAAAATACATCGAAAAACAACACATGCAGTGGTTTGAACATTTATTGAGAATGCAATACAACCAACCACCAATAACAGGATACAATCAAAAGAGATCAGGTACTAGAGCCAAGGAAGACCAAAAAAGATGATTGGACAATATCACGACCACACTACACAGACACGGATACAACACAACAAGGGCGACTCAACTGTCCTTGTTACGTAAATTAAAGCTCCCACCCCTACGCCTAATGGCAAGAATGGACAACCAATGTCATCATCCACCTTCGGAATGACAATAGACAATAGACTTAAACAACCTCTAAAACACATATGGCACATCAGCGAGAACCTCTACTTGCAAAGACTATTCACTGAATAAGTGTCTAGCCAAGACGAGACTAAACGTTCTGCATAAGCACGTTCTTACAATAAACACCTCATAAAGTTTATAGCAGATTAGGCTGGACAAATTCAATTCTGTGTGATTAAATATTTCATGCAGTAAGACCTTAACACATAATTTAAAAAAATATGATTTTCATGGTAGCTGACAATAAGGTAATGATATTGACTTAGCTATACATAATATGTCTTTGGCCTGCCTAAAATATGGCTCTAGCTGTCATGTTCATTTCTTTTACTGTAAGAAGATACAGCTACCTTGTTTTTTTTCTTTTTAAACTATTGGAACATAGAGCAACATATGTTATAGTCCTTTCATTTCTTGTATGAGATAGAGTTGCAGATGTCATAGTAATTTCCTGTATTAAATAGAGTTGCAGATGGTATAATCATTACCTGTATGAAATAGAGTTGCAGATGTTATAGTTCATACATTTATTATATGAAATAGCGTTGCAGATGTCATAGTTCATTCATTTCTTGTATGAAATAGCGTTGCAGATGTTATAGTTTATTCATTTCTTGTATGAAATAGAGTTGCAGATGTCATAGTTCATTCATTTCTTGTATGAAATAGAGTTGCAGATGTCATAGTTCATACATTTTATTATGAAATAGCGTTGCAGATGTTATAGTTCATACATTTCTTGTATGAAATAGGTTGCAGATGTCATAGTTCATTCATTTCTTGTATGAAATAGCGTTGCAGATGTCATAGTTCATACATTTCTTGTATGAAATAGCGTTGCAGATGTCATAGTTCATTCATTTCTTGTATGAAATAGAGTTGCAGATGTCATAGTTCATTCATTTCTTGTATGAAATAGCGTTGCAGATGTCATAGTTCATTCATTTCTTGTATGAAATAGAGTTGCAAATGTCATAGTTCATTCATTTCTTGTATGAAATAGCGTTGCAGATGTTATAGTTCATTCATTTCTTGTATGAAATAGAGTTGCAGATGTTATAGTTCATTCATTTCTTGTATGAAATAGCGTTGCAGATGTTATAGTTCATTCATTTCTTGTATGAAATAGAGTTGCAGATGTTATAGTTCATTCATTTTTGTATGAATTAGAGTTGCAGATGTCATAGTTCATTCATTTCTTGTATGAAATAGAGTTGCAGATGTTATAGTTCATTCATTTCTTGTATGAAATAGTTTGCAGAATTATAGTTCATACATTTCTTGTATGAAATAGCGTTGCAGATGTCATAGTTCATACATTTCTTGTATGAAATAGAGTTGCAGATGTTATAGTTCATTCATTTCTTGTATGAAATAGAGTTGCAGATGTTATAGTTCATTCATCTCTTGTATGAAATAGCGTTGCAGATGTCATAGTTCATTCATTTCTTGTATGAAATAGAGTTGCAGATGTTATAGTTCATTCATTTCTTGTATGAAATAGAGTTGCATATGTCATAGTTCATTCATTTCTTGTATGAAATAGAGTTGCAGATGTCATAGTTCATTCATTTCTTGTATGAAATAGCGTTGCAGATGTCATTGTTCATACATTTCTTGTATGAAATAGAGTTGCAGATGTTATAGTTCATTTATTTCTTGTATGAAATAGAGTTGCAGATGTTATAGTTCATTCATTTCTTGTATGAAATAGAGTTGCATATGTCATAGTTCATTCATTTCTTGTATGAAATAGAGTTGCAGATGTTATAGTTCATACATTTCTTGTATGAAATAGAGTTGCAGATGTTATAGTTCATTCATTTCTTGTATGAAATAGAGTTGCAGATGTTATAGTTCATTCTTTTCTTGTATGAAATAGCGTTGCAGATGTCATAGTTCATACATTTCTTGTATGAAATAGAGTTGCAGATGTCATAGTTCATTCATTTCTTGTATGAAATAGAGTTGCAGATGTCATAGTTCATTCATTTCTTGTATAAAATAGAGTTAGCAGATGTCATAGTTCATTCATTTCTTGTATGAAATAGCGTTGCAGATGTCATAGTTCATTCATTTCTTGTATGAAATAGCGTTGCAGATGTTATAGTTCATTCATTTCTTGTATGAAATAGAGGTGCAGATGTTATAGTACATTCATATCTTGTTTCAAATAGAGTTGCAGATGTCATAGTTCATTCATTTCATGTACGAAATAGAATTGCAGGCAACGGAGAGGTGGTTTCTCCTCACACAAACCACACCCCATTCCCACCATATAAACATAGAACTGAATCTGTCATAGTCCTTTTCTCCCTCAAACAATAAGACTGCAATAGTCGACTATTTGCCCATGTCTAATTTTTACTGCTTTATTTATTACCCGGCCATTATGCTCTTGTATCTCTAGCATTCCCATTCTTCTCTTTCCCTGTGGGTTTGAACAAGTTCATGTCGAATAACATGGCTGGGTTGTTTTATTCCTTATACAGGGTGTTCAAGATAAAAGTAGTCCGAATGGCAAGTGTTCATTTGTCAATCGGGCTAATTTTATCTTGAACACCCTATAGTATATTTGTGCGTATCTGTCTGACGACATGTGTGCATGCGTACTTGACTGCTTTAATATATTAATATAATGTGTGTCTGTCTTTGCACGTGTAAATGCATGTGTTATGTTATGCGATCGACGTCATGACACATTGGACGTTCTCATTCATGCTCTGTCCTCCGCTGCAGCAGCCATCCTAATTCATTTCTCACCGTCATCATCATCATCAGGTGCCGTCGCCACATCGAAGGTTGGCTGCAATGAATCTTCAGCATCCTCTGTCTTTCGCCTTGGTGTTGCACACTGCCAGACTTTGACCTGTCCATTTCTTAAAGTTTCCCTCCCACTTATCTCTCGGTCTTTCTCTTGCTCTTCCCCCTCAACTTTCCCCTCTAGTAAATGTTTTATCATGGTGTCATGTCTTTTATGTGCCCAAAATGCTTTGCTTGTCTGAATTTTATTTCTCTTAATAATTGTTTCTTCATACCTATTTTTCCTAAAACTTGTTTATTGTCTGTTTTTCTGTCCATGAAACTCTGCCTATTCTTCTATATATCCACATCTCAAATGCATCAATTCTGTCTTCTAACTGCTTGACCGTACTCATGAGAAATTGATTAGTATACCTTCTCTCTCTACCCCGAAGATGACACTGTCTGCTATGTCCAATCTCAGCTTCTAATACTCGCACTTGTTCCAGTGTCGGAGATTCGCCCACATCTCATAAATGAGTGCGTACCGCATTGATAACATCGGCTCCGTATGAATATGTGTGTCTTTGTGTGTGAGAGAGAGAGTGAGAGAGATAGAGGGAAAGACATCATGAACATGTCCAAAACATGTCTCCCTAAGTATTTGAATATTAGCCCGTATATTTTAAACGACACTTTCTAAACTACTATCCCTCCATTTTTATCTCTAGTCAGAATAATCGAACACAACTCTAGAATAGTGCAGAAACAGAAATATTCTGATTTGTTTCGTATCTCTTCTACTTCACCAACTTCCCTTCAGCAAAGGAATGTTATTCACACATACTTGATTTTTGTTACTACTTTTTAAGTTCTGGGGGAGGGACTGTAAATCGATTTTTCAAAGGAAGACAACGTTGTTCACGTTCGATCCAGTACATGTTCTTCATGTTCGATTTCGTTTGGACTCGGCATTTGAAAGAATCATCGTGGTTTTGTTACCTGTACGTACGACACTACATGAAATCAGGTATGTTATGGCTATTAATGTTATGTTGTTCGATAGTTAGTTATGTCGGTTTTATTTGTTGAAGATGTGATTACATGGTGATCTGTCTTTGTTTGGTTATGCTCCAAAATAACATCTCTGTCTAGCTTAAAAGTTCTTTTCTGCAAAATTGAATACAATTTATATTTAATTTTGTTCACATTTTCAAAACATAGATTAATATTATAGAAATATATAACATTTCTACAGGATTTATAATGTCTTATTATTCTTCTTTGTATGTCCCGTTTGACATATAACACTTCTACACGAGATTTATACTGTCTTCTTATTATTCTTTGTATTTACTTACACTATCACTATTTATATTATCTATATTCTTTGTATGTCCCGTTTGACATATAACACTTCTACACGAGATTTATACTGTCTTCTTATTATTCTTTGAATGCTAAATATCGGTCACTTATTAACCACTCTTTGTGATTTGTATGTGATCCGAGCCTAAGAGCGATTGTATGTTGTGCCAGTTATGCGCCCACAAGTAGCCATACATCCAATTTCTGCAACACTTTTGTTTTTATCTAGGCCCCTCCTCAGTCGCATCTTACGACATGCCTTGTAGGTGGTAGTGTTACTATTCTTTTGCTCCCCTAGGCCCCTACCTCAGTCGCTCTTACGACATGCCTTGTAGGTGGTAGTGTTACTATTCTTTTGCTCCCCTAGACCCCTACCTCAGTCGCATCTTACGATATGCCTTGTAGTGGCAGTGTTACTATTCTTTGCTCCCTAGGCCCCTACCTTAGTCACCTCTTACGACATGCCTTGTAGGTCGGAGTATTTATCTATTCTTGCTCCCTAGGCCCCTACCTCAGTCGCCTCTTACGACATGCCTTGTAGGTGCAGTGTTACTATTCTTTCTCCCCTAGCCCTACCTCAGTCACCTCTAGACATGCCTTTAGGTGCCAGTGTTACTATTCTTTGCTTCTAGACTTTCTCAGTCACCTCTTACGATATCCTTGTGGTGGCAGATTACTATTCCTTGCCCTCAGACCCCTACCTCAGTCGCATCTTGAACATGCCTTGTAGGTGGCAGTGTTACTATTCTTTGTTTCCTAGACCCCTACCTTAGTCACATCTTACGATATGCCTTGTAGGTGGATGTTACTATTCTTTGCTCCCCTAGACCCCTACCTCAGTCACCTCTTACGATATGCCTTGTAGGTGGCAGTGTTACTATTCTTTTGCTCCCCTAGGCCCCTACCTCAGTCGCATCTTACGACATGCCTTGTAGGTGGCAGTGTTACTATTCTTTGCTCCCCTAGACCCCTACCTTAGTCGCCTCTTACGACATGCCTTGTAGGTGGCAGTGTTACTATTCTTTGCTTCCCTAGACCCCTACCTTAGTCGCCTCTTACGACATGCCTTGTAGGTGGCAGTGTTACTATTCTTTGCTTCCCTAGGCCCCTACCTCAGTCGCCTCTTACGATGTGTCTTGTAGGTGGCAGTGTTACTATTCTTTGCTCCCCTAGACCCCTACCTCAGTCACCTCTTACGACATGCCTTGTAGGTGGCAGTGTTACTATTCTTTGCTTCCCTAGGCCCCTACCTCAGTCACCTCTTACGATATGCCTTGTAGGTGGCAGTGTTACTATTCTTTTTCCCTAGACCCCTACCTCAGTCACCTCTTCGACATGCCTTGTAGGTGGCAGTGTTACTATTCTTTGCTCCCCTAGACCCCTACCTCAGTCACCTCTTACGATATGCCTTGTAGGTGGCAGTGTTACTATTCTTTGCTTCCCTAGACCCCTACCTCAGTCACCTCTTACGATATGCCTTGTAGGTGGCAGTGTTACTATTCTTTGCTTCCCTAGACCCCTACCTCAGTCACCTCTTACGACATGCCTTGTAGGTGGCAGTGTTACTATTCTTTGCTTCCCTAGACCCCTACCTCAGTCACCTCTTACGATATGCCTTGTAGGTGGCAGTGTTACTATTCTTTGCTTCCCTAGACCCCTACCTCAGTCACCTCTTACGATATGCCTTGTAGGTGGCAGTATTACTATTCTTTGCTTCCCTAGACCCCTACCTCAGTCGCATCTTACGACATGCCTTGTAGGTGGCAGTGTTACTATTCTTTGCTCCCCTAGGCCCCTACCTCAGTCGCATCTTACGACATGCCTTGTAGGTGGCAGTGTTACTATTCTTTGCTCCCCTTGCGAGCCCCGGCAACACACAGATGCATTTTCTATTGTTGACATTCTGCATCCTTTCTACAAATTGTTTCCAACATCAGGCAATAATTTTTTAATCCTCCTTACACAGTTCTTCTCCGTGTTACATTTGGACGTTCATGCCTTTTTTTCTCATGGGTGGTCCCTCATTGAACTGTCCTAGTAAATGCCCCTACTTGCATAGGACATGCATGCCTAATCCATTCCCACCTCCTCCCCAGCCCTATCGCTATTGTAACACATCTCTAGCATCATCATCTTCTATTCCTACTGACAAATACAGTAAAGGAAATTCTTTCTATGTTGTTATTGCTTCTGTGTTAAATTGTTAACTGTCTTAACTCCTTGTGGACCAAACGACACATTACGTGGCTTTGGGTTGGACACCTTTTTACCAGGAGCCACACTAAAGGGCGTTTTTATACTAACAGCAAACCGCTTGAAAAGCATGGCTTTTGCCCTGGTCTACTAAGAGTTAAATAGTACAAAGCGTATCTAGTCTTTGACATTCTTATACTCTATTATCATCAATTTGGCTTTTTTCTCTCATTGTGGTGAGGAATATTATTTTTCAATTCTGCAATTTACTTGTTCTCTTTAATATGTTTACAATAGGAAGATGCAACAATTAATTGTCCCTTTATTTAAAATATTGAATTAGACACGATCACGCAGAAGAGCGTAGAAGAGTGGGGTCTCTATGGCGAAGTGGTTAAGATGTTTGCCTGTCGTTCTGAAGTATGTAGGTTCGAATCCGGAACGATTCACATGTGGAATTTTTTCATGAGATAATAATAATAATAATTCCTCTCGTACTGTTATACGTTACACATGGTCTGCAATCAATTTCTCAATACCGCTCTATCCTGGACAACTCACTCAATCTCCTCCATGGAACTGTGACCAATATTTCTTGCCTCTCTCAGCAACGTTCGTTTCAGGGTCTCCCTAGGATTTTCATGAGATCTCTATGATTATTGCTGGAACTATGGAATTCGGGATGTGTGCAACACTCTCGACGGATGGCATGACATTTCTGCAGACAGGGCCAGTGGTATATATTGATAAACCCGGTGCAATGAAGTCAATCCTTCAACTTTATAATTTTTTTTTTATTTTAGACTCAGAAGAGTAGGTATTTTTGTGCGCCATTGACCAGGTTTTGTCGAATGTAAGGATACCATCTGTACAAGTTTACTTTTTTTATCTGTCCCGTGGATTGTTCGCATTCAAGATAATTTGATCGTAAAGATGTTGAAAAAAGCAAGTTATAGCAGTGAACTTTGCAGCTTCTTCTTCTTCTTTGAACGCTCCATATCGATCACTTGTTAACCACTATATGTGATCTATATGTGATCTGAGCCTAAGAGTGATTGTACGTTGTGCCAGTTATGCGCATACAAACATGCCAGTACATCCAATTTCTGCGTCGTTTTTTATTTACTAAGATATCATCCCTCGGCCCCTACCTCATTCGTCTCTTATGGCATCCCTTGTAGGTTGCAGTGGTACTATTCTTTGCTTCTCTTGCGGTCACCGGCACCACACGGGCGGAACGTTGCAGCAATACAGGACATTCGTTTTGAGACTCTGATGTCCAGTATTCTAGTTGTAGACATTTCTCTGCATCACAGTAGCACTATTCAATTTCATCAACCAAGGGTTGAGTTGGCAATAAATCAAAGAGTGCATTCGGATTTTACTGTGTCAATATTAATCAAATGAAGAAAAGGAAAAGATATTAAACCTTAGAAATTGAAAGGAGTAAATCGAATCAGATAAGACATAATTTTATTTAATGTTTTTGTTTTTTACAGAAGACAATAATTTTAAAAAAAAAATTTATCTTTTCCAAAATAACGGCTAGAAAAAAGTCGTAATAATGAAAAATTTATTGAAACACACAGAAAATAACAGAAGTATCAGGTAGTGGAAAGTTGTTACTGAATCGAGGTCATTGCACTCCGGGCAGACCAATAGGTTCTCAATCTTCCCAAAAGATGTGGAAAAGTATGCATACTGATGGTTCCCGTAGATCGCTGGTTAAAATCACTCCCCACTCTGTCCCTCAGGCATGCAATTTTATGTGTACAACGGGTAACACCAAACTTCTTAAATCATTGGATCAATTCAACATCTAATTTAGTGTCTTCATCCATCAGACAGTCTTGAAGAGATCAAAAAACATCTCCCTTATCCATTTTCCACTTTCCGACATTCAATGCTGTTCATACAAGCCTGCTCGCTCTCTCATTGTCGCAAACACACGCATACCCGCGGACAGTAGATCTACAAAAGCCTCCTGGGGCTAGAAACTTCAATAGATAACATCCCTTCATAACGAAATCTGCCATTTTGGATCTTAGCTTCTTCTTTCAACGTTTTCAGATGTCGATTTGTATCTAAAGTAGTTAGTGGTCAACCGGAGTCCATGGACATCTGCATATAGCTTGTCTTGGACTGACATTGGCCTGGTGAACTTTCAGTTTTGTGACTATGCTTATCCCCTTCCGTTCCCACACAGTGACACGTAAATTTCCGAAAGCAGCACTGGCTTTGGATATCCTATTGTTGACCTCAGAATCTATGTTTGCCGATCTGGATAGGAGGCTGCCAAGATAAGCAAAGTTGTCCGTTGACTGGAGACGCTGGTGTTTTATGTTGAACTACACGGTTGAACTACACGAGTCCATGTTCCTTTACTTTGGAATCTAAGTTAGAAGTATCTCTAAAGTCGGAGTACGGCTCGTATGAATGGCGAGGGACATTGGTGATAAGGAAAGCAAGCCTTCACACAAAAATCTACTAGAAGCGCTGTATTAGGCATCTTGTCTACATCTGAATTCGTAACCAGCGGGAAAAAAACCTATATGACTGGAACTGCCTACCGCCGCATGCTAACATATCTACTGAAGAAGAGATCGGGGTACTTATGGACTTGTTCCTTATGCAAATTGGATGGTTTTATGATTAGCTTACTAAATAATCTATCATCATCAAGTGCCATTTCCTCACCGAGGTCTGGCTCCAATGAACCTTCAACACCTCCTGTTTCTTGCCGTGATGTTTTACTCTGCCATACAATAATTGTTCCTTCCCTTGATGTTTCCATCCCACTTATGTCTTGATCTTCCTCTTGCTTGTGGCTCTTCAACATTCCCCTCTAATAAGGTTTTGATTAATGCGTCATGTCTCTTTATGCGTCCAAAATATTTTATGTCTTTTTTTATTCCTAGTAGTATTTCTTTCTTCATTACTAGTTTCTTCTTTATTTGTATGTTTGTATTTTTATGAAATACGGCCTGTTCTTTGCGTATATCCAGATCTCAAATGCATTCATTCTGCCCTCTAAATGCGTGTCCATTGTCCATGTTTATGAACCATACAAAACTAACTACTAAGACGTAAACCAATTTTGTAATGTCCCACAACATCACTAAGCTACTCTTTGTAAAATATACGATATGAAAATAAAACACACGAAAGACAAAATTGTGAAAATGAGCAGATAGGAAACATACTCCAACTACATGGACATCTGAATAATTATCACGATCTTTCGTTGGCAACAACTTGTATTAATGAATATAATTCACAATCTTGTGTCATAAATATATGTTATTTACGTGTATGCTCTCTCTAGATAAACTTCTTTCTCGTTTTCTCACGAAAGCTTCCATATCTGGTGCCTAAAATCGTATCAAGAAAAATAGAATGAAGCCACCAGAGAGTAGCAGAAAATCCAGCAATGATGACACTTTGGTGCTACCCAATAGCAGCAGCCGCAGAGCCTCCATTCAGGGACGTCGTCTTTCTGTGACTGATCCACAAGATGGAGGGGGTAAACAAGGAAGAGTACCCAGTCCGACACCTCATGGAGCCTCTGCAAAACGTAGTTCTTTAGTGTAAGTGAATCAGTACACAATCAATCAATCAATCTTCCTCCTTCTCTCTCACTCTCTCTCTCCTCTATATATATATATATATATATATATATATATATATATATATATGTATACCCTAGCTTAAATCTCGTCCATAATGAAGGGCAAACGTGATTAAATGCCTACCAATATGATTGGACCGTTGTCATCTCATTAACTTGAAATGAGTTGAAAATTGAAAATTTAGCATAATTAAAATATCAGGACCAAAAATAATTGAAAGTTGTTTTTTGTAAGAACAATTTTAAATTATGGAACACTTCTTAACACGTACACTACCGTCTATTTATTTGTGCTTGTAAGCCATGATTAATCGATTTTTTTTTTCTACTTTCTGTTATAAGAAATATTGTTTACAATCACAAATTTAATACAACTGATTTTTTTTAGCTATGTTATAACTTATACAGTCTTTGGTTGTTGTATATGCCTGACTCATAACTGAGTAGAATGTCAATGTAGACTAAATACTTGCTCACAGCATTATTGACATGATTTGAACAAATAACAAATTTGAAATGCTATAGTTGCGATCCTGAAAACACCATTACTCGCGTGCGTCATGGCGGCCGTGTCATACAACCCCGGCGCCCTATATTATTTCTCCGGCTTTATGGTAAATCAGAATTTCAATTTTAAAAAAGTGCTTTTGAATAATAATAGAAACAAATTTGATCGTAAGAACAATATTTTTAAAAAAACTTAAATTTGTAGTAAGGATTAAGTTTTCATCTGTTATTATCTTTATTCATATTAATATTACTTGATTATTACTATTATTAGTATTATTATTGCAATTGCTACATGGCGTCAGCGTCTCCACGGTCGATGTGGTCAGATGCACCCCAATATATGAAAATGTTGAAAAGCACTGCAATAACTAGTCATATTGTTTCTTAATGTATACCAAGTTTTGAAATATTTCTTTACAAAAAATATTTTTGGTAAAGCATTCATATTGTTTAGTTTGTTTGCTGTTTGTTTAAGGTCGTTCTTATCAATTAAATTAACTACTCTTTGTGATCTGTGTGGTTTGCGCCGAGAACGTTAGTTTGTTGCGCCCCGTTAGACTCTCACGGCATGTGAGACTGGCACATCCGAATGTTGACTAAAGTATATACGCATTTATCAAACAGGACACAAATTTGTTCAGACGAGTAACTTAGATTGACAGAAATTCCTGATTTTGAAGTACCACATCTGGAGTTATACTGTACCATGGTATCAGACCTGGGGAGTCATAGGGAGTCTGTCAGAGATGACTGATGCCAGCTGTTTAATAATTGACCTTGTTTATTGTTCAATCAGCGATGTGCTGTCTCCACATCGAAGGTTGGTTATAATGGCTCTTCAACAAGTTATGTCCCTTGCACTGCAGGTACACTGTCAGACTATTGCCTATCCGATTCCTGATGTTCCCTCCCACTTGCATCTTCTGTCTTCGCCTTGCTTTCTGCCATCCCACTTTCCCCACCTTCTTTTCCAAGATAGTTTTCAACAGATTGTCATGTCTGTTAATGTGTCCAAAATATCAAATTATCTCATTTCTATTTCCTAAGGGTCTCTGTGACGTAGAGGTTAGCAGCTCGTCTCTTTGTGCCAAATGGACCAGGTTCGCTCCCTCGTGGAGCCATCTGGATATTTTTCCATAGATTCCTGATCTCAGTGTAGGTGAGATCGAGTTTCTAGTCCTATTGGAGACGGAATATAAAACGTAGGTCCCGTGTTCAGTTTGAGCACGTAAAAGAACCCTTGGCAGTTCAAAATCGAGAAGAGCAAGCCGGAAAACCGCTGCCTGGGCAAAATTCATTAGAAAAGATTAAAAATAAAATATATATAAAAATATCTTCACCATCTTCAAAATTACATCGGGACCCTCGCCGGGGCTACGGAGTTCGTGCACTGCAGCTGAGATCTTCCTGTGTAAGAAAGAGATCGGAGCACACATGGTTACCTACCGAAGTGCAATGATGATGGTCCAATCAATCAAAACTATTTCCTCAAGCAGTTTTTTAAAGTCCTAGTTCTTAAAGTACTTGTTTACTTTTTTTCTTCTATTTTTCTGTATATCAGAAATTTCTCTCTCGCGATCACCGCCCAGATCGATGTACCAAATCTCTCCATAAATTCTATTCATGTGGAAATATGATTCATGCAGCCTTAACATTTGTGTGTTTTATGTCCCATCTTCAGCATCATTTGGAGCGCTGGTGCTTATCCTTCGGCGATGTGTCCGGTTTCAGCCAGCGTTTACTCGGTTCGCTCTCCGTTCTGTAGCCATCTGGTGTTTTTTTCCGGTGTGGGGTAGCTAGCACGACGCCCAAACTCCTAAGTCGATTCTAACGAAATGTGTGGCAGGTAACAGTGGTTCTATTCTTTACACCCCAATTTGGGCCCCGGTACCACTCGGGCGATATCAGCAATTCGAAAGTGCTATGTTATCTCAGTGAATAATGTGATTTTGTTTCGGTATCTCCATGGTGCAGCATTCATCTGACCGTAGTAGAAATCAGGTTTGTTAAAAACTATTCCTCTCTGATCTTATGTTTATACCCATGACTTAATGATTGCTACTGCGAATGATGGTATTAGTGAATTAGTGAAAACAGACAACGCTTCAGTAGAAGATGTAAATCGGAGATGTTGGGGCTCAGTGATTAAACCGTTATCCTCGAGTACTGAATGTCGTGGTGTTTAAAGCGAATCACTCCGTTCTGTTTACGTGTGATTGTTTAGTATAGTAAAGAACTAATTACACGTACACAATATATTTGACTATATACTTCTGCAATGTTAATTGTGTATTGCTCAACTCTCTCTTTGATAAGTTTGCTGAATGTAGTAGCCTTACTGGTGGTGTCTGTGGCCTAGGGAATAGTGATTCGGTCCCCGACGTTCTGAGTTCGAATCACACTGCGAACAATTTGGTTGCAAATTGTTTCGCGTGGATTTTACAAAAGGACGATGGCACCACCAGTTCAGAAAGCAATGGCAAACTACTGAACGTAATAATGTCTAGAAAAATCACAAACAGCGTTGAAAAGCTGGGGTTGATTCGCAAAGTCCTGTAAAGGATATGCAATGAACATCTTAGTAGCCTCATACCTATTCGAGCGTTGACTTCTTTATCAAGAGAAAGGCTGGCAGTGACTATGAACCTAAGATAGCAACAGTTTTGAACTTGTCCTAGATGGTTACCATTTAAAGTGATATTTATTGAAATGCGAAACACGTAATAACAAAATACTGTAGTTTTACAAATTACAAAAACAATGACAATATACAGAAACGTTTCGACCAAAAGGCCTTTATCAAGCAAACGAACAACAGGAGTGACGAATTAAAAAAATCCACTACATATAGACGACTACATACGGACACATTCAAACGTTCCTAATGATATTTATTTATTGATATGTTACTTCCCTGAGATAAAACCACTAGTTTGGTGACACTTATAGTCAGAGAAAATAGATCGCAAGCACTGACCAAGTTATTGAGTAGGTACTGCATGGTATCCTATCTGTGTACGACTATGGCAGCATAGTCAGCGAAAATGAGTTCTTTCAGAACGATTTATGTTATTTTTGTATTTGCTCTTAAGCGAGCAAAGTTGAAGAGTGAACCATCAGAATAAGATATTTTTTTTTTTCTGGAAGACTCTAATACTTCTTCACAGTTTATTCATTGGTCATATTCGTGATCTCTGGTGCTTCCCATTGGGTTCTTAAAACTCTTTATTTTTTTGTTACAATGAAATTGAAGCTACCTGTGAATGATGTGTACATGTTTGTGATATGTGTATACTTGTATGTATGAATGATGTGTGCATGTTTGTGATATGTGTATACTTGTATGTATGAATGATGTGTACATGTTTGTGATATGTGTATACTTGTATGTATGAATGATGTGTACATGTTTGTGATATGTGTATACTTGTGTGTATGAATGATGTGTACATGTTTGTGATATGTGTATACTTGTATGTATGAATGATGTGTGCATGTTTGTGATATGTGTATACTTGTATGTATGAATGATGTGTACATGTTTGTGATATGTGTATACTTGTATGTATGAATGATGTGTGCATGTTTATGATATGTGTATACTTGTATGTATGAATGATGTGTGCATGTTTGTGATATGTGTATACTTGTATGTATGAATGATGTGTACATGTTTGTGATATGTATATACTTGTGTGTATGAATGATGTGTGCATGTTTGTGATATGTGTATACTTGTGTGTATGAATGCTGTGTGCATATTTGTGATATGTGTACACTTGTGTGTATGAATGCTGTGTACATGTTTGTGATATGTGTACACTTGTGTGTATGAATGCTGTGTTTTGTCCCATATATACAAGCAAGAAAAGCTAATCGCATAGGTTTGTGCAAATACTGTTCGATCGAATCTGATTATTCCGTGTTTTATATACGACACTGTTTATAAAAGACACTACTCAGTAAAGCTCTTTTTCTGGAGAGCTAGCTGGTTGAGTTCTTAAAAACGCTCCTCTGTAAGGCTAGGTATTGTGTGCCGTAAGAAATAAAAATTTGTGGTTCGACACCTGTATTTGGTCATTTGTTTGTTTTTTTGAAAGCCCCCAATACTTGTTCACTGTCTACTTAATGATCATATTCATTGGCTTCAGTGCTTCCCCTGCGGGTTCTTAACACTTTCATTTCTCTTGTGTAACAACCCCCATCCCCGCGTACTCGTCATTGAAAACAAAGCGCTGGAACGACAGATATGCAATATATACAGGGTGTTCAACTTAAAAGCAGCCCCAGTGGTAAATAGAAATTTACCAGGTACGCATTGCATCTCGTATATTTACTATTTAAACCGGTTCTGACTAGCTTGTCCTACGTCACATTTGTTCATCGCCCCTTCCCACACTACAATTACACACCATCACACAACCTTGACCTATACTACGTCATAACCGAACCTTCTCATTTCCATACATATATGCCAGATTAGCTCCATTCACAGGCTGCTTTTAAGTTGAACACCCTGTAAATGCGGGCGGCAACCTTGTTAAATTGGCGTTGACGCTATCCCCACTTGATACTTTTCCCCATTTGCTGTTTTTGAAAACATATCGCCCGAGTGGTTACCCGGGCCCAAATTTGGGGTGTAGAGAGTAGAACCACTGTTACCTGACACGCATGTCGTAAGAGGTGAGTTAGGAGGTTTGGCTGAAATCGGATGCAAGTGTCCTAAACGTGTAGAAGTCTATGCCTTTAGGGGTCTACCAAACCAATGTGCAACGTATACACGTTCGTTGCAAAGATCAAGCATATTATAAAGAGTGATTAAAATTGGTCGTAAAGAACGAACGCAATGAAGAAGAAGATAAGGGAAAAAAAATATATTACGGGATATCGGTACAAAAAAAACCGAATTAATTTTAAAATATTTTTTTCTGCATCACGTTTTATTTATATCTGCTGCATAATCCAGAGCTTTTTCTTTTCCGTCTTTGAAAATGTGTCTTTGTTGATTCTGTGAATAGACATGTCACAAACTAGAGCCACATCACCTTTTGTTTGCTAATTTAGCTTGCATCGATGAACGTTGCAATCTATTCATCTTTTGTTTTATTTATTGGGCCATATCCAGAAGTGCTGCAACAAGTGGACCCAGTTACGGCTGAATGTGTAAAAAAAACTCCGAGCATCGTCATTCTTTCCAGTAAGAGCTGCTCGGAATTTGTTTAGTGTGTTTATTGTGTCATTTTACGTTTTTAATGCTCCCACCGTTCGGCCATGATCAAGGGAGACTATACTTGATCTTAGCCGAAAGGCCTAGAACCGATCAATTATCTTCAGTTCCAATATTTTCACAATTACTGCCCTTGTAGACGTAATTGCCGATATGTGCAGGCTTTCAATCGTTATGTAAGCATATTATTTGAATGTTATAACCATAGTGAATGGGACAATATAGCAATTCTTAATTGTTTTTTCACGATCAACATAATTGTACATTTGTCGACAGCGTCACATCCAGTGGCGGCTCGTCATTAAGGGCCAATGGGCCGGGCCCCACCAAAAATAATGTATAACGTGTATTTATTATTTTATAAATTAAAATATAGCAACCAAAAAACCATGATTTATCCGGGAAAAAATGTCTGGCCCCACCAACAAAATGATCACGAGCCGCCACTGGTCACATCTACTATCCGCCTACTTTTAATTAATGTGGTTTCAGTTTGTAACTGTTTTAGAATCTTTATTTTAGCGTTATTTGTCCTGTATCGAGAGGACGGATTACCAATTAGTAGCTCCTTGATGGAGAGCAGTGATGGCGTAGTCGCTAGTACACTTGTCTTCGTAGGTGCTTGGTTCTGGGTTAAAGTCTTCAGCTGTAGTGAAAATGTTCCCAACTGTCACGGCTTTCAGGTCGATCCAGCCTCAAATGGGTACAAAAGAAGCACCGAGAGAAAAATGCGGACGGCATGGTGTTGACCACATCACTCAGTGTGTGCCGTTGGTTAAAAAAAAATACAGGCATAACCCTGTATTCCCCAGCAGTGGCGGCTCATGGTCATTTTTGGTGGTGGGGCCAGACAAAAATTTCGGAAAATCATGGTTTTAGGCTAGGCTTATATTTTAGTATTTACTATTATTTGTCTATTCCGCGAAGTTATTCCTCCTTTACTATAATGATTTGGCGCCACATGCACAAATAACAAACGGGACAACGTTACGTCAGGGTAAGTGAGCTGGCACTGATCAAGACCCTACTCCACCTCCTCGTGGTGACCCTGGTAATAGACAAAAGATCATGCCTGGTTAAATGGGTAATGATCGAGAGAGAGCTACTCTGGTATAGGTAATAAATCAAACGCAGACACGCCTCTTGGGTCCTAAATACTAGTGAATGCACGCATCTTCTGCTGATGTCTAATGAAAAAGTTGCATAAATGCAAAGCAAATGTAAAAAGTAACAACGTACGAGTCGCGTGTAAGCGTATACTCTCCTCCTGAATCAATTGTCAACCATAATTGCCAGGTTTGGCATTATGTTACCAGTGCCAAACCTGGACGCTGACAACAAACGATAGAAGAAAACTAGTCACAACAGAGATGAAGTGTCTACGCAGAATGCTGGGTGTAACAAGAAGAGACCGGTTGAGAATGAAGACATCAGGAAAAAGTGGGTACAACATCAGTACCAGACTTCATCAAGAAACAACAAATTAAATGGTTCGGCCACGTAAGCAGATTACCATCAGACAGTGCACCTCAAAGAGCAATGCTGCTTCGATACAATGAGTACAAAGCAAAAGGCCGGCCACGCAAAAGATGGACCTCAGAGATAACAGAAGCGACGAAAGAGACCATCTACGAAGCGCATACTGGGGCCCGTTTTAGAAATCTCTTCCTGACCTGACGCTGTGAGGCATACAGGATTCGAGAAAGAAGAAGAAGAAGAAGAATTGCCAGCTCTCATTGCAAGAAAGCCGGGCACTCTCCTCCACGCGCTATAGGCAAAATGGTGAAAACTCATAATTCCTGGGGTTCAACAACAACTAAAATATATACCATATAACTAAAGTACAAAAGAGATCCCTACAACCTACCGTTGACCACAGTCCTTCACCATGAAATAGCAAACAATAAAAACAAAAAAACTTTGCTTTTCTTCACTGACTGTTAAACACGATTTTTACTAAACCACTTATTATTGAAAGTCCTCTTTTTCTTGCCATCTTGTTGCAAATATACAAAGCTATTTGGCTGATGTGCACCTAGCCGTTTAATTTCAAGCTTTTCTTCTATCTTTAACGAAGGAAACGGATTTCGTAATAAATAATCAACTTGATTCATTTTGAATTTCGAGTAAGCCACAACTTCAAAAGTAGGTCACAGCTTGTCAATCGCAAAATATGTAGAAGACATGTATATTGAATACGAAACGGATGATTACCGTTAACGATTATAATAATAGTTAATTACATATTTCTATTAATGCATATCCGTTTCTACTATTTTATATATAATTTTTGATTCAATCGATAATTATACAAAGTACTATTTAATCAAGAGCTGTCTTTTAACTGTTAATTGGTTGATTGCGTAGGAATTTAGCTTCCAGTGAATACAATGACATAAATTGTTTGGCACTTATTATTAAAGGTAGCGATCAAAGGTCAGAGGTCGTAATGTTACATCGTCAGTAGAGAATTCTAAAACGACACAATAAAACATAGTGCGCTGATACGTTATATAGAGAAGCTACATTTGAAACCGTATATATAATAGTTTTTTAAATAATAATATTTATATATTATTAAGATTGTTATATTATTATGATATAATATTTATATTTTAGGGTTAAATATTCAACTTTCAAAGCTGATCAGTGTCAAGTTAACAATAGTAATTACGAACAAAAATTTTTTTAAATAATAAGTACACGTTAATTATTTTTGGTTTGGTAGGCCTGTTCTTACTGGCCCCTAATGACCATGGGTGTATACTAATCAGAGGGAGAAAACTGCTGAATTTCAGATTTCAAAATGTGTGTGATATTTTAGCGTTATATATCAACTTTCAGAGTTAATCAGTATCTCGTTGAAAGTAATAATTATAAGCAAATAATGTCTGAAATAATAAATACTCGTTACTCAATATTTTTGGCGGGGCCTGGCCCCACTGGTCCTTAATGACGAGCCGCCCCTGTTCCCCAGTATACCTCATGTTATGAAAACTGGTTCCTTTATATCACATTTCATACGACTATCGCATCATGCAACGCATATTAATGGAATGAAGACAAGAATTCAATAGTAAGTCTGAAATCTATGTACTCACAATGTCATCGGTTCTCTCTAATGCTCCAAACGTATCATGTAGCGTAATTAAAAGTTGGACGTGTAAACGCTCAAGCTTCTGTAACACAACGGTGTATACACTGATGCTACATCGACCATTCCCGTTCTTATATTAACTTGAACTCTTCCAAAGAAGTAAATTCTTGTCTTTTATGTTATTATCGTTGATTAACACTTTTGATGCACCTAAAGAAAATAGAACTCGTTCTTAGGTTAAATCACCTGCATCGTTTTAAATGGGTTTTAATGCATTAGACAAAAAACACACACAAACCTGTCTATTTTTAATTGTAAAATGTTCAAGGCATATAACATGTTCATCCTTCTAATCTGATAAACTGGCTCGCGGTAATTTTAAAGATGATGCAGAACCAGTATACTTGCTAATTTATTATACATTGCAAAATTAATTCGTCAGAGGGTTAAAAAAAAAACTTACGTAGTGAAAGGGTTAAAAGAATATCAAACATCGTTCTATTAAAACTTCGACAACTTAAATATTTAATAAGTGTAACAGGCAGTGATATTAAAGAAACCATGAACATGACCATCGACGAAGTGGGCGAACTGGCAAGAGACATAGTGAATTTCAGATGTGCTGCAAAGAGAGCAACGTCCTATAAAGGATACGCACCTTGATGATGATGAACAGGCAGTGCAACAAAAATGATAGATTGCTAGATATTAGGTGTTTCCTATAAACATGTCATGTGCTCTGGTCCATTCTATCAAGGTGTCCCCTCTATCATTTCTATTACTCAATCCATATTTCCCAGTAACGCCTTTCACTTTCCCGCTGCCTACATTAGCATTGAAATCTCCAAGGTGCACAGTCATCTCGTGTCCTTTGCATTCTCGTGTCCAATGGCCCTTTCGAGCTCATCGTAAAGTATATATATATATATGTCCACGTCTGAACTCTCTGTCGTTGATGCGTATATCTGTATAATGCTGATGTCCACACGTCGTCCCTTGAATTTCACTAATATGACACTATCTAGAGTTGCCAGATATTGCAACCAAGAAAGCGGAACATTTCTTACAACGCGTCTGTTTTTTCGGGACATTTCTTGCTACCCGCCCCGATTTTCCGGGATAGTCATTATTTTGTATAAATATTTCACACGATAACAATAAGACTACTAAAACATGTAATTCTTGTTATGCGAGTCTTAACCACAAGAAGAAGAATAAAAGATGTTACAAACATTCACACTGCTATTACTTGCATTAATACTAATAATAATGATATTAATAACATTATTCACGCATTATATTAATACAATAAATCACACATTATACTAAAACGTAATCATCTGGTGTCGTGTTAACAGGGCCGTGCCTTGCTATGATGCAGAGAGGTGGCTGCATCAGACCAGATCGTAAGAGGGGCAGCATAAGCAGCAAAATCAAAATTACAATTGAAGGTTATTTTAAAGAAACACATTTAAGGTGCGGCATTTCGAAGACTTGCATTATACTGAGAAAACATACCGCAAGGTCCTGCGTGTTAAACGTTTAAATTAACACCTCTTTCTCACTCTTGCACCGGCGACGTCTGATATTCAAAGTCATGGAAAGAAGATCTTGCCTCTGAGAATCATAACACTCGGTGCAGCTCATTCGATAATTTATACACACGTAATTATTGCTTCAACTGTTGAGACATGCAAGCGATTTCGTTCCTCTGTCCACTGCACATTCATGATCATGAAATATATGAGAAAATAGTCTTTCTACATTTGTATTGTGTTTTGTACATCGGTAATGAAACCAAAACTACTGCTTCTATGTGGACTTTTCAAATTAAACAGTAGTTCCGTACTAATCACAGTGATAATGAAAACAAAACTACTGTGACAGCATTATATGTGGACGTGAACATTTCAAGCTTTCAAATTAAAATAGTTCTCCCATCTGAAATCAAGAAAAAATTCAATCTATTTGCAACTTTCATTTGACAGTTTGACAGGGAGAAAAACCGGGACAAATGGGCGACGACTGGACTTGGCAGATTGTGCGGAAGAAACCATACTCTGGTTCAACCACGGCAATCGTAAATACTAAATTATAGAGAAGGCCGTGGCGTGACGGACAAGAAGGCGTCTGCCAGCAAAGCGTTGTGGAGCGTAGAGAGCATGCCAGACACGTAGAACGACCTGGTTATCCGCTGCACCCAGATCCTTCTCCAGCCGTCTCTACTTTGTCCTGCCACTGGACATAGAAGGAATTGGGCGAAAGAGTGAGATCGACGAACTGCACAACTCTTTCTCACTTTAAACCAAATCATCGCGCAACTCACCATTTCATTCATCCGAGCATCATCAGTCTGATTTGCAACTCTTCAGCACCCATCCATCACTTCTCATATACTCCTAAGATGTTAATGTTCAATTTTTCCATTTGCTTCTTATTTTATAGAAAACAATTGCATGTTTTATAGTTTTCCTCTTTGGGCCATTTTTCTTAGATTCCATGTTCCCGTAATTGTAAAAATATCAAGTATTAAATATTATAGTTGTAAAATTAACGAATAAACGCACTTGAAGTTGTAGCTGAACGCATACATTAGTGCGCATGCGTCAGTTTTTTCAAAAACATAACATGGTAACCAGCTCCTTAGACGCGCAAGCACACTGCATGTTATTTATATAAAGAATTGTATAACTAAGATTTGATTGTTAAAAAATCATATTCACAGTCTTCAAAATGGCATTGAAAGGTTTGAAAAAAGCATCAATGGTTAATCGTTCTCAATCATCGTTGCTAAAAGAATATAAAGAGTAAGTTTTAAGAACTACGTACTCTCGCGAGGCGTCTTGGTTACAAAATGGACGCCTCCAAGTTACGGTGACATTATACTTTGATTATTTGTTCAGTTGTATTCAACAACAAATTAATACTGCAACTAAATACAGTCTTCTAACATGTGCAAATTATGTTCAGTCTATTTGCATTATTCTCAGCATTTTATACTTTTTACCATCCTAATTAACAGTCCCGATAACATCGTTATAAATGACCAAACACTGGACTCGGAGAAAGTTGAATATTAATTTTACATATTTGGTTGGGTAGTAAAGTGTCAAACAACGAGACACGATGAAAGAAATAAACTCGCGTATTGCTATAGCTGCTAGTACCTTCACTAAATTAACGAATATCTGGCAATCTCAAGACCTTAGTATATGCACACAAGTTAAATTATTTAGGTCATGTGTGATTGACCTACGGATGTGAAAGTTGAAATCAACAAAGAAAATTGATAAGAAACTGGACAGCTTTGAGAATAAATGTCTCCGAAAATTATTAAAAGTAAAATGGAGTGATTTCGTTTCTAACAACACAGTGAGAGATAGAACACACCAACAACCCATATGAAATATTATAAGGAAACGAAGGTGGAAATATTTAGATCAGACGAAAAGAGAATAAATCGACAAGTCCTTTATGTGGTCACCAGTTGGGAAAAGAAAACGTGGAAGACCAAAGACCACTCTTCGAAGAACCATCCAACAAGAAAGTAAACTATTGGGATGTAAAACCATATAAGATCTCCAACTGCTAGCAAAGAACCACATCACATGGAAATCTAAAACCTCTGCCCTATGTGTCGCCTTTGGCACGAAAGGAACTAACTAACTCATTAACAGTCAGGTCTCACACTTTCAGTTCACAAAGTTCTTCGCCATCGTGATTAAAATCATTAAATATTGTCATCAAACTAATAATTAATAAACTATAATTCCGCCCACCGATATAATAAAGCAAGCCTGGCTTAAGAGCGATGCATTAGTTGTCTATCAAATACATATCTTCAAAAAGGTCGCAACGAACCTTCCAACTCTTAATTTTGTAGGGATTGTATTACTGATACGATCATACTATGAACCATAATTCAAAATTAATCAAAATAATTGCATTGTTTGTCATTTCGTGGCACCATCGTTTAGTCACCAGTGCTTTTCACTCTCTCTCTCTCTCTCTCCCACTCCTCCCCCTTTTAACCCATATTGGGACATAAGCCCTCAACCAACTCATGCCAAGTCTTCCTATCTCTAGCTATCTCCTGCAGCTCCCTCCAGCTCTTCTGCACTTCATATATTTAATTGCCGTCTAGGTAAGCACATATTTTACATGCTTCCTAAAATCCGCATACAAATTATCCTGGTAGACCTATTGTCATTGCCTGCTCTTGTTTGACTGAACACTTTTCTGAAATTATCCAGTGTTTTACATCTCAGTACAGAAACTATCTCTTCTTTCTTGTAATATACCAATCAAGCTGTGACTATTATCTCCCCAATTAAGTTGTTCCATGGGTATATTTATCATCTCTCCAGTTCAATGGTTGTTCCCTGCATGCTCCTATATTGAATTCCAATGGCCTACAAACTCGTTCTTTCTTGAAAATAAAAGGAATCCCTGTGTTTCCACTTTGTTAGACATTTGTCTTGTTCAACTAGCTCTTAATCGCAATTCTTTTGAATGTAGTGAACACTTTATCCATCAGATCAGCTGTGTAATTATGGAACCTAGCTATGCTTGTCTGATCTTGAGCACCAGCTATCAATGATGGCCCTATATATATATATTAATTTCAATAATAAATCCTGATATTTAGTTTACCTCACATGTCTTGTGTACATTTTCTGAACATCACTTTCACCCTTCATGCTTCAATACATTAGCGTATTATAAACTTACTGATTCAAATAGTATTCTCCACAACACTTTTCCAATGCCCAAATTTGTCAGAACTCTTTGCCATTCTCCCAACTTCTATCCCTTTGTTGTTCATGTATCAAAGATGATAGCTTTCTTAACAGCACAGGAAAGATGGTTTCCTTCAGGTATTGAAAATCTCTCGCAGGATGTTCACACCAAGAACCAAAGAATTGACTCTTCTGAATTCATCCTCTCATGAATCCATCTTGTCTGTGGTCTTCCTCTTCTTTGTTGTGATTCCTCTTTCCATAATGGTCTTCTCCAACCCTTCATATCTCTTTATATGTCCACAATACTTCAATTTTCTTATTTGTCATTTTTCTTATTTATCAGTCACTTTTCTTTGATTTTGAGTTTTTTCAGGATAGATCTATTTTTTCTTTTCGCTGTTCATGTTATATGAAGGACTCTTCTGTAACACTTTTTGGATTAATATCTTTTTATTATGTATGCTCCTTACCTTTTACCATTATCATTGGACATTTTTACCTTTTGTGTGTGTTGTAATTTTTTGTATAATGAAGAACCTTCTGGTTGAAATGTCAACTTATCTTGAGTTTGTATAACTACAATATTTCATGTTTTGATACTTATCCATTTTTAAAACACTTGCAAATTTTCAAAAAAGACCTGAAGATCTTTTAACAGGAGCAACCATAGAACATTTAAATCAGCTCTCTACCAATAATTAATGTTCTCTTTAGTGTATTTCTATATTCCTATACACTGATATTGTGGGAATTGAGGCAGCAGAGAGACTGGTAGTAGCAGGCACACAAAAAAGGAATAATTCCACCACAGAATCCCACTTAGAAAAGCAAGATAATAACTGTATCAAAAAAAATATGAGTACAAATGTGCATGGAACCTTTCAACAGACAATGCTCATCTACAATACTTACTTATTCCTCTCCACTCCTCAAGCAGTACATGGCATCAACAGTTGTCATTCACATTTCCCAGTCTCTGGCTATTTTCTTTATGACTTCTCAAGATAATCTGACATCCTTAAGTTCTTCAAGGAGATTCCATCTCCAGGTCTGTTTAGGGTGTCTCATTTTCTGTTTCTCTTGCGGCTTCCACTTGCGTGTTTGACTAGTGATGCTTGACTTTGTTTTCCGCAAGTGCAAGGTATGCCAGACCCACTGCCATTTTCTCCTATTGACCTATATCATCAAAATGATCCATCCTGTTCTTGTCATTAAATCAAAAGCAGGGAAAATCAGATATCAATCAACAAATATTAAGCAAGCAGCAAAAGCATATTCATTTTCACCTTTTCGATCTTATTTAAACAAGGACAAACCTCTGGATATACAAACATGTGTGTACAATCCGTCTCTATGGATCTGAGGCTTGGAAAACATAAGCAAATAGAAAGAATGTTAAAAGATTTGAGGAAGACATCTTAGAAGAATACTTGGGTATACCTGGGAGAATAAGATTAACGATATAAGATCTTAAGAGCTAACTGGTCTGGAAGACATAAATAGAGAGATAAAATAGAGGTAATTGATTGGACAGGTCTTTAGGATGACAAAATAAAGGCAGTGAAGACATGCAACAGGGACAGCGGGAAAAGTGGAGACCTAGGGTATGTAGAGCGAACCTGAAGTAGAGCTAAGTCAAGCATAAGATTAGATGAGGTAGAAAGGTACAGATTGAATTGTGGACATTTCTGTCTTGGATGTGATGAGGACTGATGATAGTCTTATGTGTTGTTTTGTATGTTTGTTTGTTTCATTCTTTCTTCTCGATCATTTTGATCATTCTTATTGTGATATATAAACAGTCTTTGCAAAGAGTGGTAGAAAGGTACAAGATTGAATTGAGTGGACATTTCTGTCTTGGATGTGATGAGGACTGATGATAGTCTTATGTGTTGTTTTGTATGTTTGTTTGTTTCATTCTTTCTTCTCGATCATTTTGATCATTCTTATTGTGATATATAAAGTCTTTGCAAAGAGTGGTTAGAACGTGGTGCCCCAGTTAGGCCACTACTAATGTAGGACGAACGCACCCGAAACATAAATTTTCGACCTAGGAAATGTTTGTGTCTGTCTTGCTGACAGTCAAACACTTTCCATGCTTTTTAATGTTAATATGTATATGCATCTGTGTGGATGTCATGTTTGTATGGAAGCTTTGTGAGAAGAAAAATCAAACATTTAGAAATGTGAATCTCAGTCGCTGATATATGCTAATATTAATTTTTTTTACCTCCACAGATCAGCTGGGGCTAGTTTATCTGGACTAGAATCCAGACGTCAGAAGCTAACCATCTGGCCAGAGTGGAATGATGCTGATGTCAATGTGGAAAAATGGGTGTGTTCCTCCTTTCTTCTGGTTTAATGTGCTTAGTCAATATTTCCTCGTTATTTTTTGTTTTAAACATACACTGTCTTTCTCCTTCCTTTCTGCAAAGTTATTCTTCTTATACAGGGTGTTCAACTTAAAAGCAGCCCCATTGATAAATAGAAATTTGCCAGGTACGCATTGCATCTCTGTCTATTTACTATTTAAACCGGTTCTGACTAGCTTGTCCTACGTCACATTTGTTCATCGCCCCTTCCCGCACTACAATTACACACCATCATACAACCTTGACCTATACTACGTCATAACTGAACCTTCTCATTTCCATACATAATGCCAGATTAGCTCCATTCATGGGCTGCTTTTAAGTTGAACACCCTGTATAACTATTTGACATAAAGACAATTGTTTTTGTATCTGAGAGTCTTGCAAAATTATACAAAACTGCAGATTTTCTTACCCACAAAATATATTGAGTAGAAATATACTAAATTGGTCAATCAAGTTTTGTTTGCAGATTTCTAATAATTTGTGAGCCCAATTATTAATAATATATGTATATTATGACCAACAATGATCATACTAAATTCTTTTAAGATCACAACACTGTCTTGTAACAAATTTGATCCACTAACTGACATTAACCTTTCCTCTTGGTATGTGTTTCCTCTTGCTGCTATATTGTTAATATGTTTTAACCATTACAGAAGACTATAGAAAAGAATTAGTCTTAATTGTGAGCTGTTACTCATCAGCTTAGAGCAATTATAATAAATTTAATATTGCTAGAATGAATGCACATATTGGAATTATGTCTTAAAAAGCTGTCTTAGCATAACAAAATTTTGCGCTGTTGCCGGTTCCAAGCCTAGATGAAAAACTAGAAGGGCTTGTGGGTGAGGTCAGCTACTTCACCTCAAGTAGTTAAAATAGTTGCTGAAACTTGTAGGAAAGGATGCTATACTGGTAAAGATACCAGCTAGGTGGTGTATGGTGCACCTAGTGCATCAATGACAGCATCTGATAAAAGTCGCTTTGTGGAAGTCATCAACCTGACTTGTATATTACTTGGGTCCAGAAGATACACTAAAATTGGGTACTGAAATGTCAGACCTACATCTTGAGAAAGAGATCAGAGCATGCATATACTAATTGGTTTGATGTCCAGTGATGATTGTCTTTCAACTAAACCTCAATGGTGAAGTGGTTAAGACGCTTGCCTGTCATTCTGAAGATTTTGGGTTCACATTCAGATCGAGTCATATGTGCAGTTTTTTCATGAATTCCCTAGGATTTTTGCTGGAACTATGGAGTTTGTGCTTTGTGCAACCCTCTCGGTAGTTGGTCTGCCATTTATACTAACTGGAACAGAGCCATGTGGGGAAACCCAGTGCAACGAAGTCAGTCCTTCGCCTTTAGACTCTTTTGTTAATTCAACTAAACTAAACACTACAGAAGTGTAGTTGTTGCACTTCATTCAATTTGATCCCTTATTGCACACTAAAATGTCAAACAAGATTACACTATGAACCTGCATTGAAACAATAAGCCACCTATGTGTTACCGGGCTTGCAAGGGGAGCACAGAATAGTAACACTGCGACCTACAAGGCATGTCGTAAGAGGCGACTGAGGTAGGGGCCTAGAGAAGTTACCTAGTAAATAAAAAGCCTCACGAAATTGGATGTGCTGGGCTACTTGTAGGCGCATTACTGGCACAATGTACAATTACTCTTAGGCTCAGATCACATACAAATCACAAAAGTGGTTTAACAAGTGGTTGAAATGGAGCGTTTGAAAAATAAAAAACACTAAGTTACTGAAGAACATGCCGAAGAACATGAAAATAGATAGAACTGCTAGGAAAATTGTGACATTAGTGAAGCAAATATTTGATGATGAAGAACTGCAGCCACTTGATGTTTCAGTCAACAAACTATTTAAGGATTACTTTAGAAAGACATATAGGACCTGACTGTTGACTGATAACCTTCCATTAACACCTTCTGGAAGATACATTGACATTAAAGTTGACAGAATTTTGGTAGATAACTCCAGAAAGAATAATGCAGCACTCATTTAAAAAACATTGCATGACTAATACTCTCAATGGCTGCTCAGAAAATTATATATATCTTATGGGGCAAGGAAGTTAATAGTTGTTTAGTAGAATCAGATTCTGATCAGGAAGTAGACTGATATTGACCCAGATGCAGATTCTGTAACATCTGGTAAAGGAAAACACTTATGTGTAATCAAATATTGTATATTGTAAGAACGTTTTAATTGTGAAATATTAATACTAATTTAATTCCCTTTTTTTATGTGCTGTTTTTTTTAAAAACAAACATGTAGAATCCAATGGTGAGTTTCTAATTCTGTCAATTTGCACAGTTCAGTTCAGCATTCATTAAGTTATGTTCATGGTTATTATAAAGATAGTTAAGTTAAAGGTTATTTTGACAGAGAGTTTTCTCTCTTTGCAGTATTGGATTTTTCTGATCTTCTTCTTCTTCATTCTCCGCTACTAAGGAGGCATAGGTCCACAACCAAGGTTTTCCAAACCTGCCTATCCAAGGCCATATTTTCCAGATCTCTCCACTCACTTCTCATTTACTTGCATTCGTCTCCAACTCCCATCTCCAGGTGTTCCTGGGTCTTCCCTTACATCTATTGCCCTGGGGGTTTCATCAGAGAGCCTGAATACATTTTTCTGAACAAATTGTATAAAATAGTATATACTATTTATTGCAGTCTTCTACCAAGTGGGTAATAATATGTTGCATTCTCTCATAGTTTATTGTAAAACATGGATACAGAAATCAACTGAATATGAGATTAAAACACATTCAACTTAAATTATAGTGATAAGTAAGATAAAACTAACTTCTAATCATTTACAAGAAAAGTAATACTTAAATATTCAATAACAGGAAAGTAATCGATTGCAGAGGATGGAAGAAGGCCTGTAGTCAGACATTATTACACTATTAGAGTGTTTAGACAAATAAACAAGATATTTCATGGCAAATATGACTATGAAAAGCTATATGATCATCAGTGTTGTTTACATGCAGCTACACATAATAATAATATCAGGAGCAAAAAATAATTTAACTATTTCCATGCCAATCACCACACTGTGCTACAGCGTATTGAAGTTGAACTCCATTCACCGTAAACTGCGCCATATGATTTGTTTCTCCTTATACAAGTCTTTCTATTTTTACTTCTACTACTTTTTAACCGTGTTATTCTAATAGGTTGTCCAGTTTTCTTCAAATTAGTATAAAATAAGATATATATATGTTTGTTTATTAACAGGTAGTTATGATTTTAAAAAATAATTTTAAAGCTTTTTTTTTTGCCTTGTTTGAAAAAAAAGGATTGTGCGAATTGGATAATTCTTAAACTTAAGGCTCCAGATCGAGATCAAGCATTAGGGCCCTTACTTTGATCTCAGGCAAAATACAGAGAAGCAGTACAAGACAATAAGTGCAGAAAATAAAAGAATACATTTAGAGATCTCATGAATTAATTTTCTTTACATTTTATTGAGCATCCATTTTTCAATGATCATGTAAAAAAGATCCTGTTTGTAAAAATTAATTTCTACTTTAATATCATTCATTAAAAAAAGGTTCTTTCTTTTCTACGTTGTGTATTAGTTTTGTTTCATTTTTTTCCCTTCAAAATACCGTCATCAAGCCATTTTATGATATTGATCTGTTCGAGGATCTAAGGATATTGTTTGATAGTGAAATAAAGTTAGGACTCTTTGTGAAAGCCCAGGCTACAATTAAGTGCAGGCACAGGACAATGTCTATTGGTTATATGGATATGCATTGTAATTAAAAATAGGCTTCATATATATATATATATATATATATATATATATATATATATATATATATATATATATATATATATATATATATATATATATACATATACATATACATATACGTAATCTAGTGCAAATAGGTGTCTATCTCTGAGAACATTTTGCAATCAGACTAAAAGATGTAGTCTAAGATGTTTCTTTTGTTTTTCACTGAAATGCTTTATAGTTTTGTTTGGATTTTTCATTTTTTGCATTTAAACAGCATTAGGTTAGATAATTAACAGCATATTGCTTTCTTATGTAAGTTAGAAATATCCTTTACTCATGTAACCTCTCAGCTCCATCAAAATGTTCCAGAAGAATAGCTTCAAATAGACTCTGACAACAAAGATCAACTTCTGAACTTTTTGTGCTGACACTGTCTTAACAAACAGGAGAAAGCGCGAAAGACAGATCTATTGCACATCAAAACAAGATGTATGGAGGGTTGTTGCAAGTTGTCCTTGTAAGGCTGCTCATCTAGAAGAATGAAATCTCTATTGCCTTGCGGCCATACCCATCCTTGGGGACTTCTTCTTCTTTGGACGCTCCATATCAACCACTTGTTAACCCATTCTTTGTGATTTGTATGTAATCTGAGCCTAAGAGCAATTGTAAATTGTGCCAGTTATGCGCTTACAAGTAGGCAAGCACATTCAATTTTTGCAATGCTTTTTATTTACTATGGTAGCTTCCCTAGGACACCACCTCAGTTGCCTATTACGACATGCCTTGTAGGTCGCAGTGTTACTATTCTTTGCTTCCCTTACGGGCTCCGGCTACACACATGTGATCCTTGGAGATGCTTTGAAAGTAATCCTCAAGATCAAATTCAGAGCAAGAGTTCCTGACTGTATGATATTGTGTTCGATGACTTTCTGGCAACTCCCGCAGCATGGCTGGTGCCAAGCTGTATTTATCTTGTCGTTTCCATAGATTTATCAGCTGCATATAGAGGAAGAAGTAGAACAGTGATCCTCCACATCAGTATACCCATGCCTCACTGAATTTTTCAGCATTTTAATGTCATGCACACTTCTATTTATTTATATTATTTTTGGAAAATGTTATTTTTAAAAAATATTTTTTTATATATAAGAGAGCAAATCTCGAGCACAACCGGGTAGTAAAACTAGTTATCTTTATAAGTCAAAAATGCAAACACTTATTATGCTGTTATTCAAAGTCTGTTTTCTATAGGGTTTCTGTGCTTTTCATTCAGTGCTAGAAATACACTGTAAATACTTTTATTTTTCTATTCTCATGGAAAATTGTGAATATTTTCTTACAGGATATACCCAAGAAAGAGGAAAAAAAAACAGCAAAGTCACCAACACAGGCATGTAATATTGTAATATTTATATTCATTGAATCATGACTTATCCTTCCTGCATACATATAAACCTACGCAACAATATTTAATTTAGTCATCTCCACTTGTTTGTTTTCAAAGACATTGGCTAGCCTGGGTTTCAAAATGTAACTAACAATGTAATTTTAATATGATTTCAATGTTTTGTATATATATATATTCCTCTCATACCGTTATGCGTTACATAGGGTCTACAAGTAATGTCTTCATACCACTCTGTTCTGGCCAACTCGATCAATCTCTTCATGGAATTGAGTCTATTTGTTGCCTCTTTCAGCAAAGTTAATTTCATGGTCTTCCTAAGTCATGCTCTCTTTCTTGAACCCTTTGCATCAAACTTCAATGCCTGCTTTGATATCCTTTGATAATTTCTTCTCAAAGTATGCCCTACATATCTACATCTTCTTCCTATAACAGTTGTTACTAGTGGTTGACCAGACATTTCTCTGATTTTATCACTTCTCCTGAATTGATGGGAACATTTTGACCATACAATGTTTTGTGCACATTCTAAGGTTATACTTTATTCAATTTATGTCCACTTGCCTAATTAGAATATTAAAAAGTTCCTAAGTGAAGTCTACTTTACTCTAAAAACAATAAGAAAGATTAATAGAGTGTGTAAAATCAATTTTTGTTTTAACCCTTTCGCTGCTACATACTTTCTGAAGACGGAGCTAAAAATTGCTACTCTTTGTTTCTAGGTCACAAACGTTAATGTACGCCTATAGCAGTGACAGTAGAAATGTATAAAGTGTTAACACATCTTTAGCGCACAGAGGAGAGATAATAACAGACATATTAATGCGTCTTTAGCAGTGAATGGGAAAAACGTATATACACATCCTTAGTAGCTAAAGGGTTAATATTTCATTGATTTAGTTATTCACCTCAAAGGATATCATTTGTATTGGTTAATACTTCAGTACCACATTTGGTATGAATCATCAGGGAAAAAAATAATAGAATCAGAAGGATTGTGTTATTTTAACGTACCTGTGTACACATACATGAGTGAAGGCATATATTTCAAATTGTTAATTTAAAGTAATAAAATTGTTTCGGAAGCAGTAATATTGATAACTCGATAAATAGTGGAGAACAACGCTAACAGTTTATATCCTTTGGTGCAAGAAAATTACATGCAGGTGCATAAAAAAAGTAAAAACAATCCAAAGCCTAAAACTGCATATACAAAACTGATGAAGGAGAAGAGACCACAGGCAAAGCAAGAAAATTATAGAGAGATAACATGGAAGTAGATCTGAGTCAACAATTGGGAAGAGAAGACTAAGAACAATTGTGTTCTATTTTTTTAAATCAAATAAAAGAGATAGAGATGTGGTCAAGAACATGCCAACAGCCTTTATTTCTCAGTGTTGTACTGGTACCCAATTAAGAATGAGTTAACATGAGAGATGTTTGTGGTAGAAAAAATTCGACTCTAGCTGGAGATTGAACAGAGACCACCCATCTAGAAAGTTGATACACTAACCACTAATCATGGCTTCCAAATGTGGACTAAAGTAAAATAAAATGAGTTTTTCAGTACAACCAGAAGGAAATGCACATAGTTAAAAAAGCAGTTGCTGAAGAAGGGTAGGCCACATACTTTAAAGTGGTCCAGAAGCATTACAAAAAACAAACTTGTAGTGGACTGTAGAAGGAAGGAGAAGAGAAACAGACAAAATACTGGCAGAAAACAGGGAAGACAGATATGCATCATATGTGCCGGACTTAAGACACATATCTTTTTTTTATTTGTTTTGGGACATTCTGTTTATAATTGTCAAGGACCAAACAGTGTTTAAGTATTTTGTTAGTGCCCCTACAAGCCTTCATTAGGTGTATTGATCACCGACTGCTTTGTTAGTTCATGGTCAGTGAGAAGAAGAAACTGTTTTAAGTGAACATGACTATAACTGTAACATTAGAAGAATTATCTTACACACTTTTTACAATTAAGCCATGTGGACGGGCACCCCAGACTGCAGAGCACATACTTCAAGAATGCCCCAAATATCATATACTGAGTAAAGCTCAATGGCCTAACAGGCATCACAGACTACAGAGCACATACTTCAAGACTGTTTCAAATATGATATACTGAGGCAAACTCACTGGACGGGAAAAACATTGGAAAGAAAACTGCACAGTGTGAGCTTCAAAAGACAGGGACATTAAATTGAATATAAAGACAATATTTCTAGCGAACGATAGGAAGGAAAGATCTTCCATTCTCAAAGAGAAAGATAAATAAATAACATAGCAAACATTTAAAAAATGAGACTGGGTATACGGATATTTACAATGTTGAATAACAAAATGCAACATTAGAATTTGTGTATACATCACTTCAATGTTGTAATATAGAGAGTGCTAAGAAGGGTGAAGTTCAAATATTCAGCACTCTTCTAATAAATATATCAACAAAACTATAATTTTCATATATTTAGCAAAGTCACAGCATTTTTGAAGATCTTGATGGGAAGCTTGAATTACCACCTTCATTGAAAGCAGATTCCTGGAAACGACCTGCAGAATTCATTCGTGATAGGGTAAGATAGTGAATTTTTTTACTTGCGTAAAACATTATTAATCTTGCACATTATCTCTTTGTCTTCATAAGAGTTTTTCTGTCCTGCCAGAAGAATTTTTGGAATATTTCATGTAATTTGTAGTAATACTTGTATTTTGTCAATATCTTCTTTGATATATTTATGACTTAAACAAGTTTTAATATTTTTTTTTTAATATTGGGCTTTACCCGTCCGTGCCGCAGTGAGTGGACGAAATGACACACCACCTGCCAAGAGTTTTGCACAAAGCATAAACTCTGTAGCTCCGGCAACAATCCTGGGTATCATCTACCACAGAGAACCACAGTGAAAAAATATAATGAATACAGAGCAAGAGGAAGACCAGACAAATATGGAATAACTACATCAAGAGCAACTTTAGAGAAATGAACTTGCAGAGAGCATTAGACAAGACACTCAGAAGATCCTTACATCTCCCCCCTCACCTCCCTCTCCAACATTTTACTGAGATATGATGGAGAAGAAGAAGAAGACTAGTGTGTACACTGGATTTAACTTCTTCTTCTTTGCGTTCGCTCTTTGCGACCATTGTAATCACTCTTTGTGATATGTTTGATCTTTGCCAAGAACGTGTATACGTTGCACGTTGGTTTGGTAGGCCCCTAAATGCATAGACTTTTACACGTTTAGGACATGTGCATCCGATTTCAGCCAAATCTCTTTAGTCGCCTCTTACGACATGTGGGGAAGGTAACAGTGGTTCTATTCTTTACACCCAAAATATGGGCTCCGGTAACCACTTGGGCTGAATTTAACTATCTCTCATGTCTATACAGTTAGTGTATTAACATTATCAAATCATTATATGTCCTACATAGTGGCGCTGACAATCAATTCATTCACAACCAGGTTACCACTAAATCATTTACTACTTGTTGTTTTTACTAGAAAAGAGCAAATGCTTCTGTTCTGCAACAGCTTAATATTAGAGAGAGATGGCTATTAAATAGCATAACATCAAGGAAAATTAAACATTTCGGACATATCAAACAACATGAGTGCCTAGAGAAGATAATTTTGGAATTAATGGTGCCTGGAGGAAGAATGAGAGGAAGATCTAAAAGACGATGGGTGCAAAATGCCAGTGACGATCTGAAAATGACCGCTGCTGACACCGGCCAACTTGCACAGAACAGAGAGTTTTTCAGGACTGCTGTCATGGGATCCAAGTTCCGAAAGGGACAACCTACTTGATGATGATGCGTTGCTTTTCCCATTCAGTACAAATTAATGTGCATTCTAGATATATTTTTTTCTTTTATCATTATTTTGTTGACCAATTGCATTACCTGTTTTTATACAATATTGCTGCAATTCTAAAAATTGTTCTCAAAGTTTGCATATGTATGCTTATTTCTGTTTTACATTGTATTTTGCTATGCCTTTATTCCGTCTCCTCCATAATTTTTTTACCTCTGAATACATTTATATTGCAATGTATACAGAATAAGCCAACATACTGGCTTTGCGTCATCTTAAAAATTGCTGGAAGCCACTATATCGGCTCAGAAGGATGAAGGGGTTAAGAAAACCACAATTTACTATAACTTTTTGGTTTAACCTTGTTAATTGTGCATACTTATTGATTCTGCTGCATGACAAATGTCATCTTGTCATTGTTTTCTCTATATCAATGGGGTTTTTTTTCTTGTGTAGATTCCAGTGGTTCTAGACACAGATAATGTTTCCAGTGGATTTGATTTAGTTTCTAACAATAAACACTTGCATGAAAGTGAGGTAAGTTGCAACTAGTTCAGATAAGGATTATGTTTATAGTGATAGACTTGTGCAAGAGTGTATTGAATTGAAGGGAGATATTTGGACATATGCAAGTGAATTTTCTCATGTGTTTTCATAATTTTAAACACTGAAAACGAAATCTAGTTTGAATTGGTGCTCTGCACTCAGTTCTTTTCAATTAACAGATAGTGCCAGCATCAAAACTCTTGTTACTATAGCCTCATTCACTGTTTATATGGTCCCAGTTTTTAGTATTTTGAATGTGTAATATTACTTTTCTTTTTGGGTCCAAAAAAATTAGTTAATGTTTTCATTCTACACTTTTGCTAATGTTTCTTTCTTCAGTTTATGCGCCACTGTATTAGTCAAATCATCGCTCTGTGGGAGATGTCTGTTGTCAATGTCCCAATAGACATACAAGAGGCTGCAGTGATAAGTGATGAAACAACTCACAGCTGGTACCCTTGGGAGCACATTTATTCCCTATGTAAAGCTGGCAAGGGACCACATATGCCATTGTACAACTCTTATGGAAAATATGTCATCAGGCTTTACTGGATGGTAAGTTGTTTTTAATTTGTAAACAAAAGTCCCCTTAAAAGAGCTGGTTTTGATGCCAAATGGTATATTAGAAAATACAGGGTTGGGTCCTATGTTTCTATGATCAATGACAGGCATTGGGTGATATGATCAATATCACACTGGCCATCTTTACTTTCCAGTTATTCTATTGTACCCAATTGATGCGTGATGCAAAATTGCAATAAGATTTCTTCACTGAAGGCTCCAAATCGACCACCTATTAACCACTCTGCGTGATCTGTATCTGATCTGAGCCTAAGAGCAATTGTTATTGTGCCAGTTACGCTCCTACAAGTAGACCAGCACATCCGATTTCTGATATGCTTTTTTTTTTATTAGGGTTGCTGTCCATCGATCTTGAGCATGCATTTGTTTTGGGCCTGCTACCTTAGTCTTTTGATTTTCATCTTTCTGCAACCTTAAAGGAGCAGTTATCTGTCATCAGAGCAAGCTTTCCCTGAGTATTGTTAATTTTTTACTACTGAGTCTATTTTACCCTGGAATTTGTAGTTTTTCTTTCTTGTGGGTGGATCAAGATGAGTTTCGTCCTGTTTATACATACAGGCTATAAGACCATTAACTTGTAGTGGTGGGGAAGGGGAGGGAGGCTTGCATACGTAAATGACCTGGAGAGCTGTGCCAACAGGATACCCAAGCTGGACAGGTCAAAGTAGAGATGTCTAATAAAATGTGGCCTCCTGATTCTCCAGGTTGTACGGTGGGCTAACTACCCATTCATTTAAGAAAGGGTGTAGTTACAGAGACCAAAAACAAATTTATCATACCACCACCTTTTAAATACCACCATTTTAAAAACACTTTTTAGTTTAAAATAAATAAAAGTCACAGAAAATGTATTTATTTTAACAAAGTTATGTCTTTTATTTGTATTCCAAACCTCAGGGTTGTTGGCGCAAAATCACTGTTGATGACTTAATTCCGTTTGATAGCCATGGTCATATGCTTCTACCCTCATCAACACTTCAGCACGAATTATGGCCCATGCTGTTAACTAAAGCACTGATTAAAGTTGCTTCACTCGAGTAAGTTGAAGAAAGAAACAGTTCATAGGTTTTTCATTATAACTTTCTTTAATTAATATAAATATATCTGTTTGAATACTAAGAAAGATAGACAAATTTTGAATTGCATGAATTTCATCTTAGAAGTAGGGAAACTACATTTGTTTCAAAAGAATTTTATTGAACCTAATAGATAACTGATAATTAGCAAAAGTAAATATTTTATTTCACTTTATCAAGTTTCAGAATCTACTTTAAAATAAAGAGATAATTACTTTTGCAAATCTAAACAGCAGTTTAAAATCTTCCTAGTTTAAAAAAAAAAACTGTTGTTACTGCTTGTAATACCACTTTTTGGATGGTGTATAACAGGGAATGGACATGTGCCTGGGGAATTTAATTGTCCCATGACTAGTGCATTCGGCGTAAACATTTTCAGGTTTGGATTTTTCTTTATGCCTCAACAGAAAAAACTCCTTGTCCTTACTGTGAATTGAACCCGGGTCTCCCGCATGGGTGCCGTGCTCTAATCCATTTGACCAAATGCTCCACAAATCTTCCTAGTATAACACAAATAACTTAATTAAGTATAGATGAGAGCTGTGTATTTTCAGGATTTGTTGATGGATCTGAATTCTGTAGAACAATTCTTCTTCGCCCCTAGGGAAGCATAGGTCCCCAACCAAGGCCTTCCAAGCCCGCCTATCCAAGGCCATCCTTTCCAGATCTCGCCACTCTCTCCCGGTTTTTTGCGTTCCATCTCTAACTCCCGTCTCCAGGTGTTTCTGGGTCTTCCCTTACTTCTATTGCCCTAAGGGTTCCATCGGAGAGCCTGTCTCGCGATGCTGTCAGGAGTTTCCTCAGTGTGTGTCCTATCCATCGCCACCTTCTGCTCATTATCTCCTGTTCCACCTGCCGTTGTCCTGCCCTATCCCACAGTTCTCTGTTTGTGGTCTTGTCATACCATCTCAAATGGAGTATCCTGCGTAGGCATCTATTGATGAATGTCTGCAGCTTTTTGGTGTTCACCTTAGTCGTTCTCCCTGTCTCCGCTCCATACAGAAGGACAGACTTGACATTTGAATTAAATATCATTAACTTAGTTTTATTCCTGATCATTCTTGAACTCCATATGTGGAGAACAATAGAAAAGGAAATAACTAATATTGCAGTATTCTATACATGTCCAATAATATTATGTTAATCTGCCACTGGTGTTTTCCTGTGATAAATGTGTTTTCTATATCACTTGCATTGTCCTTCTTCATTAGTTAAAAATGTTGTTCTTTAATTAGTTCTTTACAGTTCTTTCCTTTCTTATGTGATTATCTATTGAAGTTGGATATATTTATTTGGATGCATTGTAAGAGCATTTCTTGTATGTGATGATATGTGTACATAATTTACATGTTTTTCATGCTTTGGCTGAAGACTTCTTGTATTTATGTTAGCATATAATGTGGAAATATCACATATCGCTGTCATTACTGTGCTATGTTCTGATTTATGAGTGTGGGTTAGGGGATTGTCTCATATCTCTGTTATTACAGCATGTTGTTTGCAATTCTGACAGTGCAATGGGGGTGATTGTCTCATATCTCTGTTATTACAGCATGTTGTTTGCAATTCTGACAGTGCGATGGGGGGGATTGTCTCATATCTCTGTTATTACAACACGTTGTTTGCAATTCCGACAGTGCGATGGGGGGGATTGTCTCATATCTCTGTTATTACAGCATGTTGTTTGCAATTCTGACATTGCGATGGGGGGATTGTCTCATATCTCTGTTATGCAAGTATAAATATATCTTGAAATTTTCAAATTGTGTACTTTAAAATATTTCTATAGTTATTCTGGAGGAAACCCAAATCATGAGTTTGGTGATATGAGTGTGATACAGTGTTTAACAGGCTGGATTCCTGAAGCCATTCCATTACAGTAAGTTTTTTCATAATAAGATGTTCAACTGTATAATACTTTAATTAAATCTGAACAAAGCAACCTCAAATTAAAGGAATATCAAGCATGTGTAAGTAGATGGATTATTAAAGTGTTAGAAAACCATTAACTTGCATAACATTTTTGTTAAAAGAGATTTTATTGACACACCTATTCATCATCAAATAGCTTGTCCTGAGCAGAACTTTCCCACCCCAACAGTCCTCCAGAATTTGTCTCTCTCATAGGCCAGATGTCCCGCCTCTGCAGCCGTCAAGTTCAAACCATCATTTACATTCTGAATCCAGTTTCTCCTTGGTCGTCCTCTTCTCCTCTTTGCCTGTATTCCTCCTTCCATGATGGTATTCTCCAGCCCTTCCTGTCTTTTTATTTGTCCAAAATATCTCAATTTTCACTTTCTTATTTTTAGAATTTGCCAGTTTTCTTTGATTTCGAGTTCTTTCTGAAAACCCCTATTGAGGGAACTATATGTACAAGTTGTACTCATTTAAAGCCCACCTGAAGGGGCCAGCCACAATTTATGCGCTAATTTGGATGTTAATATCTATCTCATTTGATAAACACATACAAATAGATAGGTCTGGGGCCTAAGATACAATGTAAATGTGATTACAGAAGTCAGGGTCATTGAACCTGAGCTGTCTAATACCCTACTCTATCTCCAAGTGGTGATCCTGATAACAGACTGAATTACTATAGTTTAGCTAAGCAAGTAGGAATTGAAGAGGGAAGGCATACCAGCTCTAAAACATTGTACTGAAAATGGATGTATCTGTAAATTGGTTCTTGTTTTCTCATGATAATCTAAGAAAGTTGTGTGACTTGAAAATGAAATGTACAAATTGCTTATTAAGTTATTTAAGCTTATTAACTATACATAAGCAGATTACCAACAAACACAATAGATACAAAGCAAAAGGCTGTCCATGCAAACGTCAACCTAAGAGATAAAGGAGGCTGTGAAAACACCGTTTATGAAGTGCATACAAAAACCTGTTCTAGAAATCTCTTCTTATTCTGACGTTGTGAGGCAAAACATGATTAGAGAAAAGAAGGAGGAGAGGAACCAAATATGGTCATCCTACACCTCAGAAGGAATCAAACTATATAGTATATTGAGGACGTGTTGCGCCACATCCTTCATAGAATCTTCAGGTCTACTAATCTTGCAGCCTGGCAAGAAGGCTGAAGACAAGAAATTACTTCCAATGAAACGAATCTGTTCTAAGACTTTATGTGATTATTGTTATTTTGTTTTTTTGTGTGCAGACAAGGTCACATTAATGAGGTTTGGGAACTGTTGAAAGAAAGTCTTCCTGAATGGAAACTTCCATTGCAAGAATGGGAAAAATCAATAGAAGATGTAGATGTGAATAAAAAAGAGGAAGTTACAAATGTAAGTTGATCTGGTTTCCTGATGTACATATTATTATTATTCCATTTGTTGGGTTTCACTTACACTATGTTTGCTTGAGGTATACCACTCATTATGTGACCAGGCTATCATAAAATATAATAAACTAATCATCCATGTTAATGGCACTACAATCAACAAAGCAAAAGATGGAACGATTGCATCAAGAAGAACTTAAGAAAATGAATAACAACTTACAAAGTGTATTAGAACAAGCACACAGAAGATCACTACACTTCTCCCCTAACAATTCTATAAAGAAGTAAATGGGTGAAGAGAAGAAGAAGAATCAACCAAGTGCAAGAATTCAAATACTTAGGAAGCATATTCACAGATGGAAGACTAGACAGAGAGAGGCTGAGTGCAAAAAAGCAAACACTGTAACATACTAGCTAGCCCTGTTGTTAAGGCACCCAAACATCTCACTGACAGCTGAACAACATATGGTTAACAGAATTTTCATGCTTACACTGTGTTATCAAAGCCAAACATGGACAATGTTCAAAGCTCAGTCGCAAAAAATGACTACATGTGAAATACAATGCGTATGAAAAAATACCAACAACACTAAAATACACAGTCATCTGCATAAGAAAGAAAGTTGGGACAGAATCTTGCTTGAATTACATTGAGAATCAAAATAGAACTGGTACGGTCAGTCGCTGGATGCTGTTGGAGATATTGTGAAGGTGATCGGAGCACCTATGGACATGCCCAGAGTGCAATGAAGATATTCCAAACTGAAAATGAAACTGAAAAACAAATAATGAAGTGATTCAGCCACTTAATAGGAATGCAACCAAACTCCACTATATACATAGTTTTCTACAACATCAGAAAAGAAGGCGAGAGAAAAACCATGAAAAAGATGTATAGATGGCATAGCAGAATCCTGTTAAAAAGAAAAAATAACTATCGCCAATCCACTAGAGTAATGCAATGTAAAAACAGAAAACCACAACACTGGGCAACAACCTTGTAACAGTGTGACAACAAAAGAAAGAAAGACATGACCAGGTTTACTGAAAATGTATGCTGATTTCATTTATCAGAGATAACTTATGCTTCATGCTTTATGTGTTGCTGTACTTGGTAAAACTGTTTTGCTTCAGTTTTGTTTTTGATCTCCTATAATAAAAAAAATACTGTAATTATTGAACTTATCCATATTTATACTCAACAAATGTTTGTGAATAGTCATTACCTTAAATTGAATTTTTTTTTCTCAGGAAGATCTTCTAAAAGATGTAAAAGATTCTAAAGAAAATGTTCCGAAAGATGGGAAAGAGAAAGTAAAACACAACAAAGATGCGAAAGATAAATGTAAGACATCATGTTTTTACCTTTTTTTAATACATTCTTATTGTTTTGTGAAATATGAAAGAACCTTAACTCAGAAGATACAGATGTGTTCCTTACTGCATGTGAGAAAAGTTAAAATTTTGTTAAAAATTTCTTTATACCTCACTTTATTAAAACATTCACTACTAAACTAAAAATCATGGTGTGGCCAAATTAATTTTTTTTCACATTTTTCAGCTTGAAAAATATATAAAGTACATCCATTTAGCAAATTTTACCAAACTCTTGATCAGACCATGATGTAGAAATAGATAACTTTGCTATAGATAAAAACTGGAAATTGGATTATAATGTGTCTATGTAATTTACCTCTAATTTTACATTGAACAATGCTTGGCGCAGTGTGCGGCATATGGGTTATTTTAATAGACAATTTTGGCGCACCCTGCAGCAGTTAATAGGGAATGAGTTAAGATTTATTTTTGACATAATCAGGCTCTACCTGACAGCATCATATCAGGTACATGAGAGAGTAGGCTCCAAGTGTCTCATTCTTTTGGAGATAGCTACTCTGAGATTTTAATTTTTTTATAAGAGTGTGCCAATTGGTTATTTGAAAGCTCCCAATATCTGACCAAGGTCAAGCATTGGCGCACCTCACTTTGACATTTGCCCAAAGGTCAAAAATAAAAATGTAACAAAAATAACATTTTATTCTGTCGTTATTTATTGCAGCTGCAGATAAAGGAGGAAAGATGATAAAAAGATAAAAGAGACAAAGGAAGTGAGTTGGAATTTTAAATATCTATTTTTGATTTGCTCATAAGTAGTTTTGTCAGATTTGCTCTCTGTATATGTCATGAAGAAGGTCTGTAGAGATCACCAGATATGTTACTTATTAAAAAAATATGTTAAAATATGTAAAAATCTATGGATAACTTTACATGTATGAGTACTCACAAAAATGGACTGAACACATGAACAAAAGAATGCTGTAAATAATATTGTCGCTTGAAACAAAATACGTAACTATGAGATATTTAAGAACGGCTTTTGAAGTAGCAAGAAGAAGCAAATTAAGCAGCAAGACTATATATCAAGATTGAAAATTCAACCCCCGCAAACCAGGGTAGAACAGTCTCAATTAGTTTTGGTCATATCACCTCTGTGGAATTGAAGAGAATGGACGGTCTGGCAACTATAGGATTCCAAGACTCTGGAATCTCTAATTCCAAGACTCTGGAATCTCCAGAAAGATCCAGATCGCAGTGGAAAGACAAAATCAAACAATTCTTTTGAGATGTCTGATGTAGATCTAATCTAGATTGAAGTTATCAATTAAAACTAAATTAAATCAGACTAAAGTATATTTTTTTCTGTTTTGTATATTTTAGTTCTAGTGTTTTTATAGCGAAATAGGTTAATGCAAAGTTATTTTATAAAGAAGAGAAATGAAATGAGAGCCAGTATCATACACTGATAAATCAAGGATAAGTAGAAATGAGACTGATTTTTATTAACAATCTATTGATTAGAAATGTCTGGAAATACAGGGTGTTAAAGATAATTGCAGCCCCATTGACAAATTGAAAGTTGCCAGATAACCTATCGCATTGTGTTTATGTACTATTTTAAACCGGTTCTGACTAGCTCGTCCTACGTCACATTTGTTCATCGTCCCTTCCCGCACTACAATTACACACCATCACACAACCTTGACCTATACTACGTCATAACTAAACCTTCTCATTTCCATACATATATGCCAGATTAGCTCCATTCATAAGCTGCTTTTAAGTTGAACACCCTGTAGTTACAGATGATCTTTGCTGTTGTGTAAATTATCTTATACTATATATTATAGACTTCTTTTTCCATCCTGTGTTAGATATATTGTTTTGATATAATGTGTGTCAAATTAATGTCTTGAAGTAAATGGTAGTTAATGGCTACCAAACCTACATCCTAGCACTCCTGACAGACCTATAACTAGTGTATATAGTAGTGTTTTTATTTTCCTATTTTGTAGAATATATTACTAACTATATTTTATAATTCATTCATGCTTTACTTGTGTTATGTTATGTTATGCGATCGACGTCATGGCACATTGGGCATTCCCATTCGTGCTCCGTCCTCCACTGCAGCAGTCATCCCAAAGTCCATTTGTTCACCGTACCCATGAGAAGCTGATTAGTATATCTTCTCTCTCTACCACGAAGATGACACTGTCTGGCATGTCCAAACTTAATGCCTGATTCTCGAACACGTTTCAGTGTATGAGACTCGCTCATTGCTCACAGGTAGTACATACATCTATACAAGTTATTCATGCTTTACTTGTGTTATATATTAATCCTCTCTAGTAGTATATATATTTTGACTGTTGTTGAATATATTTCTGCTTTATCATCACATATCCTAATACATTTCTAAATTTATAGACAAAGGAAAGGAGAAAGAAAAGATAACAGGTTAGCTTGTGATTATCTGCATTTTGTTCAAGTATGTTTGACCCACCTCCATGTATACAGTGTGATATGGGTTTGCTTGATGAAGCTAATAGCTCTGTGACTTGCTGTGTTCCAGATTTACAACTTTGTTTGAAAAATATTTGCGTTTAAATTTGATTAATTCTGTGTTTAGCGTACATGCCAACCAACCAGCATAGGTTATCAATAGTGTGCACAGGTTTTTTTCATCATCAGGTATGTACAGCAGTACATACTTCTGTACAAGTTATTCATATGTATGACAGTACATACTTATGTACAAGTTATTCATATGTATGGCAGTACATACTTCTGTACAAGTTATTCATATGTATAACAGTACATACTTCTGTACAAGTTATTCATATGTATGACAGTACATATTTCTCTACAAGTTATTCATATGTAGGACAGTACATACTTCTGTACAAATTATTCATCTAATTGAAGAGAAAAAAAGATACATACTGATTTCAGAAATATGTTAACTAATCGCATCAGTTTAATTTTGATGGTGTAATAATAAACTCAGACACTTATTGTTTGCGTTTTAACACAAATGAGGAAATACTTAACTATTTGTCTGCCAAACTTAGCTCTAAATTGACCCATGACAGCAACAAGATAGCAATGCTAAAAATATCTCAAATAATTCTATGTATTAAATGGTGGTGTCTGGTGAATTCTGTATGTTTATTCATGTAATGATTTTAGAAGTGGTCATGTTTTTAACATTTAGTTACTTTCATTGCTTCATAAAAATTGTGATTGCAAAATAAACATGCTATTTAACTCTTTCCATGCTTTTCGTCGCACTCTGCGCCACAGTGGAAGTCCGTTGAACACCATTAGCCGCACACTGCTCCATAGAGTTGCTTCAAGAAGTCTTTCTAGTTTTACTTCTACTATTTTACTGCTACCACATTTTAACCTTGTTATTCTATTAGGTTGTCCAGTTTTCTTCAATTGAGTATATAATTATATGTTTATTTATTGACGAGTAGTTAGGATTGTTTGTTTTTTATAGTTTTTCCTCCCTTAACTGTTTAAAAATTGAGGAAATAGCTCTGCTGGAAAAAGTTAGGCATATAACTAAGATTATATCAGTCGATAAGATGTGTATATCTCAATTATAATTCATCCCAACCAGATTACAAATATTTTATATTATTTTGTTAGTTAAGACTCATTTGATTGCATTCTACTAGTTTGAAATGCTTGAGAAGAAATTTAGTTTGTGTTTTGTGCATGTTAATACTACATTTTTTATCTTATGAATATAATTTAGTTTCTAAATAGACATCTTTTTTTGATTGATTCGTTATTCTAAATATATTTCACTGTGTTGCTGCTGCCAAGTTATTTCCTACTTAGTTCCTATTTATACTAGAAGTAAAAGAGAATTTGGCTACTTCTACAGTAAGATAAGCATTTTGTACAATAATTTGGGGATCAGTTATATCAGGACTATCATCATAGCACTTCGGATATGTCCATAGGTGCTCCAATTCCTGCCTCAACAAATCCAGCAGCATTCAGCAGCTCAACATCCGCTGTGACAACATCACACAAACTGTATTTACTTCCCAGTGTTTAAATTATACCCAATTGAAGCTCGATCAATCTGAGAGCCATTGCAGTCAGAAAAATACTACTCCAATTGGGGATTTACTTGTGTTTACCATGTGTCTATGACGCCAGATGTTACCTGACACCATGTGTTTATGAAGAAAGTGTACTAATCACTGCACAATCACAACTCTCTGTCTCTAGACAGAGCTATATAGCTTATGAAGCTATGCAGCTTGTGAAGAAATTACTTAGAATAAGCAGTGAGAAATTAATATCCACCACCTAATATCCACCATAATGTGTCATAAATAAACACCTAACAGGCAGTCAATGTCTCTTTAACCTATATTAACTTAACTGCTGCATTGTGTGGAAGATATATAAACATTATTTGTAAGATGTGTATTTACTGCACATTTGTTTCTGTTTGGATTAATATTTTTATGTAGCTTTCTAATAGTGTGGCTTGTCATCCCTGAACTGTAACTTCTATTAACATTTTCATTTATTTATTTCTATCTATCTGTGAGTTTGGTGTGAATAGTAATGCTTTCTTCTTCATCTACTTCTTCTGCGTTCACCCGCTGTGGATTCTGGTGTTAGCCATGTCGCCTGGTATGTCGCTTCTAACTAATTTTTTGTGTGAAAGCCTAAATAACTGTTTGATTAGTATCTCTCGCCATGCAGGCAGGCTTTTGCTGACTTCAGAGGTACTTAGATCTTACGTACTTTTTTAGTTTAGATCTTCAATTGTGATATTAGTAATTCTTTAACTTCACACAGCATTAACTCTTTCCAGTTATTTCCTCAATTTTGCGTAATTCAAGGGAAGTAAAAAAAACACCCAACTACTTGTCAATAAATAAACATATATATTTATTATATACTAAATTGAAGAAAACTGGACAACCCAATAGAATAACACGATTAAAAAGTAGTAGAATAAAATAGTAGAAGTAAAATTAGATAAGACTTCTCATAAGGGAAGCAACTCTATGGCGCAGTGTGCGGCCGTGGAAAGAGTTAATATTATATTGAATTATTTTATATTCTTAATGAAAAGATTGACATTTTCAGTAAGGTAAAACAAGTTTGATGTTACTAGGACACTTACATTTTCTGTTATTTACAAATGGAATGTGTACATATTTAAAAATATGACAGAATATGTGTGTGATCTAGATAGATTCACTTTTATATCTTCTGCCCTACCTAAACGCCATCTATGGAGTTTGTGCTTTCAACAACACTCTCAGCAGGTGACGGAGAGACCACACCTTTCTGTGGAGAGAGACAGAGCCACATGTTGTATAAAAACCGGTACAATAAAGTAAATCCTTCGGTTTTAGACCCTTCTATGTTACCAAACTATATGTTGTTCACCATTTTAAAAACTTTTGTTCACCTGTTGCAATATTAGTACAATCAGACAAAAGTTAAAAATATGAAACAAGATCAAATAAAGATTCCTTTAGCTGTGTGGGGCCAAAATATTTAAAGATTTATTAAATTTGAGATTAATAATGAGAACAGGTTGTAACATCTCTTAATTTAATGGTGTCAATTTCAGAAGAGAAATCTATCATTGACGAATTTGTTTTACCTGAGAAACCAGAGGTTGTTATGTTTGCTACATTCAGCAGTACTTCAAAATATCCTGTAAAGGTTACCATTCTTGGAGAAATGGTAAGAAATTGATTTCAGAATGTTTACCTTCGTTTATTCAATAGTCATATGTTTAACTCATAAAAAAAATACTGTAGTTTTACAAAGTACAAAAACAATATACAGCTATAAAAAAAAACCGACGTTTCAACAAAAAGGCCTTTATAAAGCAAAGGATATACCAGAAGCAAATAAATTCAGACTTCTTGTATGGCAGACATAACATAGAGTGTCTGATTGTATATGTTATGTCTGCCGTACAAGAATTCAGAATTTCTTTGCTTCTGGTGTATCCTTTGCTTCATAAAGCTTTTTGGTAGAAATGTCACTGTAAATTGTTTGCTGTATATTATTTTTGTACTTTGTAAAACTACAGTACTTTGTTTTTATGTGTTTCCCATTGCTACATAGTTTTACTGTAGTCTTCCCTTATATTGATAATACTAGTCATATGTTTGCATTGTTCAGTTATTGGTTACTAAACTGACATCATTGCACTCCAGGCAGACCAATAGGTGCTCAGTCTCCCCAACAGATATCGAAGAGTATGCATACTGATGGTTCCTGTGGCTCGCTGATTAAACACACCTCTCTGCCTCTCAGGCATCCAGTTCGACTTGAACAACGGGTAACTCCAAACTGCTTAAATCGCTTTGATCGATTCAACATCGATTTTAGTGTCCTCATCCAACAGAGAGTCGCGAAGAGACCGAAGAATATCCCCCTTATCCATCTTCAACTCCCAACAATCGATGCTGTTGATGCAAGCATGTCCGCTCTCTCATTACCGTAAACACCTGCATGCTCAGGACAGTATATCCACGTAAGCCGCTGGAGGTTATAAATTTCTATAGACGACATCCACTCATACTGAAACCTGCCCTTCTGGATCTTGTGAAGCATCGACTGAAAGTCAGATACAACAACTGCCCCAGTAAATGAAGTCTTGCATTGTTCAGACAAGTGATCAGACATGACTCCCTCTCAAAAACAGTTTTGCAGAGAACAGTTGAGGGTGGTAGGAGAAGAAGAGAAAGCCAAATAAAAGCATGGGCTTACCTCTGAAGTCGGAGAAGGTCTGTCTGAATGGTGAGGGACACTGATGATAAGGAAAACAAGCCTTCAGGCAAAAAAAATCAAGTAAGACGGGCCATACGAGGCGTCCTGACTACGCCTTAATTCATAGCAGGCGAACAAGAAGAAGAAGAAGCTGGACTGATAACATCAAGAATTTGTAAGGAAAGGATTGTGCCACCTCAACTGTCTTACAGAGGAGACAGATCTTTGGAGGGACTTACATGTTGGCAACTCTATTGCAGCACTCCTATTGCAATAACCCTATTGCAGCACCCCTATTGCAGCACCCCTATTGCAGCATCCCTATTGCAGCACCCCTATTACAATATTATTAAGATTGTTATTCAATAGTTCTAATGAAAACGATAAACATAAAAATATTATTGAATAAATATCATGGGTGCAAGAATGGGTTGCAAAACAAATGTGAAACTAGATGCTTTTATCATTTTGGATTCCGGTCTGATATCTGCATTGCTTGTGATAATTATCTTAATTATATTTGTCTTATGACTACTTATCTGCAGCCCAACCTTTAACGTTGGGGAGGACAAGGTGTCCGTTTTTCTTTGCATATCTTGACTGTTTTTACGTAACAAGACAATATCATCAGCAAAATCCAAATTTTTCAGGTGTCTATTTTCCACTCAATCAATGCCAGTTTTGCCCCTGCAATATTTTCTCAATGCCCAGCCAATGGCCTGTCCAAACAATAGTGGAAACAAAATACATCCTTGCTTTATTTTGGTTTCAACCATAAATCAGTTATTTTTGTCATTGTCTGTGAATGGAATATTAGACAGAGATAAAATATTTTTGAAACAATATGGAAATCATCATCCATTTCTATTTGTTCCAATGAACCATACAAATGTAATTATTCGTTACTATTATTTATTTATTTAAAAAAATGTTATTTTCATTTTTGTCCATGAAGCTGTAATTGCTTTATCTTCATCTTCTACCATTCTTGTTAGCTCTTTTTTGTTGTATCTCTAATTTTCTATTGTCAATATGAACTTCCAAGTCAAGGAACTGTCTGATTATTTTTCTACATTGCTTCCTAAGAGTGGGTCCTATTTCAATTTTCTTTATTCATTCTTCATCTCTACAGCTTATTGTTAGGTTCTATTTTTATTTCTTTATTTTTCATTCTTGCCATCTGATTTTATTTATGGGATGGAACATTTTGTTGATGAATATTTAATGTTATGCAGGATATTTGTTTTATTTCATGCTTTTTTTTTTAAATCCTTAGTTATTATTCATACCCTCACCATCTAAAAGAGCACCTTTTTGTCTGTTTGGAATGCAACATCTAAAAGAGCACCTTTTGTCTGTTTGGAATGCACCATCTAAAAGAGCACCTTTGTCTGTTTGAATGCACCATCTAAAGACACCTTTGTCTGTTTGAATGCACCATCTAAAGAGCACCTTTTGTCTGTTTGGAATGCACCATCTAAAAGAGCACCTTTTTGTCTGTTTGGAATGCACCATCTAAAAGGCACCTTGTCTATTTGAATGCACCATCTAAGAGCACCTTTTGTCTGTTTGGAATGCACCATCTAAAAGAGCACCTTTTTGTCTGTTTGGAATGCAATGGTATATGTTCTGATATACAGTAGTCAAAATATATTGTTTTATTAAAGGTATTCTTAAAATACTGAACTAATTTGTCTTAGGCTGATGCAAGTGAAAAGCTACGTCAGAATGGGCTGTCTCACATGTACTCCCACCCTGTGTACATTGCACAGACCCGGTCTTGTTCTCAAGAACCTCCACCACCTCCTATTATTGTGCCATCATGGAAACTTATCCGACCTCGAAACAAAAAAGTTCCTCCTCATGATGAACCTCTCAGTAAGTTTGATGATACTAAATTTAGCATTCTTATCACTTATGTTGTTTATATCAGTTTAGTTGTTCTGGTTGTAAAAGTAAAGCTGTTTATCATTCTTTGACAATTTATTTTGCAAAAATGAATTCCTTTCTGTTGTTGCACACCAAAACTAAATTTTACATATCTCGTACATGCCTTTTGGAAAGTTACTCTGTTACTCTTTCTCTTATTTATTTTTTTGGTGCTACTAAACAGCAGCCCTAATAAATATTACATTATTTATAAAATTACAAATTTCAAGTGTTATTTTTCACTTTAGAGCAGGGGTCCAAATATGGTTAAAACACTGTGATGTTTCCTGATGGTAAAGTTGATAGTGTTTTGTAGGAGAGAAAATAAATGCACATGCATGTCGACTGCTTTGGTCAAACGACCTTAATTTCGCTGCCCTATGTAATCCCTTAGCTTACTCACAGAAATTGGAACAAAGTGAGGTAATGGCAGGTTTTGTTTACTACCATTTTATGAAGGATCTTTGACAAGTAGCAACCCAAATCTAATATATCTTTCTCATACTATTGTCAAATGTATGTAATATTACGTTTATGTCAGTAGCAGTACAATATGTGTTACATATGACCTGCTTAAAGTTGGGGAACACTTCACCGACCTACTGTAAGAATATTTTTATTGTTTTTTTCAATCAATAAAAACAGGTCACATATTAAATATAGCACACAGCCCATCGCTAAGTAAGGAATATTATGTATTCCTTACTTTGGTGTTTATTACTGCTAGAATGCCTCTCAGTCCTGCTATAAAATCCTGATGGCTGCATTGTCTTTATTATCTACCACTGTATTTCTTAAAGTATTATTTTATTTATTTGTTTCTCTGATCCACAACCTATTTTTATTTTGCTCACTATTTTTATTTTCTCCAATTATCTTTGCATTACATTTTGTGTTTGCCTTTTTTCTGATCACAAATTGTCTTCAAAATGTCTGTTATACTTGTAGATTGTTTGGAAACAGAAACTGTATATCGTTTATTATTCATGTCTCTACTCATCAGCTCTCACTGAAGAACCCAAACCCATTCAGTGTCTAGAGATAAAGTCACCATATATTAACTACAAGAGCAGTGTGATGCCCATTCCTACAGAAACGTAAGAAAATTATTGAAAAAGCAAGACTAGAACTTATCTTTCATTTTTTTCCTATTTATTTCTTTGTTTTTTTCTCTCTCTTTCTTTCTCTCTTTCTCTCTTTCTCTTCTCCCTCTCACCCCTCTCTCTCACCCCTCTCCTCTCTCTCTCTCTCTCTCCCCTCTCTTTCTCTCTCACTCTCTTGCTTTGCTACTTCTCTTTTTTTCCAAATATTTACTTTTTTTAAAATCTTAATTCTTTATGGGATCTAAATGTTTTTGTATTCCATCTTTTTTTCTTTTTTGACTTCTTACTATTTTTATTTATACTTTTCTTCTTTTGTCTTCTTACTCTCTAAGTTGTTTTCACTACTTTAACCATTTCTGTTTCATTCAGAATTATTTTTCAAAATAGCTTCCATAGATACAGTATTTTTAAGCACTCATAAGTCTTTGACACTGGCTTTTCTATAATGTTTATGTTTAACTCTTTCCACGCTTTAAGCGCACACTGCCATAGAGTTGCTTCCCTTATAAGCAGTCTTTCTAGTTTTACTTCTACTATTTTACTTATAGTACTTTTTAACCTTGTTATTCTATTGGGTTGTCCAGTTTTCTTCAATTTAGTATATAATATATATATATATGTTTATTTATTGACGAGTAGTTGGGATCGTAATTAAAAATTTTTTTTTTTTTGCGTCCCTTGAATTAACTGCTTAAAAATTGAGGAAATAAATGGACGTGGAAAGAGTTAATTAGTTTCAGAGTTTCACCTACTGTCTTTTCTACAGCTTGTCAACATTCGGCCAGTGAGTGTATTAACTTTTAAACGTCTAGAGTAGCGTTTCCCAAAGTGGGCGGTACTGCCCTCCTCCAGTGGGCGCTGAAGCCTTCCAGGGGGCGCTAGTGGGTTCAGAAGAATTTGGGAGGTGTTCAGGCAATTAGGGGTCAGTGGCCCTTAAAGAAGAAATTAATAACAAATATTTTTAACAAATTATTTTCGGGAATTTGCGATTGAATAATCATTTAAAATTTAAATTCTGCATTTAAATTCATCTTATGCCCATCTTACACGATCCATTTTTTCATCAATTTTCTATTTCATGTATATAATCATTTGAAAATTGACCATGTATTACAGAAATATATATCAATTTTCTATGTCAAAGAGAAAATAGAGCATGTATATATGTGGGAGGGGGTGTTGGTAAACTGTTATAATGCGGAGGGGTGGGGGCTTTACAAAGTTTATGTTGTGCAAAGTGGGCGGTGGGCTGAAAAGGTTTGGGAATCTATGTTCTAGAGGTTTTTAAGATATTTTTGTTCTTTATGATTACCTGCTCCAATATTAGCAATCATATAAGTTCTTGGCATTGAAAAAAGGCATGTTATATATGGTTTGAATGCAACTTAAATGATCTATCAAGCTATGTGATCAGCTGCAGGATGAAATTAACAAGACCCAAAATATGACCTGTTTCTAGTAATGGGGACTTTAATGCCAAGGTTGGTAGGGATAATGTTGAGGTAGAGAGAGTTATAGGAAAACACGAATAAATTCCATAAATGAAAAAGGAGAAAGACTCGCAGAATTATGTGTGCTTTTGAACTTAGTAATTTAAGGTACCATCTTTTCCCACAAGGAGATTCACAAACTTACTTGGTGCTCACCTGATGGAGTGACCAGAAATAAGATTACCATATGTGTATAAATACATAATTATACATAAATCATATTGTATAAAGTCTTCATACTTCTGAATTTTTGTTATGTTGTAAACAAAGTCATCTTCTTCTTTTTCAACACTCCATATCGACCACTTGTTAACCACTCTCTGTGATTTGTATGGGATCTGAGTCTAAGAGCGATTGTACGTTATGCCAGTTATACACCTACAAGTTGGCAAGCACATCCAATTTATGCTACGCTTTTTATTTACTATGGTAGCTTTCCTAGGTCCTACATCAGTCACCTCTTATGATATGCCTTGTAGGTCACAGTGGTACTATTCTTTGCTTCCCTTGCAGGCCCCAACTCCACACTGGCATTGAAAAAGTCTGACATTAGCTATCATTTAATTTTTCTTCTGAGAACACTAAGCAATGTTCTCTAGACCTGTAAATGTTCTCTAGACCTGTAAATGTTCTCTAGACCTGTAAATGTTCTCTAGACCTGTAAATGTTCTCTAGACCTGTAAATGTTCTCTAGACCTGTAAATGTTCTCTAGACCTGTAAATGTTCTCTAGACCTGTAAATGTTCTCTAGACCTGTAAAGTTAACCAGTTGTCTGTGTGAGCTGATGCAACTTCTAATCAGAAAATTTATGTGGTTTGTAGAGAAAACAAAATTGTATTGAACCAGTGAGCTAGCTAATGAAAATGTAAATTAGTTAACGATCAGATACATTAATTGCTCAAGGGCGAAGAAGATGCTTTCAAGAGAAAAGCAGCTACAGTAGTATGACATTTGATAGTTCATGGAAAGAGGATCTGTTTCTCATTCAAGTCATCCAAGAAGAACAATACAAATACAGAAGACCACAACACTGGTCCACAACCCGTTAGCAGCAAGCTTGGCAGTAAAATAAAGGAGAGTATTTATGTTATGATATTTCTTAATTGTCATGTTATGCATAATATTCTCCTTAGAACCATTTTAACTTATCCAGTTCTTTTGTTTTGTGAGTAAAAGCAAGAAAATTAAAAATGTCAATGCAATATTATTTATTAGTAATTGTATTGCTCTAATAGAGACTGTAGATTGAATATGTTTTTATCTTTTTATACATTTAGGCATCGTCCAAAATCTTCTTTGGATAGAGGAGGAACCAGGTCTCGAGCAGAGGAAAACGCCATAGAGGAGGGGGATGAGAATGCTCCTACACCTCCTCCAATTCAAATACAGGAATCTAAACTTATTGTTCATACTTTTGTGAAGGTGAGAACATTATTACTTGTGATTGATTGTACTTGATAAATAAATCTATATTAAATAGTATAGTATAAAAATGTAAGTAAGGTTCTGTCCCAACTTCTTTTTTTTTTATGCTGATGAAGGAAAGTTATACCTAAATAAAGGAACATACACCAAAATGGCATATGTTTGTGGATGTGTTATAAATAGCAGCTTCACTGAGGAGTATAAAAGTCAATATCTCAATGACTAAATGAGAAATACTTCACAGGCTGTGCCAGTAGTCTAATATAGTGGTAGTACAGTGGTACCATCTCATTGCAACATCCTTGATAAGGAAGAGGTCAATAGATTGCTAAAAGAGAATGGAAGAACTGATACAGATTTGATAGAACTTCTGATGAGATTAACTTTTTCCACGCCCATTTATTTTCTCAATTTTTAAGCAGTTAATTCAAGGAAGTAAAAAATAAAAAATGAAAAAAATTACGATCCCAACTACTCGTCAATAAATAAACATATATATATTATTATATACTAAATTGAAGAAAACTGGGCAACCCATTAGAATAACAAGGTTGAAAAGTAGTATAAGTAAACCAGTAGAAGTAAAACTAGAAAGACTTCTTATAAGGGAAGCAACTCTATGGCGCAGTGTGCGGCTTAAAGCGTGCAACGGACTTCCGCCGTGGCGCAGTGTGTGGCTTAAAGCGTGGAAAGAGTTAAATGTTTTTTCAGGAGATGTATGAACAAGTGAGAAAGTATATTGAGGCTACCAGAAGATCCAAAAGGGCAGGTTTCGGTCTGAGTGGATGTCGTCTGTAGAAGTATAACCTCCAGAGGTTTACGTGGATGGGTCTACTGTCCTGGGCATGACCCTGTTTTCGGCAATGAGAGAGTGGATAGGCTTGCATCAACAGAATTGATTATTGTAGAGTTAAAGATGGATAAGGGGGATGTTCTTCAGTCTCTTCGCAAGTGCCTGTTGGATGAAGACACTAAAATAGATATTGAATTGATTTAAGAAATTTGGAGTTACTCGTTGTACAGGTAGAACTGGATGTCTGAGGGGCAAAGTGAGGAATGTGTTTAACCAGTGAGCCACAGGAACCATCAGTAAGCATACTATTCTATATCTTTTCGGGGAGACTGAGCACCCATGTGTCTGTCTGAAATGCAATGACATCAGTTCAATAACCAATACCAGAAGATGATACATAATACTCTATGAATAGAAAATAACAAGCCAAAATCTTAAGACGTCATACAGTTCACAACAGATTAAGTTATCGTCTTTAGAAATTTTAAGATTCACCTTCTTATGACTGCAACTGTGGCACAGACAAAATTACTACACATATATTACAAGGCTTCAAATATATATATAGGAATAGAAAAAGCCTATGTGGCCTACACTGATATCAATCTGGGACAAGCTCTGTCTGTTCTTGGGCAATGGAATTGATCCTGGTAGATACTAAGTCCTGACAAAGAGGCATATACAGAATGTGTATTTTTGGCAAGAATGCTAATTTTAATTAAGGAAAATGGCAAGACGAACATGGAGGAAAATGCCTGAAAAAAATTTTATAAAACAACTTAGGCTGTCATTATCATCAAGTAGCATGTCCCTTGCAGAATGTCGCTTTCATCAGAGTCATCAAGTAGCATGTCCCTTGCAGAATGTCGCTTTCATCAGAGTCATCAAGTAGCATGTCCCTTGCAGAATGTCGCTTTCATCAGAGTCATCAAGTAGCATGTCCCTTGCAGAATGTCGCTTTCATCAGAGTCATCAAGTAGCATGTCCCTTGCAGAATGTCGCTTTCATCAGAGTCTGACTTAGGCTGTAATTATCATCAAGTAGCATGTCCCTTGCAGAATGTCGCTTTCATCAGAGTCTGACTTAGGCTGTAATTATCATCAAGTAGCATGTCCCTTGCAGAATGTCGCTTTCATCAGAGTCTGACTTAGGCTGTAATTATCATCAAGTAGCATGTCCCTTGCAGAATGTCGCTCATCAGAGTCATCAGAGCATGTCCCTTGCAGAATGTCGCTTTATCAAGTCTCAGTAGCATGTCCCTTGCAGAATGTCGCTTTCATCAGAGTCTGACTTAGGCTGTCATTATCATCAAGTAGCATGTCCCTTGCAGAATGTTGCTTTCATCAGAGTCTGCCTGGAAAAACTCTGTCTTTAGCAAGTTCTCCCACTTCTTCTAACACCATATTCAAGGTTTCTTTGATGTCCTGCTGCCACCTTCATCTTGTTCTTCCTCCTGTCTCTACCCCAAAGGAACCATGCCTTCCATTACTGTTCTCTCCAAAACCACCATTTCTCTTAAAAGGACTGTAATATTTCATTTTCCTGGACATGTTGTTCATGAGCATATACTCTACGATATGCAAGTCTTGTAGTATGTCCTTGTTTTTTTCTCTTCTCTGTCTAAGGCGTTCTATGCATTGTTTGGTATTACCTTATTTAGAACGCTTTGATTTTGTTCCTTAATGGCTTAGGCTGTCTATCTTTCTATCTATTCTCTAATCCTGTTTTGCCTTTCAGCGTCAGGTCGAAAAAGGAGACACCTGGAATGAGCCTCTCTATGCGCCTTGTCTTTCTTTCTCTTCTCCAATCCTATTTTGCCTCACAGCTTCAGGCTAAGAAGAGATTTCTAGTAAGGGTTTTTGTGTGTGCTTCATAATAGTGTCTTTCGTCACCTCTGTTATCTCTGAGGTTTACCATTTGTGTGGCCGGCCTTTTGCTTTGTATCCACTGTATCAGAGCAACATTGCTCTCTGTGGCACACTCCCTGTTGGTAATCTACTTATGTGGCCAACCATTTAATTTGTTGCTCTTGATAAAGTTCAGTACTGATGTTGTACCCACTTTTTCCTGATGTCTTAGGCTGTACATCATCAAATACTCCCCTAAAAATATATAGAAATGATTATCAGTTGTACATCACCAAAGCCTGAGGTTAAAAATTACAGGAAAACCATAGTATGTGACTGGTGATACATGAACTCCTATGATAACTGATACAGCATAACAAAGAGAGAGTGAGAGAGAGATTTTATGTGTATTTCAGATAAATTTGGGAAAAAAAAACTATACTCTTGTCATCTTCAGTCAATACATTTAGGGATGCTATTTATTTATGTAGGATGATGAACCACCAAAAGAAGACAGACAAAGCATTTCAAAACCGAGAACAGGAACAAAGGTGAGATTTTGTGTACACAAATTTTTGTTGAATGTGTGGCAATAGGTATTGACAGTTGTACAAACATGTAATCTCTTCTACTACGCTTGTCTGAGAATTAAAGGTGACTGGCTTGGTATTGATCAGGTCACCCATTGTGGGCCATTGGTCAAAGAAACATGCTAGCTTAACACAAGGTTCCCCAATATATTGCTTGAGAAATTGTGAAAATGGGCTCTATACTTACATTACTTTATGCTATGTGAATAGGTACCATAGACTGCATAGTACATACTTTAACCCTTTGAACCCGGGCTCCTGATATTTCGGGATTGAATGTAAGCGTTGCATATCCCAAACTCCCGATATATCAGTCTGAGAATATTTTGTCATTATTTTTCGATATTTGAAAATAAATTGTGCACAAATAGGATATCAAACACAACCCACCTGTTCTATATTTTTTTTTGCGAGATGATGGATGCTGTTTTTTTAAAAACTGATATGGTAATTAGTTCAGTATATATATATGGAACTGCAGTAAAACTATTTGATTGGCAAAACACGTAATTACAAAGTACTGTATTTTTACAAATTAAAAAAACAATGACAAAATACAGCAACGTTTTGACCAACAAGGCCTTTATCAAGCAAACGAACAAACAGGAGTGACAAATTAAAATTGGCGCCTTCGTCGCCTTTGTAGTGAGGACGATGATTTTCTTGAGAGAGCTCGCGAGATGCTTGATTTCTTTCGTAGGCGCCTATACCCGGAGAGGGTGCTTGTCTCGGCTATGCATCGAGTTCAGAAAATCACTCGCCAGCAGGCCCTTACCAGTCAGCATAGGACTACTAACTCTGACAGAGTAAAACTTATCTTAACTTACCACCCCCATAGTTCCCTGGTGAAAAATGTTTTATTCCGTCATCTGTCTCTCCTTAGATCAGATCCTGAGACCCGTTCTGTCTTCCCAACTATCCTTTGGTGTCTTACAGACGGGACAGAAGTCTTAAGGACATGTTGGTACACAGTCGCCTTAAGTCCAATATCCAGACTCATTTTGGCACTGTCCAGTGTGGCCGTCGCGTTGCAACACGTGTGCTTATGTGATACAGACGCGTACTGTATCTTTTCCTTTAGGCACGTTTCTTATTGACGATGGGTTCACATCGAGTCCCGTAATCTTATCTATGCCATTATCTGTAAGCGGTGTAACAAGGCTTATATCGGTGAGACAGGCAAGAGGCTCAGTGACCAATTCGGCCAACACTTACGCGACATACGCCAATGCTCTGTGACCCTGTAGCCACCCATTTCAATGACACTGGCCATTTAGGTGCTCACGATGTCCAGGTCACAGCCATCCGATCATGTTCCTCGGATGATCGCAGTCGATTTGCTCTGGAGAATCGGTTGATTTCTTTGTATGGTACCTTGCGACCACGCGGCTCAACGTATTACATTCTTATGCTTCTTAGTACTTTCTCTTCCCATGCTTCGTAATCTATATGGGTATATGTTGCATGTATTCATGTTATATTCCATTCTTATGCTTCTTAGTACTTTCTCTTCCCTGCTTTGTAATCTATATGGGTATATGTTGCATGTATTCAAGTTATATATTTACTAGATGTTTCATTGTTTCTTTTCCTTTCTATTTCTAGTTTTTATGTGTGTTTTTGTGTTACATTTATTTCGTTATTCGTTTTTATTCCAGATTTTCCTTAGATACGTTTGTATTTGGTCGTCCATTTGTGTTTCATTTTAATTTGTCACTCCTGTTTGTTCGTTTGCTTGATAAAGGCCTTGTTGGTCGAAACGTTGCTGTATTTTGTCATTGTTTTTGTAATTTGTAAAACTACAGTACTTTGTAATTACGTGTTATGGTAATTAGTTAAGTATTTTCATGTTGAAAAGATGTTCTGAATTTTTCGGAAATAGTCATTCTAAAAGTACAACATCAGAGTAAGCTGCTGAACTTGTTTTTAATGAATCTGAAGATGAATTAGGCTTAGAATATGATTATTCTGATAAGGATATAGAATGGGAGATAGATGATCAGTTAGACGACAAGGAATTGTTTTAATCGATTGATATTCAAGCTATATGTTCAATCTGGAGAAAATTCTACATATACAGGAGTATTCGCGGTCGTTCTCACATATTAAATAAAATAAATTTCAAAGTTAGTATTCTACAAATAGATAATGTGCAGAAATAACGGAGATGATGGGGTAAGTCAATAACAAATTATAGAGCACTTAAGTGTGCCAAATTATTGTTTTAATATAACTCTGATGTGGGCGGTTTTTGCTCAGGAGCTACGGGAATGGATTTTAAGGTACAGGTGGCCAGGGTTCAAAGGGTTAAAGCCACCCTGAATATGAAATACAGAGATAAACTCACTGACCTAGTGGGGAAAAAATGTGATTGTAGAGTACAATCCTGAAAAGCCATACCTTGCGACAGGTGGGACATATATGATCAGGGTTGGACATGTAGATATTGTGTGTTCTGTCTTTTCATGCAATTTGTTTTTTCTGCGTCTCAGCAGTAAGACAATTCTCAGCTATGAGAGTTCCTCTTGTGGTGTTACAGCACCACGTTTGATAATTTGGCACAAGAGAATCCCAGCTCAGAATGCCTTTCTCCTTCCCCCGAGTGATGTTGGGTTTGGCTTGGGGCTGACCACCCCATCCGGTAAAACACATCCGGTAAAAATACTGTGGCTACAAAATCCAGCTAACCATGAGCTACTATGAGTTAGTTGAGTGCCTATGCCCCAGCTGGGGTTTGAAAGGCGAGAGAGAGAATGCCTTTCTCCTGTTGATTATTTGGTAGTATGTACAATAACAAAGCGAGAAAAGTACAAGAGAACACAAACATATTACTGTTTACATTGTTAGTAAACATGTTTACACTTATATCTCACTTCAAATATTTTATGAAAGTTCTGATTAAAATTTTAGAAATAAATAAAGTTATAGTCCGTTCAACTTGTCACGCCCACAGATAAAAATGTGTATCTTTGTAACCATTTGATGAAATAACTTGAAACTTGCATGTGAACTACACATGTTCCCGACGCTTACACAATATTTTTGCTATTCAAACAATCATACCATCTAGAAGTTTCCTTTTTGTGCTATATATTTAACGCGTCCATTGGCATGGTTGAAGAAAACTAATGTTTACAGCCATTTAATACATTGAAGACAAAAATAACAACATTCAGGACGAATTCCATGGTTTTTTGAACGATTCTTGCATTTTTCATGCACCAAATAGACTCGGGCTTGAACATGGTAAACAAATGACGTCATTAGTGGTAAATGGACTTTAGTTAAAAAAGTATATCGAATTAGTGTTAGACTATTGGATTATATTGTTGACTTCAAAACAGACATTGAATAACATTTCTAATGGTTTGAGTTACAATGCAAAAAGTATCCATTAAGTGCTATAGTGCATTTTCGCAAAGAGGCACGTATGGGTCATCTGTACTACAGTATACAAGAACCCCAGGGAAAAGAGCTATTTTATTATAGTGATACCTCCCTACCACCTTGTAACAAAGAAATAGCAATTTGAAAAGAATCTCTCCAGTAGTACCGCCATAACAAGGTGCTATATAAAAATTCTTAGAACATCCTGGACAGAGAAGAGAAGAAACATCCTACAAGACCTGAATATCAAGGAGCATTGTCTCATAAATAACAACATATCCCGGAAGATTAAATATTTTGGCCACATTAAACGCCACAGTGGTCTGGAGATAAAGGTAATGGAAGGCATGGTTCATGGAAAACGAGGCAGGGGACGACCAAGATGAAGATGACAGCAGGACATCAAAGAAGCCTTGAACATGGCGGAGAACTTGCAAGAGACATAGAGCTTTTCAGGCGGACTGTGATGAATGTGACGTTCCGCAAGGGACATGCTACTACTTGAGTTCCAGCTATTGCCAGTCCCAAGCCTGGACACGAAAGGGGATGGCATTATAACATGGTAGCTAACTTTAATTGTAATGTAAGTTATTTAAAAACAATAATACAACTATGTCTACATTTCTTGTTTATTTCATGATACAATTGCAAGTATCAACATTGACCCCCATGTATAAGCTGGGATGATACGCCTTTTGCATGAAACTTGTCATCAAATGTCATATGTGTGCGTTTACTGTAAAAACTAAAATTTCGTTTCAGACTAGCCAAATATGCCGGCAACATCAAAGGAAACCGTTATATTACAAAATCCAGGTTTCCTATAGCAATTTCTTCCATCAGACATTTGAATCGGTATAATTCTAAGGTTGGGTGCAACGTTTCGCTACTGTGGAACTGATGTTTTTGCTACAATTCGCATTGGACTGTGGGCATGAGTTGTTGAACAGACTATAGTTATTTCTAGTGAAACTATTGACATGGCAGATTTGACGCTCTTATAATTAATTGACTTTGAGGATTATTACATTTGACTAACAAAATGTATTAACTCATTTCATACTAACTGCTGCAGCGTATGCCAAGATTGTCTATTAAAATAACCCAACTGCTGCATTTTTTTTATCTACAGTTGGTGTTAAATTTACATCAATGCATTCTGATTCAATTTCCTGTTTGATCTACAACAAAGTAATCTATTTCTACTTCGTGGTCCGATATAAAGTTTGATAAAATTTGTTAGTTGAATGAAATTTAAATACATTTCAAGCTGGAAAATGTGAACAAAAATTAATTTGACCACATCGTGTTTTTCAATTCTGTAAGGAATCTGTAAGGTAAGAGAATAGGAATGTTTTGACTTCTTCTCTTAACTCCCCTTGAAGCATAAGGTATCAATAAATTTCCTCCAACCAGATCTGTTTTGAGCATGCCAGCTTAGTTCATTCCAGGTTATTCCCACCTCTTCTCATTCTCTGTCTAAAGTTCATCTCCATGTTTCTCTAGGTCTTCCCCTGTCTCTCCTTCAACCCAGATTCCTCTTCAGAACTACATGTGGGTGTCTGGTCTTTTGCATTCTTAACGTATATTACAACCACTTACATCTCCTCCGTTTTATTTCTCGTTGATTTTTGTTGATTTTCACTTACTGACCTATCAATAATCTTTGAGTTTATAGACAGAAATGATGTTAGAGTGTTGTCATTTAGTCTATTTTTGTAATCATGATTAATCTCTTTCTATTTAATGAAATATTTAGGTCATGTTCTTAAATCAGACGAAAAGAGACTAAATCGACAAGTCCTTATGTGGTCACCAGTTGGGAAAGGAAAACGTGGAAGACCAAAGACCACTCTTCGAAGAACCATCCAACAAGAAAGTAAACTATTGGGATGTAAAACCATACAAGATCTCCAACTGCTAGCAACGAACCGCATCACATGGAGATCTAAACCTCTGCCCTATGTGCTGCCTTTGGCACGAAAGGAATAAACTAACTATTTAATGAAAAACATGTCCACAATTATGTACATTACAGATATGAAAACAAAATAAATCTGTACAGATTATGGGTAACTTGTACTAGTTGGCATGTATGAGTTGGATATCATCTTTTTGCTATTATATATGACTTATATGTAAAGTTGTTATGGAAGTTATTTCAATGCACTGTATATTTTTGCATCTTTGGCTCCCAAAACATCCAGGCACAGCATTCTAAAGATATCAAGAATAAGCTAGTTCTAAAGCAAGTAGAATCAATTGCTGACAAAATTTTAGACCCTAAACTTGATAAAAGCAAAGGTGAGTGAAACAAATGAAAACAAAAACAGAAAGGATGCTTTCAAATATGAGATTGTTTCACATTTTTTGATAATGTATGATTTTAATTTGTGAAGTATTTAACCTTGAGATTGAAACATAAACACTAAACTAGTAAAAACTGGACAAAGTAAAAAAAAAATGCAAACAGCATATTCTTGTCATAATATAAACAAATCAACAGCTTTTTTAGTAATATAAAATATTATAATTCAATTATGTTCATGAAAAATGGATGACAGGTTTTGTTGTGGGCATCACAATTGATTACATGATATCAAATGGGACATGAAATTTGTCAAAACAGGATAAAAAATATCCAAGTTTGTCCTAAAATAAATATTGTTTTATCATGTGCCATTACAGATCTATTTCTTAAGTGATATTAACACAGTCTCATTTATCATATGCTCATATTGTATAATATAATACCATAATATATCTATGCTTGGGGTTAGCAGAATTATTTAGAATAGACACAAATTTGCAACCGCGTTCAGAATATCAGCTCTATCCACTGGCTGACCCCCTGATATGGTGGCAGAGCCAGCCAGCCTGCCTTCTCTCACATTGTCATCGACACCATGTGCCCCGAACCAGACCAATGTAATTCTGTGAATTATTGACGCTAGTAGGGATTCAGTCCATTGCCTGGGCATCGAACCATCGAGGCATCCACCTTTCGGATCATACTCAATGAATCACTCAGAATGCTTGCATGTGTGTGATTTTGTGAATCCAATCAGAGTATGGCCTTAGTTAAACTCATTATTTCTTTATCATACACCAAATACTACCAAAGTGGAATGTTCACGATCTAATTATGAAATTCACTTGACTTATAGACCAGTTATTGTTGACATATACAGCTCATAAAATGAAATAAATACTAAAGATGAATAAGACATGTATAGATTTAGAAAGCAGTGTTTGTTTAAAATTTGAGGATGTGAGTACAATAGCTCTTTTCTTCATATTATTTATCCATTTTTTTATATATATTTTCTAGGAGCTTTTGTTATACCACATGACAAGTAGGGTAATATGGTGTTAGAACATATTTTTCATTGACCGTCAGCACATGATGGGTAATGTGGTCAACATCATGTCGCCCGTCTTTACTTCCCAGTGCTTTTGCTGGTACTCACTTGAGGCTTGGTCGACCTGAGAGCCATTACAGTCAGAAAAAATAAATTTCATTGTAACTGTAGAATTGAACCAGGACCACTAGCCAAAGATGTGAATTCACTAACAACTACGCAACTGTGGCTCTCATGTTATTTATTTACATTTCTATTTTGCTTGATTTTAATGTGTTTTTTCGAGGTAAGAAGAAATCTTTAAATATGTATCAGCAAACAGCCTTAGGAACTGATAATTTTTTTTTCAGAGTCCACAAAATCTGACTTATCAGCAGCTGCAGATTCTGGAGGTCACGCCACCATTTTCAACAGAAAATGGAATTACAGACGATTCAAACACAGAAGTAGTGGAAGCAGAACAAAATGTTCCTCTCTGCACATACCAAAGTACATGGATGGACTTTGATGTTTTTATGAAGTGTTTCAGGTTTGTTTGTTAATTTGTGATTTTTTTTACCAACCATGTTTAATAGCAGTGAAAATGAAAATCGTGGCATATCCTTTACAGAAATTAGCCATCAACAAGAGTAAATGAGTCTTCGATTTTCTAGGCACGATTTATTTGTTCAGTAGTTTGCCATTGATTTCTGGCAAATGTAATTTTATGTTGTTTTGTTGATTAATTTATTTTTTCTACTGAAAATCTCTCAGTTATTTTGAAAACTTGTACAAATACTAGAAAATTCAAACTCCATTTTCATAATTGCATTACTGATTTAAAGGTAGTAAAAGACAAGGGGCAGCTATGGTGTAGATGTATTAGGTGCTTGTCTCTTGTTCCAAAGATACTCAGTTCGCTAGCTTGTGTCCCATCAGGATATTTTTCCAGAGATTCCTGATCTTATTGTAAGTGAGATCAAGTTTCTAGTCCTATTAAAAAACAGACCCAAAAAAAACATAGGTCCTGTGTTCAAGTTGAGGATGTAAAAGAACCATTGCAAGTTGAAAATTGTGAAGAGCAGGCTGGAAACCCGCTGACCAAGCAAAATTCAAAATTCATTCTAAAATAAAATTTTTTATTCCTACAAAATATTTTCACCATTTTCTAAATTCTATCGGGACCTTGCAGGTGCTACGGAATTTGTGCACTCCAGCTGAGATCTTCCTGTGTAAGAAAGAGATCTGAGTACATATGGTTACTCACCGAAGTGCAATGATGATAGTTCTATCAATCAATCTTATTTATTTTATATGATTTTTATTTTTCTGTAGTTTTATTAAATTTGTTTGTTTTCTCTTACTCATGAATTGGCTTACATTTGCAGTATTTCTATTATCTCTTCAGAACTCTTTATGTGTATCACAAATCTAGCACATACCTATGCAACCAAAGATTTTCTGATCTCAAGGTAAGCATGTATTTACTGTGGCATTGTTAAGCATATTTGTTATACACTGTGTTGATGCTACTAAATGCTACAGAAAGATCCTACGAATACCATGGACTGAAAAAGAAAGAACACTGATGTCCTGAAAGAACTAAATGTTGAAGAGAATTAGCTGATAAACAACATACTATACAGAAAAATTACATACTTTGGTCACATCATGCATCACGATCGCTTGGAAAGAAAAATACTAGAGGGCAGGGTCCCAGGACGCAGAGGCAGACCAAGAAGAAGATGGCTACAAGATATTAAAGAAACCATGAATATGACCATCGACAAAGTGGGTGAACTAGCTAGAGACAGAGTGAATTTCAGATGTGCTGCAAAGAGAGCAATGTCCTATAAAGGATACGCACCTTATTGATGAGTGTTGATGTCTGACAGTTTGATTTTTAATACTTATATACATATAGAGCCACGATAGCATAGTAGTTATAAGTGCACTCACTTGATCTTCCTGTGCAAGAAAGAGATCGGTGCACACATGGCTACTCACCGAAGTGCAATGATGATAAATATCAATATGTGCACGGTTGGAAGTGATATTTTAGAAATGTATTTGCTGGGATTCTGCAAAGAATTATAAACAAATAGTATCAACTGGATCATCTAATTAATTTTTTGTAAGTGATATATTTTAGTTTGGGAAGTGGCTTATCGGAAAATAAGTACCACCTCTACGGTTTGTCATGTGGCTTGGCCAATTATGAGAGTTAATAGATAAGTGTTAATACTTAATCAACCAATTTGAGCAAGAAGTCGGTTTGCTGCCTCATGGACTCATCAGAATACTTTTCCAGAGATCCCAGATCTCGATGTAGGTGAGGTCTGGTTCCTAGTCCTATCGGAGACTGATGATAAAACATAGGTGCCGTGGTAAATATGAGTACGTAAAAGTACCCTTGACAGTTCAAAATCAAGAAGAGCAGGCTGGAAAGCCGCTGCCCAGACAAAATTCATTTAAAAGTTAAAAATAAAATTCCTTCAAAATATCTTTACCATCTTCAAATTACATCGGAGATCCTCGCTGGTTCTACAGAGTTCGTGCACAGCAGCTAAGATCTTCATATGTAAGAAAGAGATCAGAGCACAGATGGTTACAAACAGAAGTGCAATGATGATGGTCCTATCAATCAGTCAATCGAATCAATCAAAGCACTCACTTCTTAGGTGTGTGGTCTGGCCACAATGAGAGTGGAATTTTTTCAAACTGTAATGGCTCATAGGTTGGTTCAGTGGGTTTCAGAAAAGCACTGGGAAGTAGAGGAAGCTAGTTTCATGTTGACCACATAACCCATTGTGTGATGATGTTGAATGAAGAATGTGGACCTAACACCTTATTCCTCTATGTACTAAATGGTACAAAAAAGTCTCTTATACTTCTTCTTTGGACGCTCCATATCGACCACTTGTTAACCAGTCTGTGTGATTTGTATGTGATCTGAGCCAAAGAGCGGTTGTACATTGTGCCAGTTTTGCACCTACATGCAGGTTTGCATATCCAATTTCTGTGACGCTTTTTATTTACTATGGTAGCTTCCCTAGGCCCCTACATCAGTCGCCTCTTACGACATGCCTTGCAGTTTGCAGTGGTACTATTCTTTGCTTCTTGCGGGCCCCGGAACACACGGACGAGACAAGTCTCTTATACATATATAAATAACCAGCCTGAATGATCACCATGCAGCACAGATTCATTGATGCATATTAAAGTTTCATCTTCTAGAGTTATTGTTTATTTGATTTATTGCAAGATCTCTTTGCTCATTACACCATGCTATTCAATTCCTGTCCAAAAAAATGATGAAATTTTTGTTCATTTGACAGAAATTATCATATATCTAATTTAAAGCGAAATAATATATTACTCTGGAAACATGTCACCATGAACACAAAAAGAGCAATGTTCAACACAATCTTTTTCTTCACATTATGCTCCTAGTGCCAAACCTAGACGGTGACATCAAATGATAGAAGAAAATTAGTCACGACAGAGATGCAGTGTCTGTGCAGAATGCTGAGGGTAACAAGAAGAGACCAGTTGAGAAATGAAGACATCAGGAAAAAGTGGGTACAACATCAGTACTGAACTTCATCAAGAAACAACAAATTAAATGGTTCGGCCACATAAGCAGACTACCAATAGACAGTGCACATCAAAGAGCAATGTTGCTCCAATACAATAGATACAAAGCAAACAGCCGGCCACGTAAAAGGTGGACCTCAGATATAACAGAGGCGATGAAAGACAGTATTTATGAAGAGCACACTAGGGCTTGTTCTAGAAATCTCTTCTTATCCTGAAGTGTGAGGCAAACCAAGATTGGAGAAAAGAGATAATAATGACTCTGGAATTGAGTAAGCAAAATATCATTATAAGCAAGAAACTCTTTTGTTAAGCAAAGATCTACTGTATCTGCAGATACAACCATGCTCTTTCTACAAATGTAGATATCATATTGTCCTCCACAAAATATTTTATCCTCTCAGTTTTGTAAATCTCATTGATACAAATTCATTTGAACAGATTGCTGTTTGTTATTACTTCTTTTCTGTCTATCCTTACCAAAACAATAACTTGTTGCAGTATGTTATATATAATTTGTTTACATTAACATATTTAAATGTGGTACCAATTTGATTTTACTTATGTTTAGAATGTCTCTTCATCCGCTACTAACATCGTAGTCAAGTCTGATAAGAAAACCACACAAGCAGCAGCTGTAAGTTGTGTTCCATACATTTATTTCTTATTGTTTTTGGTCTGAATACTTTGAAATGAAAATTGTAGCTTCTCCTGTACAGGATGGATGTCGCCATCAACCTCAGTAAACGAGTCGTCAATTTTCTAGGCACCTCTTATACGTTCAGTAGGTTGCCATTGTTTTATGAACGGTGAGGTCTATTTTTACAATGTGTAAGCATCGATGGGAACAAATTTGCTCCTAAACTGCCCGTAGCAGAGTTTGAAACAGGTACACTTAGGTTCTGATCGAGCTCACTACCACTTAAGCTGCAGACATCCACTGAATACTTTACTTCTAAAAATAAAAAAGGATTGGGCCATCTATCTAATTGACCAGTAATACATTCATTCTCATCATGTGCCATGCCTGCTGACATAGACAATCACTGAGCTAATATGGACACAAACATATACACAAAGTTCTGCTCAGAACAAGCTATTTTATAAGGTAGTTTTGAATATGTTACAAAGCCAGTATACTGTTTATTTCAGTACATGTTGCAATATAAATGCATCAGGAGGTAAAAATTAATTGTGGAGGGAAAGGGTTAACTTATTCAAGTGAATAATTCTTTTCCTTCAAGCGCTTCATATCAACCACTTGTTACACCACTCTTTATGATTTGAATGTGATCTGAGCCGAAGAGTGATTGTACATTGTGCCAGTTATGCTCCTACAAGTATGCCAGCACATCCAATTTCTGCAAAGATTTTTATTTACTAGAGTAGCTTCCCTAGGCCCCTACCTTAGTCGCCTCTTACAACATGCCTTGCAGGTCACAGTGTTACTATTCTTTGCTCCCCCTACTAGCCTCGGCAACATAGGGGCGAAGTGAATAATTCATAAAGGTTTAGTTCTATTGTTGTTTCCAGTTTAGGAAGTCTTTATGCAGATATGTAATCATTTTATAGTTTTGTTCAATTCATTAAGTTATCAAATTGAAGGATTCATAAATGCTTAATTTTATTATTGTCTTCAGATAAAGTTATTATGTTGTTAAATAATTGATGCTTTTTCTTTATCAGGTTCTCACTGACAGTTCAGCCCCATTTTATTTGTGTATCCTTTAGAAATTTGCTTTGATAAGATAGAACAAGATATTGATATGGATTTTAGAGAAAAATAGTATTGATTTGTTCATTACATATATAAATATGGAAAACAACATTACACAAAGGTGCAAAATCTTTTGAAAAGAGACTTTGAGATGACCTGAAAGACAAGGGAGACAAGCGGACACTCAGAAGTTGTTACAGTAAAATACTTGCTAATTGACCATCTGTAAAGATGAAAAAGGTCATATATATTGATATAATAGATGATGATATAGTGTACCTATCTTACAGTCTGCTGCAAAAAAATAATGGTTCAATAATTGCTAGATTCTGACACATTTCCAGGTGTTGGTTAATGCAGCACTGAATTATTGTAGCAGATTTTGCATCTATTTATTTTACAAATGACCTAGAAGAGTCAACTTTTTTTTTCAAATGTTTTAATTTGTTAAAATATTTGTTGTATATTCATTTATGTTGTACTAATTCATGTTTCTTATTCTTGATGATGACCTATTAGTCAACATACCAAATGTGCTGCAGTGCTGGTATATAGCTGCATCACTGTTCTTTTACTATTTTTTATCAAAACTATTATTTATTTTTATAACTTTGCTAATTATCTAGAAAATGTAACTTTCAATTTCATGTGCTTGATAAAAAAGCAAATTAATAAATTCATGTAGATGTACATTAATTATCAATTGCTCTGAAGTTCTGTTGTTGGTTCATTATTCACTAAAATATTTACTCTAATCAAAGTGTCAAAATAATTTATGAATCAGATTAAATCAAAGATTTGCACGCTATCCTTGACTATTTGTTCAGTTGTGGACAACCTGGCACCAACTGATATTGTGGTGTCCTACTCTGTCCTGGCGAGGTGGTTTGACCAGTCATCTTATTCTATTGATGACAGAAAAATGACTCTTCATGGGAGACTAAGCAAGGAAAAGGACATTGATAAAGAGATCACAAATCTGTCACATAGTATAGAGGACATCAGTGAGTGTTTGTTTATTTTTTTATGAAATTTCTTTCTGCTGCTACACTACAAAAATATTTTTCTTCTAATGAATGTTTTTACATGATTTTTGCTGCTCCATATTGTTTCTTAAGCTGAGATGGTATGATAGAGTTGCAAACACAGACCTGTGGATATGAACAGAACAGTAACCCATGATGAACCAGGTTAAGAGGAAAGCATACAAACAAATTACTGTAGTTTTACAAAGTACAAAAACAATATATAGCAATGTCTTAACCAAACGGTCTTTATCAAGCAAAGGATTCAAAAGATTCAAAGAAATTTAAACTTCTTGGATGGCAGAATAACATATACAATGACACGGTAAATCCCTAACGGCCCAAAAAAATAGAATATGTGATTAAAAACCAAAAAAATGTGAAAACTCAAAATGGAAAAAAGAAGATAAAACAATAATAATAAAACTGATACACAATAGTTTTATGAAATATCAAATATAATTTTTGGATTAGAGTACAGCATAACAACAGGCAAAGCTAGTGGACAGTTTAGCATCATCACTTTTAAAACGAAAATTAATAAACAGCAATAGTCTCAGGAAATTGTGGAGGTTCATGATTGTCTATGACAACTAGCATAACCAGGGAGACTTTTGAAGATAAAAGAAACTATGTATGCTTTAAAATATGTGCAATTGTGTTTTTTCTGTTCATCATTCTAAATCATTACCAACAGGAATTGAACAAAAATCCCCACCACCAATATCAGTGGGGACTCTTGTAGCAGAACCATATTCTTGGAAGAGCATTGTTATTGGACAACCTATTCTTAGACTTAAAACAACAGGAACTAAATCTACAGTACTCAGACTACCACCTGGGTAAGCTAAACTTTCTTTTAACATTTCATCACATTAGTCAGCACATATCAGTCATAATGTGTCATCACATCAGTCAGACATAACATTTCATCACTAGAGGAAATAATAAAGCAAAAATAAAGTAAAGGAAAATGTTTCCATACCATAAGGTATATTGGTGAATACAGTGTTAGGTGCAAATTTTTCTTTTGCCATCAGCATATGTTAGGTGATGTGGTCAACATCATACTGACCGCCTTTACTTCCAAGTGTTTCTCTATTAACCAGTTGAGGCTGGGTCGACCTAAGAGCTATTACTGTCTGAAAAAAGTTCCATTTCTACTGTGGAATTGAACTCTGAACCTCAAACCAACAAAACAAGTGCAGTGGCCACTACGCTATAGCATATCTTCAATTAAAACAATTGTACATATATTTTATTACTGTGAGAATAAGTTATGTCATGCTATGTTATTCAATCAACATCGTGGCACACTGGAGATCCAATGCATGTTCCGTCCTCCGTTGCAGCAGCCATCCCAAAGTTCACTTGCTCACCATACCCATGAGACATTGGATTAGTAGCTCTTTTCTCTCTACTACAAAGAAGACACTGTCTGGCATGTCCAAACTTAACTTTCAATTACTTTGTGAAGGAGTATTCCACATAACATTTAATCACCATGGTAAAGCATTCTTGTGCATTATTTTCTGGGTAAGAAAGAATATTTCTGCCCAGGATAGAGCGGTATGGAGAAATTACTTGCAGGCCCTATGTAACGTATAATGGTATGAGAGGAATTATTAATTAATTAATATTAAGAAAGAATATGGTCTTTTTACCTATTCTTCATACCCCTTCATTGCTTCCCCTGGGGTTCTTAAAACTCCATATTCTCATCATACCCCTTTAAAGAAAATGTATTCACACTTCATGGCATTTCACACCCCCACTAAGAGTCATGGAACCTCCTGGGCATGAAAAAAAAGCTCTGGAAGAAGTTGAAAAAACACTTCATAGGAGAAAGAATGCACAACTTCAAAATTTCTGGAAGTTGGAACAATATCAATACTTATTATCAAGTGCTGTCTGCTGTTGTTGAAGGTCATGAATCTTCCTGTCCCTATCATTGGTAATGCTCAGTAGTCAACAATTTTCCATACCATGATGTTAGACTGTCTAGTAACTTCTCTATCTGTTGCCTCTACCTCTACTCCCAGCAATAAATTTCTTTTCTTTATTACAATTTGTTACAATCAAGGTCTTTGCATTACATGACCAAAAAACTATACCTGCTACCTTTGAATGTTTATCATTAGCTTCCTTTTTTCATTAAATTATCTCAACATATCTACATTTGTTCTTTTAGTAATCCATGAGATTCTTAATATTCTTCTGTAAAACCACATTTCTGTGATTTTCAGATTCTTTCTTGTCAGTTTGTTTATTCTGTTCTATATGTCAGTATGTTGGTTGTATGTTTTCCTTACTAAGTATCACACAACACAACAAATTAAGATTATGCTTTTGATCAGTAATTTTGTCTTATAAAATAAACTGCCGCAGAAACAATTGATGTAAGATCACATAAATATTTTAGTGCATGTTCCTGCAATGGGTTAACTGCAATTGTGATACCATACTTATGCAAATTCGTAGTATATCCTTTATAGGACTTAGCTATCAACCACAGTAAAAGAGTCGTCTATTTTCTAGGCACCACTTATACATTCAATAGTTTGCCATTGCTTTCTGAACAGTGAGGTCTATTTTTACTGTTCTTTTCCACTGGAATAAATTTGCTTCCAAACTGCCCGCCGTGGAGTTTGAACCAGGTACGCTTGGGTTGTGATCAAGCTCACTACCGCTTAAGCTACAAACGCCCATGCTTCTGCTGGAATGAAAGGAAGAGGAATAACCACTGTAAGTATGCATTAAAATGAAGCAGGTTGCATTAGAAGTGGGTGTCATATGTCAAGATTTCCACCCTGCAGGGGCTTGCATGGGTATACTGTCCTGAACATGTTTTTTTATGGTAATGAGAGAACTGACATATTTAGTAAACAGCACAGATTATTAAAAATTGAAGAAGGGGGATGCCCTTGTATTGTTTAGCATCTGTCCGTTGAATGAGAATTGGGCAAATGATGGGGAATCTGTTCAGTGCTTTAATGAGTATTAAACCACACATTGTATAATCATAACTAAGTGCAATGTATAGCAGAATGAGGAGTGTGTTTTATCCGCAAGCTATGAGAGCCATCAGCATGCATACCCTTTGACATCTGCTGGAGGAAACTGAGCACTTATCGGTCTGCAATGAGTGGTTCAGTCACGAATTACCAATAAGTTATTCATATTAAATTTTCTTTACTGTTCATATTGTCTTTATTTTCAGCCGTCACGTTTGAGGTTCCTTCGACCTCTCCCTAGGCCATCAAGTTCATATGTGCTCAACATACAACTTTCTTCTAGGAGATGAAGAAACTATAATGCCTCATCTGACAAGTGTAAGCAACAGTCCTACCTTTTAAGTTTTGTTTTTACCAAGTTTGTTTTTTCGTTTAACTTTTTCTTGTAAATTAATCAGTTCTAGGTCCTAAGTTTATGTCTACGCTGGTCTACTGAGGTCTACGCCGAACAATACGTTGCAGTAGTCCAGAGTAACAAACAAATGTTTTTGTTTTAGCTAGTGATAGCCATGAAAGAAAATACTAAAGAAAGTTTGAAAACAGTTGTTATACTTAACATCTGTTAACACATTATTTTTGGTCGTTTCAAATTGATGGCAAGACATTGATCCAAATCAGTTTTTGCTTTATTAAAAAATTGTTGCGTTAATTTTCTACTGCAATCAAAATATTTAACAGAATAGGATGACCTGCTTTCAGATTAAAAAAACAAAACTGTCTTTACTACCTGTAGTACCGCTTTTTAGGGCAGTGTAGGACAGGAGGGATGAGAACCTGAGGAATTTAAGGACCGCATGGCTAGTGCAGTCATCGCAAAACTGTTCAGGTTAGGATTTTTCTTTTATGCCCTCACCAGAAAAAAATCCTTGGCTTTACTGGGCATTGAACACAGGTCTCCCACATGGGAGCTGCACTGAAATTCATTCGACCAGAAACTCCTCATCATGTTAACCTTGATATTTACTTTTGAGCTTCCCTAATTTTATGCAGTAGATATATCTTCCTGTTTATTTATCTTCTATAAAACACATTGAAGTTATTGTTAATTGTTGGTAATTGTTCATTAAATTAGTACTTTCCAAAATAAGCAACCAAACATTCTTGTACTGCTTTCTTAGAACAATTCAGGATCCAGGTTTGCTTTGAGAATTCATGATAAAATTTGATATTGTAACAATATATTTGTAATTAAACTTACAGTAACTGATTAATGTTGTCTTTTATCATTTTGCAGGAAAGTCTTTGCTTCCGTGAAAATGCTGCACAGCTAATCGCCAACTTAGGCAAATGTATTATGGCATTCTCAGACTCGGAGAAATTCACAAAAGCTTATGCAGATCTGGTTGAAAGTCATTGTCCATATTTGAGTAATAAACAGATGTCCAAAACTCAGAATTTTCAGGTTTGATTCTAAATTATTATGTAGAGTATCTTCTTCTTCTTCTTCTTTTGTCATCACACTGCTACCGGGTTGTTGCCCTGTGTCATGGTTTTCTGTTTTTGTCTTGCGCTGTTCTGGTGGCTTGGGTGATTGTTATTTTTGCTCTTTGACAGGATTCTGCTATGCCATCTAACCATCTTTTTCCTGGTCTTCCTCTCGCCTTCTTCCCTGATGTTCTGTTGTAGAAGACTGTATACTGTGGAGTTTGGATGCATTCTTATTAACTCTTTCCACGCTTTAAGCCGCTCACTTCGGAAGTCCGTTGCACGCTATAAGCCGCACACTGCGTCATAGAGTTGCTTCCCTTATAAGAAGTCTTTCTTGTTTTACATCTACTGTATTACTTATACTACTTTTCAACCTTGTTATTCTATTGGGTTGTCCAGTTTTCTTCAATTTAGTATATAATAATATATATTTGTTTATTTATTGACGAGTAGTTGGGATCGTTTTATTTATATTTTATATTTTGTTTTTACTTCACTTGAATTAACTGCTTACAAATTGAGGAAATAACTGCGCATGGTAAGAGTTAAGTTACCAAACCACTTCATTCGTTGTTTCTCAATGTAATTCAAGCAAGGTTCTGTGCCAAGTTTATTTAGGGTATGGTAGATGTAAAACATGTAAGTTTACATTTATAAGCGGTTGGACATTTTAATACTGGAAATATTATCCTATTTTTTCTTAAATTTTCAGAGTATCTTTTATGGACGAGTGTATCTTTTAAGGGGGATTCGGTCTTGAAAATCAAGAATCTATTTTCGTTGTTTCTATATTAATATAAAATTTGTATAAGCATTTTGAAAGATATGACTTAAAATAGTAGAAAAATAGTAAAAAAAATGTCAAAGGTTGCATGGAAACAATACAAAATGGCCGTAAAACAAAATTTCAAATCCTAAGGCTCTGAATCTAATGAATGTAAATGAATTCTGTTTTCACTCTAAGGTGCAATTGTAATATCTAAAATATTACACATGATTTTTAGGATATATTAAATATTTAATTTTTATAAATTTTTTGGTAAAAATTACCTCAAAATGTGGTCAAAAAAAGCTGTTTTTGGAGGGTGTGTTTACACAAAATTCATAAAAAATGTAATATTTAATATATCCTAAAAGGATCAGTAATTTTGTAGATATTACAATTGGCACCTTAGAGTGAAAACAGAATTCATTTATATTCATTAACTTCAGAGCCTTAGGGATTTGAAATTTTGTGCTTGGCGGCCATTTTGTATTGTTTCCATGGCAACACGTTGACTTTTTTTTTTTTTCTAATTTTTTTCTACTATTCTAAGTCATAATCTTTCAAAATTGTTATACAAATTCTACATTAATACCAAAGCAAAGAAAATAGTTTCCAGACCAGAGTCCCCCCTTAAGACATCTGTCAGCTGGTATAAGTTTCCAAACATCATAAAGAGTAACATAAGAATGTACTTTAATTTAGTCTCAATGTCAAAGATTTAACTCATTCAGGCTAAACATATAACGGATCAATTTTTTTTCATATACCCAGAACTTGTTATTCTTAATATTCTGTTTCAAGCAATCATTTTTGTTATGCATTTTTTGTGTTTGTTTGTTAAACTAAGGTTTCTTCAGCTGGTCCAAAGACAGCTGCTATAAGCATCTGATCATAAATGTGCACCCTGCCCTGTCCAAAGTAGCTTATTTAGTACGCAAAGGTCTGACCCCTAATATCCTGGATGCCAGTGCAAAGAGGATGTTCCTTTGACATTCTTTTCATGATAGCAAACTGTTACATAAAACTGATATTTGCCAATATTAACCATACATTATTCCTGTCACTACGAGTATTAGCTACTTTGATTTGATAGCTTTTGTATAGTCTCTCTTTTGTTGACACACTGCTACTGGGTTGTAGACCAGTGCTGGGGTTTTCTGTTTGGACTTGCATTTGTTGGATGACTTGAGCGATTTATTTTTGCATCTTTTAGCATGATTTTAGATCAACATCTATCCATATTTTTTGCATGGTCTTCCTCTCACCTTTTGCCCAGATGTTCTGTTGTAGAAGACTGTGTGGTCTGGTTGCATTTTTACTAGGTGGTCAAAACCATTTCATTCTCTTTTTTTTAAATCTCTTCAAATCAGTGTTTTGTTCCAACCTTTTTTCTGATGCTGGCATTTGTGACTCTGTTTCTTCTAGTGTTGTTGGTGACCTTTCAGAGACATCACATTTCACATGTGGTTATTTTCTGTGCATGTGCTTTATTCACTGTCCATGTTTGGCACTGGTAGCATGAAGTAGAAATAAAGATACTTTAGATTTTTATTTGTTTAGCTAGCAGAGAGATGTTGGATATCTGAATAGTGGAGCTAGTTGATAGGTTTATCCATTTATGAGTTTATCCAGTGATTTAAATAATTTGAAGTTACACATTGTACAAATAAAACTGGAAGCCTGATGAGAAGAATTAGAAGTGTGTCTGACGAGTGAACCACAAGAACCATGAGCATGATTACCCTTTGGCGTCTACTGGAATAAACTGAGTACCTATGAAACTGCCCAGGGTGCTATGATGTCAGCCCAGTAACAGACAACCAGTAATGAAGCTCTTCTTTGCTCCTGAGTATACCTACATTCACATAATTACTTACTTAACTGCTGGATGACATATTACTGTCACTAGTTTTTTTATATTTTGAGTGGGGAAAATAGGAACATAAATAAAACAGTATTCTCTATAAGAAGACGTATCCTAGTTACCATTAAAATAATGTTTGATCTCATTGGCAGATCTTCAATCAGGCCTTATACCGAATGCTTCGTAGGATCATCAAAGATATCATTTCCCCAGAGGTTGCACTTGCATGGCGTGCGTTCACATTTGATGCCACATCGTCTAATATCCTAGGTGTACCTTTTGGGAGTCGACCAGGTAAATGCTTATTAAGATGAGTATGATTGACCAATATATTTATAAATATCACTGTAAAGAAACATGTAATACCAACATAAACAAATAGATTTAATATGGTTCTACATACAAAACTTCCCAGCTTGTCTCACTAGCTTTGTAAAGCTCTGCTAAATGTTTAACCAGTAGATTTTTAAATTCCATTTGTTGGAGTCATATACATTGTCCCCTCACCACTCTCATTAAAAAAAGTTATGTTCTTGCAAAAGGGTTGTGTAAATACCATTCCAATACATTATAGTAAACTAGCTCTTGTGAAATATTTTATGCTTGTCTATATGAACTTATAGTTGTTTTTCTTCCACTTAGTAGTTCCAGTTCTGTGAATGTTATAAATTTGCAATCTATTTGAAGAATTCATGTTTTATATCATGTAACACTTTCAATGTTTAATTATATAGATTATATTTGAAATTGTCAATTTTTTAACTCTTTCCACGCTTTAAGCCGCACACTGCGCCACGGCGGAAGACCGTTGCACGCTTTAAGCCGCACACTGCGCCATAGAGTTGCTTCCCTTATAAGAAGTCTTTCTATTTTTACTTCTACTGTTTTACTTATACTACTTTTCAACCTTGCTATTCTATTGGGTTGTCCAGTTTTCTTTAATTTAGTATATAATAAGATATATATGTTTATTTATGTACGATAGTTGGATCAATTTTTTAATTTTTTACTTTTGAATTAACTGCTTAAAATTGAGAAAATAAATGGGTGAAAAGTTAAATTCTTTTGTACTTGTTAGTTGTATCCGTGCTTTTGTACATGTGAATTGTATCAGTCCCTTATATTAATAATAATTCTTCTTGTACCGTATACGCTACATAGGGCCTGCAAGTAATTTCTCCATACCGCTCTATCCTGGACAACTCGCTCAATCTCCTCCATGGAACTGAGACCGATATTTCCTGCCTCTCTCAGCAAAGTTCATTTCAGGGTCTCCTTAGGTCGACCTCTCTTTCTTGAACCCTTTGCATCCCATTTCAATGCCTGCTTTGATATTCGTTGATCATTTCTCCTCAAGGTGTGTCCAACATATCTCCATCTTCTCTTTCTTATAACAGTTGTCACTAGTGGTTGACCAGACATGTCTCTGATTTCATCATTTCTCCTGAATTCGTTCAATTTATCAGTCCCTTAGTGTTTGCAAATTATATTAGTACTTTTGTACCTATGAATTGTATCAGTCCCTTAGTGTTTGTAAATTATATCAGTACTTTTGTACTTGTGAGTAATATCCGTGATTTTGTTGTAAGTCCAGAAGCTTCTCCATATGGGCATATGTGATGTTATCATTGCTGTTTATATTCGTCAACAACTTTACAACTATATGGTTTATTAGTCTCAATCTGTAGCTGTGTAATTGATATAACTGTTTATTTACTGTTTATTAGATAAATCTTCCTCTATAAAAAAACCTATTGTATGATAGATAAATCTTTCTTTCTAAATATACCTACTGTGTAACATATAAATCTGTATCTATAACTATTGTATTCCTTTCATACTCTTACATACATTACATAGCAATTTCTACATACTGTTTCATCCTTTGCAACTAATTAAATCTTTTCTATGGGATTAAGTCTAATATTTCTTGCCTCTCTCAGTAAATTTTGTTTCAGGGTTTCCTAGGACATCTTTCTTTCTTTACCCTTTGCCTCCCACTTTAGTGCCTGCTTTGTAATTCTTTGATCATTTCTTATCAGGGTATACCCAACATATCTCCATCTTCTCTTTCTTATAACAGTTGTTACAAGTGTTTAACCAGACATTCTATGATTTCGTCACCTCTCCTAATTTTGTCCCATTTTATTTTTTGTAGACATCTATTTTCAAATCTGCAAAATCATTATTAATAGAATCAAAGGACCAGTGAACACAACCCTGAGAGAAGAACAAGCTGGTTTAGACCTGGGAGAAGCTGCTTAGACCAAATAATTACCCTACAACTAATCTTGGAGGAACATGTTGAGAAGCAACAACCACTCATACTAAATTTCATCGATTTTAAAAAGCCTTTGATAGTCTACACAGAATCTCCCTGGGAATATTCTGAGATGCTATGGAATACCAGACAAAATAATAAACATTATTAAGAGCCTCTATGATGGCTCACAGTGTGCATTTCGCACTGATGGTGGACACAGCGACTGGTTTATGGTGAAACCGGAGTAAAGCAAGGCTGTATTCTATCTCCGCTATTGTTTGGAGTGGCCATTGACTGGGTGATGCAAAAATGTTGCAGGGCGAAACTGGCATCGATTGGGTAGAAAATAGTCAACTAGAAGATTTGGATTTTGCAAATGATATTGCCTTGTTAAGTAGAAACAACCAAGATATGCAAAGAAAAACAGACAACTTCTCATCTATAGTATCAAAAGTTGGACTGCAGATAAGCTATGAAAAACAAATATAATGAAGACACCTATGGCAAGTAAGGCAGATATCACACTGGAATCTAAAATGATAAAAATAACAGAGCAGTTCACTTATTTAGGTAGTAATTTTGATTGCACAGGAAATGTTAAAAAAGAACTTATGATACGAATTGGCAAAGCAACATCAGCTTTTTTTTAAAAGTCTAATTAAAATATGGAACTGCAAATTATATAGTATTGAAACTAAATTACGAATTTTCAATTCAAATGTTGTATCAATCTTAACATATGCCAGCAAGAGTTGGAAAATGACTAAAGATATAGAAAGCAAGTTGAATGCATTTGAAAATAGATGTCTGTGAAAAATAATGAATATAAAATGGAACAAATTCAGGAGAAGTGATGAAATCAGAGACATGTCTGTCAACCACTAGTGACAACTGTTGTAAGAGAGAGAAGATGGAGATATGTTGGACACACCTTGAGGAGAAATGATCAATGAATATCAAAGCAGGCATTGAAGTGGGATGCAAAGGGTTCAAGAAAGAGAGGTCGACCTAAGGAGACCCTGAAACGAACTTTGCTGAGAGAGGCAAGAGGTATCGGTCTCAGTTCCATGGATGAGATTGAGCGAGTTGCCCAGGATAGAGCGGTATGGAGAAGTTACTTGCAGGCTCTATGTAACATATAACGGTACAAGAGGAATTATTAATTAAAATTAATTAATTAATTTTCAAATGCATTCAATTTACTTTCTATATCTTTACACATTTTCCAACTTTTGTTGGTTATGTTAGGATTAATACAACATTGGAATTGAAAAAAAAACTGTAATTTAGTTTGAAAACTATAGAACTTGGGTGTTCCATTTTGTATTTAGATTTTTAATAGCTGATATTGCTTTGACAATTCTTATGACTATGAGCATGATACAGAAGACCAAGACCAGTTATGTATAAAGACAGTGGATGCAATTAATACAAAATGCAACAATCCAGACTCTTACCTGCATCTTTGTCCCAGGTTATTCTGAGCTGAAGGGCAATGAGAGAGTGGATGCACTGGTGAGCAATGCTGCAATCAAAAATGGGCCATCTATGGACAAAAACGACATCTTCAATGCTCTAAGAGAGAGAAAATGTATGCTCTGAAGATTTCAGCGAAGATAATGGACTTGGTTGCGCAAGTTACGCATACTGATAGGTGCTGCAAGCCAGGAAAACAATGAAAGAATCCCCTAGTAGATACATCAACTAGCACAGAACTGGCGTTATTAGTCTAAACATACTGCAATACATACTTGGGAGGAGATTGGAGTAATTATAGACATGTTTGATGAAGATGATGCTCAAATGAAGAATGAACAATGAAGATCAATCTTGATCTATAACTATATCTACTCTGTGATGTATCAATTTTCACATAATGTACCTGTTACATTACCTTAATTATGTTTAAACTATATTAACTTTTTTAAATCAGATACCCAGCAGTCTGCCACTTCTGGTATGATTTTTTTGTTGCAATTCCTACATAATCGATTGGAATAATATTCCAGCACCATTTACTAAACTACAAATATATATTATCTCAATATTATTTTATTCACTTCTGTATATTTTTATTTTTTACTTCTGAATATCTGCTCAACCTAGTAGAAAATTTTACTTTTCCAAATTAAATTTACATGCTTCAATATGTTTCCATAACTCATAACTCATTATCTAACGTCTTTGCATATTTGTAGTTTGATATAACACAATTAATTATTTTCCGTAGCCCTGAAATTTTAATGAATCACCAAACAGTTTGGTATGGGATTATACATTACAGATAAAAAAAAAATTTATATTTGCATACATTAATATTAACATATTATTTAATTATTTATCTGGAGCAGTTAATAAAAGCACAAAATCAAAATAATTTGACGTCAGTAGACACAAAAATACAAATTAAGAAAATAATAATAATTCTATTAAGAAAATAATAATGAAAAAGGTTTGTTTTGTGCCAATTTGGGTACAGATGAAATGAAATAGTAACATCAATACTGTACACTTTCACTAATCATTTTAATATAGTTTAGACATTTTTTCTAATTTCAAAACAAATGCTCTCATTCCTTGTTAATAATATATCTCATGCGATTTAACAGTTGCCTTGATCATGTTGCTACCATTTCACTTGCAGAAATGCAATTGCTTTTTTAGTCTTCTAGGATAATTTATAACTTCATGAAATATGAATGATTTAGTGGAACTCTTTCTGCATCTTCAATAGTGAATCAAATATAAATACTCTCTTTCAGTATCATAAATTTTCAATGCAACCTCTAAAAATTGTCAGCTCTAAAAATTGTCAACAAAGTATATGGCACTGAACTATGGAATACAAAATATGCTAAAAAATGACAATGATTTACAAATTGATATAGATAATTGTATTATATTTCTCTCATAATGTTATACCTTATGTGGGAACCTGCTAACAACTTTTTCATGCCGTTTTGCTCTGAGAAACCCATTCAATCTCTTCTGTAGAATTGAGTCCAATATTTCTTGTCTCTCTCAGTAAAGTCTGTTCTCTTAAGGAATCCTTTCTTCCTTAAACCCTTTGCCTCCCACTTCACTGCCAGCTTTGTGATTTTTTTTGTTTCATTTATTCTCAGAGTATACCCAACATATCTCCATATTACTTTGGTAACATTTGTTATTAGTTGTTGACTAGACATTTCTCTGATTTCAACTGCCTGGTTTACACGCAATTGATTCTAGTTTTGTCCTTGTAACATTTTCTCATCACTCAGTCAGTGACCATTCGAAACAATTGCAGAGTTAAAATACAACATATAAATAATTATGGTAACAATCTTATATTGGGTTATTTAGTTGACCTGCAAACATGATATCAATATTACTACATTATAAGTAACAATTAGTTTAGTCTTCTGAAAAAATGTTTGTATTTTATATTTCTAAAAAATTAGATGATTGCTTTTTAAATAAATATAAACATATGGACACACTACCAATTTAATTTCCATGCATCTGTCTGCCACAGAAAGTGATGCTTTGTGTAAAAAGTCATCTGAAAACTTCATTCACAATAATTTACTATGTAGTTTATTAATTCTTGGTGGACTAGAGCAAAAACAATGTTTATACAAGCCATTTGTTTTTAGAATAAAAATGCTCTTTAGTGTGGCTCCTGGTAAAAACGTGTGCAACCCAAAACCACGTAGTGTGGCGTTTCATCCACAAGGAGTTAATACAGTTATCTGAATTTCATAGTTTTGTTATTAGGTAAAAATAATGTCTTATTGAAACCACTAAGTTGCACACAAAATATTGATCCCACTTTTTTTTTAAACAGAATATCACCTTAGAAGGGGTATAAAATGACACTGCATGATTGATAAAATGTACATGTTAGGGAAAGCTACATTAGTAAATAAAATGCTGGCACTAAATCAGATGTGCTGGCCTAGTCACCATAGGCGCATAGCTTGGCACGATGTAAGATTGCTCTTGGCTCAGATCATATACAAACCACAAAGAGTAGTTTAAAAAATGGTCGTATAGAGATAACAGTATGTGTGCAGTTTGAGAATTCTGGTTTATGAGTTATGATACCATTTTTGATGCAGAAAAATATAAACTCATTGTATATTTCATTACCAATTGTACATGACGTATTCAAACCTCAGGACTTCCTGACTCCCAAATGGGATTCAGGAAGAACAAAAGCTGTACAGACGCAATATTCGCCCTCAGGCAGTTAGAAAGGACTGTTGAATCCAACAAACACCTACATGTTGCAGTTGTAGATCAGGAAAAGCGTCAACCGCGTGGATAGGCACAAGTTGTGGAAAATACTAACAACCTATGGGGTTAATGACCACCTAATCAACCTTTGCAAGAGCATTTATACTGACAGCCAATGTACGATTAGAACAAATACAGGATTATCAGAAAAGTTTCACATAGGGTCAGGAGTAAGACAAGGTTGTGTACTATCCCCGCAGCTGTTTATCACGTATATTGACCACATCTGTAAAATAGCTAACACCAGCAAAAGAAACAACCTCGGAGAGCTCTTAAATGAATTTCTTTTGCAGACGATCAGGCAATCATATCAACAACAGAAGAACAGCTACAACAACACATTAACAGACTCCAGTTAGCATGTAATGAATACAACATGAGAATAAACATCGACAAAACAGAAGTAATGACATTCGCCAAAGAGGAAAACACTACCAATATCTCCATCGACAATCGCCCACTAAATCAAGTAAAAGACTTCACATACCTGGGGAGCATTTTTTCAGCAAATGGAAGAATAACTAATGAAATTCAACACCGATGCAACAAAGCAAATCAAATGATAGGGCAAATGGCGCCAATTTTAAGATGCAAACACATCACCATGAACACAAAAAGAGCAATGTTCAACACAATCTTTCTCCCCACATTATGTTACCAGTGCCAGACCTGGACGCTGACAACAAAAATAGAAAAAACTAGTCACGACAGAGATGAAGTGTCTACGCAGAATGCTGGATGTGACAAGAAGAGACCGGTTGAGAAATGAAGACATCAGGAAAATGTGGGTACAACATCAGTACTAGACTTCATCAAGAAACAACAAATTAAATTGTTCGGCCACGTAAGCAGATTACCATCAGACATTGCACCTCAAAGAGCAATGCTACTCCGATACAATGGGTACAAAGCAAAAGGCAGGCCACGCAAAAGATGGAGCTCAGAGATAACAGAGGCGACTAAAGAGACTATTTACAAAGCGCATACTAGGGCCCGTTTTAGAAATATCTTCTTGACCTGACGCTGTGAGGCAAACAGGATTCGAGAAAGAAAGAAAGGACTTGCAAATATATTAATATATATATATGCATCTAACAAACATATAGAAAATATTGTTAACATTGAGACAAGTGGTGTGGTTTACATGAGATGCAAGTGCTCTAGCCATGTAAGAATGTCATTATACCACGAAAACTTCAGAGGAAAGGGGGGGGGCAAGGTCACCAGTCTCTATATTGAGTATACAGGTTCAAACCAGAGTGTGCTAAAAAAACAAATTTTATTTTTGGTTTTTTTTTTTGCTTTGAATAACCACCTCTCTCATGATTAAACTGTGCTAATAGTTTTTTCTTTATACCACTAGTGATTGCTGAAAAATTTCACACGTAAACACAAAACTCTATAATTAATCACCAAACACAAGATGGCTGCCATATAAACATTTTCATTAAGTTGTTTTAATCCTTTAACTTCGTAATTATTTTAACCGCTGGACGCATTTATACATTTATGCTGGATGCAATGTATACGGAACTAGCCAGTATACTGGCCGTGCATAATCTTAAAATTGTATGCTAGACAGTATATCGGCTCGGAAGAGCGAATGGGTTAAAGAAATAATTTCTCAATTACACAATGACTTTTATTTTTTAAAATCTAGCCATCCTCTCTCTCTCTCATCACCTTTCAGCTCCCAACGGAGAACAGGTCTTCAACAAACTTCTTCCAGCTCTTCCTCTCTCCTGCCATTCCTTCCAATTCTTTCCATGTTTTACCTGTTCTTTTAATATCAACCTCCAGCTGTCTTCTCCAGGTCTTTATAGGCCTTCCCCTACTTATGACTTTTATCAAAAATGTTGGCCATCCTAAGATGGATAAATTAACTATCATTTTAATACTTTGACACAATAGATATGTAGGGTCTATACCTTACTTCTAATAATAGAATCTCATCTAACATTCAAAAACAAACAAGTTCAAAATTTGTAGATCTAAATAAGGGCTGCATATTTTTTGATTTTCATAGATGTGGTTTAATAGCTATTTGTGCTAGTTTCTTGTGACAATGTATTTTTCTGTAACATAAAATGTGTCCCTCTTGTAATTAAGAACAATTATCCTCACAAATTCTTTTTCTACTTATAGCTGATATTTAGCATAATTACAGTCTCCTTCTTATCATTTCTTTTACAATCATTTCTTTTAGCCAGCACATCCGATTTCTGCTACGATTTTTATTTACTAGGTAGCTTCCTAGACCCTACCTTAGTTGCCTCTTACGACATGCCTTGTAGGTCACAATGTTACTATTCTTTGCTTCTCTTGAGAGTCCCGGCAAGACACTGGCAAAAATGTATTCAATAAACAAATTTATATTACGACGATGCATGGTTGTTCACTTTTCCTAAAAAACAATGAGTGAAAGTGACTGAGTCATTTCTTATATTTATATGGAGTTTGATGTATTCCAGCAGGAACTCTTTAACTACTGCCATTGTTGCTAGATAATTGTAATGTATGGGAAGTTTTATTTGTCCTGAAAGGCCACCTTTGCCTACTGCTGTCATTGTAATACCATTATCCCTGAATCAATGCCTTTTTGTAGACAATATTGCTAGTCTTCCCTGTAGGAGCTAGTATGAACAAATTGTCTATGTCTCTAATTCTGGACCAAGCCACATTTAGCAGACCAAGAGAAAAGCATGAATACTGTAAATTGATTACAGCTCTTTTTTCGCATGAAAATTCATAGTTTTATCATTTCTATTTAAAAAGTGTATACAATGAATGAAACTAAATAGTGTTGTTGTATAGTTCCTTACATTATCTGAAAATAATGAATGAAGGTGACTATACATCCTATCTTGAAATAGAAATATTTTACCAAGTTTTAATCATGATCATTTTAATTAATTTACTTAACACCAATGATGTGTTTGGAATGAAAACATAGAGGGAATAACCATTAAAATAGTTCACATTGCCAAAAGAAGTAGTTGAAACTTACTTTTGATTCACCATACTCTTTGTGACATCTCCCGTGCAAGGTATTTATGCTTTATTTTATTTAAACTTTTTTTATTGGGCCCTATCTGAAAGTGCCACAACGAGTGGGCCCAGTACAGTTGAACGTGTAAACTCTGAGCATAATTGTTCTTCCGAGTGAGAGTTGCTCAGAATTTGATTAAGTGTATTTAGTTGCCTATTATCTCTATAAAGGCTCCCACCCTTTATTTTTTTATATAGGGTTCGCCACGGACATGCCATACCAGATGGACCCGCATAACGGAGCGTGTAAACGTTTATAAACTGTCAAGCCCCATCAATCCTTCGATCGATGGCACTCCTAGTTTTGTACAAGGGTAGCCATGTGGCATTTAATGAAGGCTTCTGTAACACAGGCTGATACCTTCGTGAACCCATATAATGGGCCACTTGGCAGATATCAAGCGATACAGATACTACACTTTGATCTTAGCCAAAAGGCCGAGAAGCGATCGCTCCCACCCTTTAGCTATGATCAAGTGGTCTTTATACTTTGATCGTAGCTGAAAGGTCAAGAGTTTCAGACTATGTATCAGCTGTGGCCGTGCAGCCAAGATGTCATATTTCAATCCAAACATGAGAAGTCATTATAAATATTTTCTCATATTCTGGAAGTAAAGTAAAAAAATATAACATTACTCAGCAATGAAGAGAGATTTCTGCAGTTTCACTTTCAGATTTTAAAATATGGAGTCTCACTTTCAGAGCAAAACAGAATCATATGTTACTTGCTTATTTGTATATTATCTCCCTTTCACATTTTCAAAGTTGTATAATTAAGTTCGATTTTAGGATTCACAGAAATAGCAAAAGTTCATTTTTATACATTTTACATTATCATCTAATTTACAGAAGCTTCCCACTTGCCAAATTTCAAGTTCGTAACATGTTGGGAAGCACGTTAAACATTTCAAACAGGCACACACACACACACACACACATAGCCACAAATGTTCCATTTATATATATATATATATATAAGAGAGAGAAGAGAGAGAGATAGCATAGTTTTGTGTGGCATATTTTTCACTTATTCTTACATGTACACATTATTGACCATATATTAGACCATACAACTGTATGTTACTTTGTGTGATTAATCTAAAGATTGAAATTTTGTTTACATTTCTCCATATATTTTCTAAGATGACAAATTGAAAAAAGTTGAACATCCCACTGTGCCTTTACATAAGCTTGAAAGTTTAAAATCTATGGAAATGAGTACTACTAAATCAAACAGAATGCGTGGTAAAATCCATGTTCTAATTCTGAATTTTTTTTTGTTTTTATTATCGATGACTGAAAAATGTGCTGTACTCTGGCCTGTTTTATTATCATTGCTGGCATAAAATATGCACAGACTTTGATAACACTTCAGAACCAGATTGTTGACATCAATTAATATTTTTGAGAATATATTTTTCCAATTTGCAATATTTATTAATTTTGTTGAGAAATAGAGTTATTAAAGGGGATTCTGGTCTGGAAACTTTTTTGTTGCTTTCATATTAATGTAGAATTTGTATTACAATTTTGAGATATTATGACTTAACTCTTTCCACTCTTTAAGCCGCACACTGCGCCACGGCGGAAGTCCGTTGCACGCTTTAAGCCGCACACTGCACCATAGAGTTGCTTCCCTTATAAGAAGTCTTTCTAGTTTTACTTCTACTGGTTTACTTATACTACTTTTCAACCTTGTTATTCTAATGGGTTGTCCAGTTTTCTTCAATTTAGTATATAATAATATATATATGTTTATTTATTGACGAGTAGTTGGGATCGTTATTTTTTTATTTTTACTTCCCTTGAATTAACTGCTTAAAAATTGAGAAAATAAATGGGCGTGGAAAAAGTTAAAAGAGTAGAAAAATTAGTTTTAAAAAATATGTCAACGCATTGCCATGGAAACAATAAAAAATGGCCACCAAACACAAAATTGTTAATCCCTAAGGCTCTGAAAGTAATAAATATAAATTAATTCTGTTTTCACTCTAAGGTGAGCAATTGTAATATCTAAAAAATTACACACGATATTTAGAATATATTAAATATTAGATTTTTAATGAATTTTGGGTAAACACACCCCCCAAAAACAGCTTTTTTTGACCGAATTTTAAGGGAATTTTTACCCAAAAATTTATAAAAATTAAATATGTAATATATCCTAAAAATCATGTGTAATACTTTAGATATTACAATTGCACACCTTAGAGTGAAAACAGAATTCATTTACATTCATTAGATTCAGAGCCTTAGGAATTTGAAGTTTTGTTTTTGGTGGCCATTTTGTATTGTTTCCATGGCAACGCTTTGACATTTATTTTTTTACTTATTTTTTTATACTATTCTAAGTCATAATCTTTCAAAATGGTTATACAAATTTTACATTAATGTAAAAACAACGAAAATAGCTTCATGATCCCCACACTACCGAATCCCCCCTTAATAAGGACAGTTAATAAGTGAAAACATAATTTATATCTCAATGTTACCAAATGCAAGGATAATGACAATGGACTAAACTAGACATGTCAATGGATATATTTATTGTTCTTCTTTTGTCCTTCTCTGCTTTTTTGCCTTAAGGCATAGCAGGTTTAAGGGGGGATTCTGATCTTGAAACTTTTTTCGTTGCTTTGATATTAATGTAGAATTTGCATAATAATTTTGAAAGATTATGACTTAGAATAGTAGAAAAAAGTAGTAAAAAAAAAAGTCAACGCGTTGCCATGGAAACAATACAAAATGGCCGTCAAGCACAAAATTTCAAATCCCTAAGGCTCTGAAGTTAATGAATATAAATTAATTATGTTTTCACTCCAAGGTGAGCAATTGTAATATCTACAATATTACACATACTTTTAGGATATATTAAATATTACATTTTTATGAATTTTTGGGTAAACACACCCCCCAAAAACAGCTCTTTTTGACCAAATTTTGAGGGAATTTTTACCCAAAAATTTGTAAAAATTAAATATTTAATATATCCTAAAAATCATGTGTAATATTTTAGATATTACAATTGCGCACCTTAGAGTGAAAACAGAATTCATTTATATTCATTAGATTCAGAGCCTTAGGGATTTGAAATTTTGTTTTTAGCGGCCATTTTGTATTGTTTCCATGGCAACACTTTGACATTTTTTTTACTAATTTTTTCTACTATTCTAAGTCATACTCTTTCAAAATGCTTATATAAATTTTATATTAATATGAAAACAACGAAAATAGATTCTTGGTTTTCAAGACCCTAATCCCCCCTTAACTGATGATCGGTTTCCAAGATAGTGCACGCACGGTCACTTGATATGCTTTGGTAATGTGGAGTTTTAAGATGTCTGTAACTCCATCAACCAATCTCTTTCTTGGTCTGCCCCTTCCTCTTGATGATTCCATTTTCAGGTTGTACGCTCTTGCAACTGGTGTATTCATGATCATTCTCACCAAGTGGCCAAACCATTTGAGTCTGTTTTTCAATGAATCTAATAGCAGGTGTTGTTCCGACAGTTCTTCTAATTTCCTCATTTCTTATATGGTCTCATCTTGTTTTATTTACCACTTTCCTCAAGTATCTCATTTCATATGTGGTAATTTTCCTTTCTTGTTCTTTTGTCAGTGCTCATGTTCGGCACAGGTAGCACAGTGTTGGTATGAAAATTACATTGATAATCTGTCTTTTAGATTATCAATGAAATTTTCATACCAACACTGTGCAAGATATATTTATTAATGCAGAGTAATTAGAGAAAGGGAACAGTTTCAAAATCTTGGTACATTGATCACAAACAATGGAGATTTGGTAAAACAAATTATAAGATAAGATGATCAAACATCATGCTACAAAAAAACTTGAGTAGTGTAAATCTTTGTGAAGTGGAACAGACAGGTCAATAAAAAATCATAGTACTAAGAGCATGCATATTCTCCATGGCAGCATACTGGTATGAGATTTGGACATTTAGCAAATTAGCTGAAAAGTACACAAGTACTTTCTAGTGTAAATTGTTGTCAAAGAGTTTTAAAAATTTAATGGACAGAGAAAAATCATAGGTCAACAAGAATCTATGCAACAAGAACTCAGAATTTTAGAAAATTGGTTGAGGGTGAAAGTAGATTGGGCTAAGTATTTTAGACATATAAAGGGACACAAAGTTTTATAAAAGTTGGTTATGGAGGGAGGCATTCCATATGAGAAGATAAGATCAACAATACCAGACTCCAAACACAAACTGGTTTGAAAGATATAAATAAAGAGATACAAAAAAGAATATTGCGATGGACTGAACTTGTCCTAATGATGATAAAAAAACTTAACCTATCCAAGACAGACTGTGCAGTGGACATCTCAGGACGCTGGAAAAAGGGAGAACTAGTGGTACATGGAGGTGAACTTTTGAAGGAGAGCTCAAAGCCATTCTTAATACTAGTTTTGAAGTCACAAGACTTAATTAAGTGGAAATTTGTTTCCTCTGCCTTATGTGTCCGTGGGCTCAATGAGGTCTGATGATGATGATGATGTTGAGAGATATATTTTCTTCCTTAATTGTATGTTATTTGTTGTGAGATGAAAGTCCCCTTACATATTGTGATATTCTTTGTATTGATATATCTTACAGTGGCAGGATTCAGTCACTAGTGTATAAGGGTTCTTGCAATTTCCTATCTCACAGTGAACAATGAGCAAGAACCATTAGAACAAATGAAAACTTTTTTTTAAATAAACTGTCATTACTGCCTGTGATACCACTTCTCAGGGCGGTGTAGGACAGGGGGGGACATAAGCCTGAAAATTTAATTGCCAGTGGACTAGTACAGTCTCCGCACAGCTGTTGTGGTTATGATTTTTCTTTATGCCCCGACATAAAAAAATCCATAGCCGTACCATGGATAAAAATGGGTCTCCCACATGGGAGTTGCGCTCTAATCCATTTGGTCAGACGCTCCTCCTAGAACAAGTAAGCAACAGATATATGCGTCAGCAGTCCTTCCTGTTCAATGGCCCCATAGACAGTGAGAAAAAGTTCCACTCATTTCAATATTGTGCCATTATTTCTACTTCAAATCTAGTCCTGTGTATGTCTTTTAGCTGTGCCTATAGAGTTCTCCATATGCCCCTAGGCCTCCCTTTTTTTCTGCTGTCACTGTGTTATGACTGCATTGCCTGTCTTGGCCATCTTTTTTTTCCTTATCCTGAGGACATGTTCAATCTGAGACATACATGTTAATAAGAATTAGTACTTTTAGCCCTTTGAACTCTTGCCACTTGTACCTTAAAAAAATCATGCCCATGAGATCCTAGCAAAAACACCACCTATCAGAGTGGTATTAAAAGCAAGATTTGTCACAACTAAGTATTTTGTAATCTGTTATTATAATAATATATTAATATAATAAATAATATAATCTGGTATTATAATAATCTATTAATATAATAAAGAGGCATTATTTTTCGGGCATGTGATGAAGAGGAGAGGTTTAGAACACATTGTAACAACTGGTAAAATCGAGGGTAGACGGGACAGAGGAAGACAGAGAGAAAATGTTGGATAGCCTGACTTCATGACACGTCAACATCTGAGTTGATAGCAAACACCAAAGATAGAGACCCCATTCCAGCTTATTATATATCTGCAGGATACCAGACTATATTAAATTCATTTGATACATTGTGTATACTATGCCCAATACACTCCCAGGTACTGTAGCTTGTTCTCAAGATTTGACATATTGGCCTCAACATGAATCGTTTCAAACAATTTTTTTATAAAAATGATCGACTAACTCACTTTCTATATCTTTATCAGAATAATCACATTTTAAGTATAATTAATCTTCAGAATCATTCAAAAGAAGTTCAACAGCTAGCTCTGTTGTTATCCTTTTAGAGTGACCATTTCCAAAATTTTCAGCATGTCTTTTCATTATGAAAATACTTAACTAATTACCTTATCAGAAAAAAAATGATCACATAACAGCATCTGCCATCTTACTAAACCAACAAGTAACATGTGGGTTGTGTTTAACATTACATTTCTACTCAATTTATTTCCGATCACCAACAAATAACAATAGTCTTGTCAGACCTAAATATCGGGACGTTGAGATATATGTTTATATTCCAGAGCTATATATTGGGATCGTAAGCTCTAAGGGTTAATATATGAGTTTTATAACTTGAAAATATTTTTTTTAATTATAATACAAAAAAGTATTGATTATGAAATGCTTTTCTTGTTTCAAGAAAAAAGCTCTGCAGACCTTGTTGGTCATAGCTCCAAGGGTAGACTGAGTACTCCTCTAAATAAGGTTCCAAAATATGATACTGCAATAGATGGTAATATTTTTGCAGCACTTCAGATTTGTTTCATTTACAACATTTTGTTTTTTTACTTTGTAATTTTAAATTGTTGTTGAGTTTCTGTTATCATTTTGTTTCTCTTTGAGGGGTAGATAAAGATAACAATATAAAGTAAAATAATATAAAGTAAAAATATTTTACATAAAAACTATTAAAATGCTTCTTTGCAAATTAAAAAATATATTTCTTAAACATTTAATTGTGAATCAGTTGTGACTTTTGAAAAACTAACGATAGTCATGAAAAACATTTGATCAGTTTCAAGTTAGATAATGAAATCTTTAAAAGGGTTTAACTGATTCCGTACCAAGTGACACTCAAGTGTCAATATATCTTTTCGCATGGACCACGCATCACTCAAAAGACATTTACTATTTTGTTGCGTTTTTATTACTTTTCGTTCTTATTAAAGCTTTATATTAACTGGAAACTACGTAAAAGGGAAGTATAAACGATAATGAATATATAGCATCGTGGCTTATGCTAGAAGTAGAAGTGAAATAGAGTTTACCATTCATTCTAGGATATAATTTGACTATAAAAAACTGGCGATTTTTATGAATGGTCATGATGCTAGTTTATAAACATTTAACTCTTTCCTCGCCCATTTATTTCCTCAATTTTTAAGCAGTTAATTCAAGGGAAATAAAAAAAAAAAAAAAAATTACGATCCCAACTACTTATCAATAAATAAACATATATATATTATTATATACTAAATTGAAGTAAACTGGACAACCTAACAGAATAACAAGGTTAAAAAGTACTATAAGTAAAACAGAAGAAGTAAAACTAGAAAGACTTCTTATAAGGAAGCAACTCTATGGCGCAAGGTGCGGCTTAAAGCGTCAACGGACTTCCGCCATGGCGCAGTGTGCGGCTTAAAGCGTGGAAAGAGTTAATAAACCATATATTCCTTCCCTATTTTCTTAATGTTTCTGTATTCATAAATGTATTACCAATATAAAGAGAGCAGCTAGACTGATTTATACAACATATTGTTCTTCAAGGCCCTTGGCAAGTTGGATTTTTGTTCTCAAAATTTCAATTAGTTTTTTTAAATTTATGTTAATATTTTTCATGCATAATAAACAGAACGTTATATTTTCGTGTACAATAAATATTTTGTGAAAGTACATTCATTTATCTTTAATTTGATATATAATAAGTTCAACTTTAAATAATATTTAGAAACAATATTTTAGTTTAGCTAAAGTATGTGTGCAATATTTTTTAAGCTAACAAAATAATTCCGTCCAGAGGCGAAAAAACCCGGTAGTGAATCACTTTAAGGGTTTTTTATGCTGAAAGATTGACTTTATTGCGCCGGGTTTTACCCCATAAAGCTCGGCCCCTCTCAGCAAAAATGGTAAGCCGCCTGCCAAGAGTATTGCACAAAGCCTGAACTCCGTAGCTCCAGCAACAATCCTAGGAGTCTCTGGAATTGCTGAATGGACATTGATTGCATAAAAAATGAAAAATGTTGTAAATTAAATCTTTATTGTTTACCAACAATAAATGACTTTCATAAATGGATGTTTGCGTAGAATAGAGGGACTGAGATGGTATGATAAGATTACGAACTAGGAATTCAGAGAAAGAACGAAGCAGATACCAGTGGAGTAAGAGCTAAGGAAGAGATGCTGGCGATGGATAGGACACACATTGAGAAGACCGACCTGAAGCATTGCAAGACAGGCACTGTTTTGGAACCCACAAGGAAAGAGAAGTAGGGGAAAGCCTAGACATACCTGGAGAAGGGAGCTGAGGACTGATATTAAAAGGATAGGTAAAACATGGAAAGAATTGAAAGGGATGGCAGAAGAGAGAAAGAGCTGATAGAAGTTTGTTGAAGACCTGTGCTCCGTTGGGAGTTGAAAGGTGAAGAGAATAATAAATAATGCAAAACAAGTTATTATGTAATGTAGCAAATATGAATAACTGAAATAACAAACCTACAGTGAGAGTCTAGTACACAAATTAGTTAGAAGGAAAAAAAGGTGGTAGAGTAATGGCTCCTTCTTTGACCAGAGATCGAGTATGCAATCAATGACCGTCCAGCCTGATGGTGTCTTGCAATAATCTCAAAACCATTTGTGCTGTTTCTGTAGGAGTGAAAATTGTTACATAGACCTGTCAACCCTATACTAAAATCCTCAGCTTGAAGGACCAAGGTATCTACTTTAGATTTACTTCTGTATGTGCATACCTGTCCAGCTTGGTAGAACCTACTGGGAGGGCACACCCTACTGGCCTAGCTTTGATGGTGATTAGAGTACTCGAGCTGTCAAACCTTGACACATCGTCCGTGTGTTGCCGGGACCCACAGGGGGAATAAAGAATAGTAACACTGCGACCTACAAGTCATGTCATAAGAGGCGACTGAGGTAGGGGCATAGGGAAGCTACCCTAGTAAATAAAAAGCGTAGAATAAATCTGATGTACTGGCCTACTTGTAGGCGCAGAACTGGCACAACATAAAATTGCTCTAAGGCTCAGATCACATAGAAATCACAAAGAGTGGTTTAACAGGTTGTCGATGTAGAACTTTTGAAGAAGAAACATTGACACAATAAAGACATCAGTGTTGCCAGAGAATAATGAGTATTGTTATAATAATGACAATGCTAGATGGAAGATCAAGGAACTTAAAGAATGTGTCAAATTTCAAAATAGATAGAATTTCCCCAACAGAAACAAATCCTTGGCCTTACCGTGTATTGGACACGGGTATCTCGCATGGGAGCTGCGATCTAATCCATTCAGCCAGTAATAAACTATCAATATTAGAATATTGTAACAAAAGTTTCAGTTTTTATTGCAGAAAAGTTTTAATTTTCTTGATAAAAATTTCATTTTAAGCAAAAATCTTTCTTTCTTATTACCTAAAGCTAGCATACTTGTGGACAAATATATCATATCACTCATTGACCCTTTCATTGTATGAAGGACCATTTCAAGATTACAATAAATTATGAAGTATTTGGACACACATTTAACTGTTTACACTTACATAGCTAATATTGTAACATCAGCCTACAGAATACAGACTAAACTCATTATATACAAATCAAATGTGCGCTTAGTCTTACTGTATGATTCAGAGACATGGAAAAAAGTAAAAGACAGACAGTAGCATAAGAGGATTTGAGGGTAGATGTTTCAGAAGAATTTTGTTATGATCAAAGAATACAATATACTGAGATCACCCCACACACAGTCATCAATGATATCAATGATGAAACAAATAGGATGAGATGGATGGTGTTGGGACATACATTAAGAATGCAGAAGACCACACACATTTGTCTCTGAAATGAAATCTGGGAGGCAAAGGAGGTAAGGGATGACTTAGAGATACATGGAGACAAACTGTAGACAGAGAAAGAGAAGAGGTGGAAAAAGACATAGAATGAACCAAGCTGGCTTGCTCAAGACACATCTGATTGGAGGAAATTTGTTGATGCCTTGTGCTTCAAGGGGAGTTTCGAGAAGAAGAATATTCTAACAGTTATTTACTCACTTTGTCATAACTTTAATTAATTTAACAACAATTGTGTTCGTACATTCACAACGACAGGTTCCAGAATTGCTTTGGATACAGAAATGAAGGGTTTGCTGAATTTTGTTTTCATTAATGTTCAAGTTTGAATAATTTTAATTAGTGGTGGCTCGTTATTAAGAGCCAGTGGGGCCAGGCTCCATCAAAAATAATGTGTAACATGCATATATTATTTAATAAATTAAAATATAACCTAATCCAAAACCATGATTTTCCCGAACATTTGTGCCTGGCCCCAACAACAAAAAGGATCACCAGCTGCCACTGATTTTAATTATTACTTATTTGTTATCTTCACTGAATCCTTTCACTCCGTAATATTTTTCACCTCCGTTCACTTTTATATTTCAATGCTTACAGAATTAGCCAGTACTCTGGCTTTGCAATATTTTAAAAAGTACAGTGAGGCAGTATATCGAGTGACCATATGGTGTGGAACTAGATATCATGATATTGTGCTACGACATGAGCTGTCATTTACAGCGCAAGCTCCACTAAGTGGTGTCAAAAGCAAAAACGATTTGATACTCTTGACCAGAACTATGTGTTAATTAAATTGTCAGAGATGGAAACTGATTTATGTTATTTCTTCTAAGGGGTGAACTTTTTCCTGTTTTGTGTTCAGATGTTTAAGGAGAAACTAGATTTATTTGTTTTGTATTAACTTGTTTAAGGCCGAAATGCATCAGCGTTGTTTTGTGTTAACCTCATTTGTATTTAGTGATCTGTTTTGAATGATTGATAATACCATCATGATTGCACTTGAATAACCAGGTGAGATTCAATCTCTTTCTTACACAGAAAGATATCAGTGGTAGTGTATGTGATCTGTAGCACAGACATGGGTCTCAAATGTAATTTTTAGGATAGGGAAAAATATTTATAATTGGTATTTTAACTATTTTTTTCCAAACAGTGACTTTTCAACCTCTCTTTTTATTTTTAACGGTTGAGAACTCTTATATGTGCTCAACTTGAACTTGAAACCTACACTTTATCATCCGTCTCTGATAGGACTAAGCACTCGATATCAGTAGTTGTGAGATCAGCAGTCACTAAAAATAATTTGATCACCCCATATAGAATATTTTTCAATCCTTTTTTTAATCCTTATAGGGTAAAATGATGTTAGACCCGTATTTTTTTATTGACCGTCGGCACACGATGGGTAATGTGGTCAACATCATGCCGGCCGCCTTTACTACCCAGTGCTTTTTCTGGTACCCAATTAAGGCTGGGTTGACCTGAGAGCCGTTATATACGGTGGGAAACAATTCCATGCCTACTTGTGGAATTGAACCCGGACCACTAGCCTAAGACGTGATTTTACTAACAACTTCGCTACTGCGGCATATACGTGAATATGAGCAAAGTAATTTGGTAGCGTGATGCAGGTACTCTACCTCAACTTCACAGAGAACTCTTGGTGATCTGTAAAATATATAAATGTTCCTACCTAGAACACAAGAAAGGATTTTGTGTATTTTAATACACAAAGTAATTTTATTGATTTAAGTAGATGAGCAATTTTTGTTTATATTTTTACATTGACAGGTTCCAGACATGCTGTGGATACAGATGTCAACGGTTTACTTAATTTGTTTTCCTTTGTTATTTTAGTTTTCAAATGTGTAATTCTTTGTGTTGATCAGTTATTGCATGTAATAATCTGTAATTTTGTCATATTTTCTTGTTTCTTTTTAATTCTTCTTTCAGTAAAAGACTTGCTGACTTATTTATAATTGTTTCGTTCTAATTCTGGTGATAGACATTAATTAAATTTCCTGTAAAGCAGTTCAAAATTAGGCAATAGTTTGTCAATAGATATTATTAACAAGTTTCAATAGTCATGGAATTATCTAGAGAAATATTACTGCTGCAGCAATTTTAATCTTGGAAAATAAACAAATATTTTTTAATTACAATACAATCTTTCAAGATTCTATCGTGAATTTTTAGCTTAATAATGCAAAATTAAATTTTTAAGTATAAAGGTTAGTATTTTCTTAAAACACTTTCTGTTTTAAAAATTTGTTAAGTTCTGTTGTAGTCTGAATGACCGCTGGTAATTAATATACAAAGTCTAGAAAAATATTGCAAGAATATATTACATGTTCTTACCTGATGCTTTTATAAGTGTACACATTCTTTTGTTATTTGTTAACCTTCAAGCAGTAGTCAGCTAACATATCCTTATTTAAATTTTGGATAGCAAGAGATTCTTCCCTGTATAGCATCAATGAGGCTGCAAATTTTGTCTAAGATTTGCTTGTCAAGATTCTAATTTTTGCAGAATTATTATTTCTCTATGAAACAAAAAATTTTTCATTATTTTCATTTTAGAAACCTCTTTATTAGAAGTGTCCATTTTATATTTCACATCTTGTGTATCTGCTAGTTCTAAAATATAGTTTTATTTCTTGATATAATTTAACATTTGTTCTGTGAATGTATATTTTATATTAAGAATGTAATAATAATTCAAATGAAAGTATTTATACTAAAGGTTACTGATGTCTGTAATTTTCTTATAAGTTAATAATAATTCCTCTCGTACCGTTATACATTACATATACTGCAAGTAATTTCTCCATACCGCGTATCTGGACAACTCGCTCAATTTCCTCCATGGAACTGAGATCAATATTTCCTGCCTCTCTCAGCAAAGTTCGTTTCAGGGTCTCCTTGGGTCGACCTCTCTTTCTTGAACCCTTTGCATCCCACTTCAATGCCTGCTTTGATATTCGTTGATCATTTCTCCTCAAGGTATGCCCAACATATCTCCATCTTCTCTTTCTTATAACAGTTGTCACTAGTGGTTGCCCAGACGTGTCTCTGATTTCATCACTTCTCCTGAATTCGTTCCATTTTATATTTATTATTTTTCGCAGACATCTATTTTCAAATGCATTCAACTTGCTTTCTATATCTTTAGTCATTTTCCAACTCTCGCTGGCATATGTTAGGATTGAGGCAACATTTGTATCAATAATAATAATTATTAATTATAAAATTAATTATTTGAATAATAATTCAAATGAAATTATTTTTACTAAAGGTTACTGATGTCTGTAATTTTCTAATAAGTTGCCAGCCATCATTTAACAATTTTAAACAAATAGCATGTTTTGAACATTGTTACTTTTATTAAAAACACTGGAGAAAGTTGAACATTTTACATATTTGGGTAGTAAAGTGTCAAACAACGGAGACACGATGAAAGAAATAAACTCTTGTATTGCTATAGCAGCTAGTGCCTTCACTAAATTAACGAATATCTGGCAATCTCAAGACTTTAGTATATGCACAAAAGTTAAATTATTTAGGTCATGTGTGATTCTGTACTGACCTACGGTTGTAAAGTTGGAAATCAACAAAGAAAATTGATAAGAAACTGGACAGCTTTGAGAATAAATGTCTTCGAAAATTATTAAAAGTCAAATGGAGTGATTTCGTTTCTAACAACACAGTGAAAGATAGAACACACCAACAACCCATATCAAATATTATAAGGAAACGACGGTGGAAATATTTAGGTCATGTGCTTAGATCAGACGAAAAGAGACTAAATCGACAAGTCCTTATGTGGTCACCAGTTGGGAAAAGAAAACGTGGAAGACCTAAGACCACTCTTAAGAACCATCCAACAAGAAAGTAAACTATTGGGATGTAAAACCATACAAGATCTGCAACTGCTAGCAAAGAACCGTATCACATGGAGATCTAAAACCTCTGCCCTATGTGCGCCTTTGGACAGAAAGGAACAAACTAACTAACTTACTTTTATTAAAACCTCTGACATATTATTTGATATATGTACACAGAATAACAATTGGGAATTGTGAGATAACTAGCTTTGCAACCAAGCTTTATATAGGATTTACATGTAGAGTTCTTGTCTACCCTAACAGCTCTTAAGCCAACCCAGTATTAACTGGGTAGTAAAAAGTATTGGGAGTAAAAGTGGACAACATGTGCTGCAGGTTAAAGAAAAATACAGACTTAACACCGCATTCACTAATATATCTAATGATGTGAAAACAGGTTCTTGTATTTTATGTAAAATATATATATAAATTCATTAGTATTTTGTGGAACAAAATCTAAAATACAATGATATTTGGTGAGGATTTAAACTAAATTTTTTTTGTGTTTTGATAAACAATTTTTTTCCATGATGTAATAGCTCTGCAAACATAATGATTGACACAGTAGTGGTGGCTGACTGAATACACTATATTCTACTTCTTCTTGGAATGCTCCATATCGACCACTTGTTAACCACTCTGTGTCATTTTTATGTGCTCTGAACCTAAGAGCGATTGTACATTGTGATAGTTATGCGCCTACAAGTAGGTCAGCACATCCGATTTCTGCAACTTTTTTATTTACTAGGGTAGCTTTCCTAGGCCCCTACATCAGTCGCCTCTTACGACATGCATTGTAGGTCACAGTGGTACTATTCTTCTTTATTCTTATTTATTCCATGATTATAATAAAAGGTTCTTCTAGAATGTTTTTGTCATCTTCTTTCATGATATCGATTAAGGTTATAGGAAGTGTTTATTGTCTGGATTTTTGTTGTTGATTTTTCTAGTAGTCTCATCTGTTTTTCCCTGTAGGTAACACTTCAGAACCTGTTTGTTTATAGAATCATGTCTTGATATCTTATATGATATTTAATTATCTAAACACATACATTCATCTTGCTTTCATTATTTATTTCAGCTACTCCCAGTCACAGGAGCAATACTAGACCTGCCACAAAGAAACGTAAGTTTTGATCTCTTTTATTTCAGAAATGTTGTTCAAATATAGTTCTGAAAGGAATTTTTAAGAACAGTTGTCATAATTATATAATATCACTTATTAGGAATCATGAACCTGGTATTTTGAATATATAATAGCATGAAATGCCATAAAAGACATTAAAAAATCATAATTGCATGCTGCTATAGACTTTGCTATGTAAAACCAATTGCTATAGATGTTATCTCCTGCATAAGCATATGACTGTTCTGTCGTAATTTTCAGCATGAAATTCAAGTGAAGTTGTGAACCTATAATCCATGTAATTAGAGAGTTTTATCTCTTATTACTGTCTAACTTTGCTACAATTATTGAACCTGGGAAAACTGTAGACTGAATAAAACAGATGGGAGTTTCATGTTAAGGTTATGTTGTTTGACACTTTACTGCAGTGAAATTACATGGGCATAGCATGAAGATCTAGACTTTAAAGATGATCTACCACTTTAGCTAAAAGAAAAACAAATATCGACAAAATAAATTTACTGAGGTAAAGTTATGATACTGTAATACAACTAATGGTTCTATATTGATCTAAAACCTCAAGCACAACAAAACAGAGGGGAAATAACATTACTATGGACCTTTGAAAACAGTCTTAAGACAAATCTTTGTACACAACAAGCATGAAAATTATGGAGAATGAGAAACAATATGGATACGTATAATTTGTTAAAATCACCATTAATCACCACCATCATGAGAGTTAATAAAATGCAACGGCTATGACATATTGCAAAAATGGCAGAGAACTGAGAGCCTAAAATTGTATATGCAAAAAAGAAAAAGGGGAAGCATAAGGCAAACCAAGAAAACATTGGAGAGATGGCATTGAAGTAGTACCTCTGAAGTCAGAGAAGGCCCGGCTGTATGGCGAGGAAACCAATAAAACGGTAAGCATGCTTTCACGCAAAAATCAGAAGCACAACACCAGGGACCATGGCTATGCCTGAATTCATAGCGAGCGAACGTAGAAGAAGAAGAAGCATTGAAGTAGGTCTAGAGAAGAGAAGCAATTGGGAAGAGAAGCTAAAAGCAAAGATAAATGGAGGTGGGTTATATCTGCAGAAATGAGCATCAACGCTTCAGAAATTAGAAGAAGAGGAAGAAACATATGAATGTAGGTTTGATAGTTTTACTTCAGTCTTCCTTATATTAATAATACTGTGTTGCAATAAGTGCATGTAATTTATCACACATCTTCCCAACTTGTTACTCATCTTGTAACTTTTGCTAGGTGGTGGAAATCAGGTGGTCGTAAGTTTTCAGGTATTTGCAGGTTTTAAGAGCAATACATTTTTTTAGTTTGATTTGCTAAATCATAGCATACTTTCATCTTGTTTTATCTCTATTTTTTTTATATCCTATAATGCTTCTTCACACCAAATAGTAAAGGTATGTGTATATATAGGAATGAAAATCATGGCATATCCTTTACAGGGCGTGGCCCATCAACCACAGTAAACAAGTCGTTGATATCTATATATATATATCTTTTTCTTTTCCCGATCAAGAATCACATGAGCTTTTCAGCTCTTCGACTCGGTGCCATGGACATCGTAATCCTTCGGTTCGGTGCCACGAACACCGTAAATCTTGGGAATCTGTGGCTTTTCTGCCATCCCGCGGAATTGAACCCGCACACACAGAGAGATAGTCACCCGTAGTCCAACACGTTACAAACACGCTGGCAGACGGGCATATCTATATATATATATATATATATATATATATATATATATATATATATATATATATATATATAATAATAATAATAATATGTATAAAATATAATTATTTTGCTGCAGTGTTATACTTGACAAATTTATAAATTCTTATTGTATTGCAATAACTGCATGAATTATAAAGAATGATAATTATTAATTATAAACTGTCTGTCGTTACTGCCTGTAATACCACTTTTTAGGGCAGTGTAGGACAGGGGGGACGTGGGACTGAGGAATTTAATAGCTGCATGGCTAGTGCAGTTACCACAAAACTGTTCAGGTTAGGATTTTTTCTTTATGCTCCTGAAAAAAAAACTCCTTGGCCGTACCATGGATTGAACCCACGCTCTTATCCATTTGACCAGATGCTCCTCATTATTACTATGGACCTTTGAAAACAGTCTTAAGACAAATCTTTGTACACAACAAGCATGAAAATTATGGAGAATGAGAAACAATATGGATACGTATAATTTGTTAAAATCACCATTAATCACCACCATCATGAGAGTTAATAAATGCAACGCTATGACATATTGCAAAAATGGCAGAGAACTGAGAGCCTAAAATTGTATATGCAAAAAAGAAAAAGGGGAAGCATAAGGCAAACCAAGAAAACATTGGAGAGATGGCATTGAAGTAGTAGCTCTGAAGTCAGAGAAGGCCCTGCTGTATGGCGAGGAAACCAATAAAACGGTTTATTAATTATAAACTGTCTGTCGTTACTGCCTGTAATACCACTTTTTAGGGCAGTGTAGGACAGGGGGGACGTGGGACTGAGGAATTTAATAGCTGCATGGCTAGTGCAGTTACCACAAAACTGTTCAGGTTAGGATTTTTTCTTTATGCTCCTGAAAAAAAAACTCCTTGGCCGTACCATGGATTGAACCCACGCTCTTATCCATTTGACCAGATGCTCCTCATTATTATTATAACATATGCTATATTATTACACTAGCTGAAAGCTAGCTTCAGTAATATTAATTTATGTCAGGCACAAATATAGTATTTTTTTTATTGACAGAAAGATTTTTTTATCTTTGCTTGACCATGTGGATTCAGGTTTTTAATTGTTGCTAACTGATTATGACTGTAATAGTGATTAGTTCAGTTTTTATACTTAATTGAGATTAACTGGGAAAAGGAAATAAAAATGTATATTGCCCCATATACTAGCACAGCGTTCACTCTAACATGAAGGTTAAAAACTGACCTTCTGTAAAAAAAAAAACTTCTTAATTTGTTTCCACTTTGAAGTGTTTTCGAAAAGTGTGCAGTGACCCTTGACCTCTGGTAGGTATGCCAAGCTTCTAGTCATGTTGGAGATAGTGAAAAATATGGAGGTAATATGTGGAAGATTTCTTGACAATTAAAAATTGTAATAAGCATAAGCTGTACTCTTCTGCCCAGGTATAAATTTGAGATGTCTGATGCTAGATTTAATTCCTACTGAATCTGTTATTATTAAACTACTGAGAGATTAACTTTCCAGATAGAGTGTGTTACTACATGTAGACAGTGGGATAAATCTGGACGTATTTACAATTACATGAACATAGCCACAATCAGATGCCTCATCATCACATACAGCTTGGCTAATCACAAAACTGAATCTTAGCGAGACTTCCACCTGGACCCAAGAGGTACAAATAGTTGAGACCATGATGAAAGCTCTCATACTCTCCAGTAATTTCAACCATACTTGAATCATCAACTATACTCGCATACTCTCCAGTCGAATCAGGAATGGTGAGACGCAACTGGGTGGAGGTACTAGTCAGATAAATATCAGAGAAATCACCTGTCCCTGGGCATGCAGGAGTTAGTGGTAGGTAATGAACGAGCTGATTGATTGGCTGATTTGGCTACAATATCAGAAGGAGCTGCCATGGATGGAAATGACATTCTTCACGCATTGAGAGAGTCTTTCCGAACAGAGGAGTTTCAGGGCTGTGAATCCCACTTGCTGAACAGATTGAAAGAGATGGGTGTCAATATTGGTTCAGTCCGAAAAGAACAACATATTAAAATGCAAATGAGATTTATTAATCAATATGAACTGGCGGTTGCGCTGACACTGCTGGATGCTGGTGGAGATCAGAGCACCTATGGACATGTCGGAGTGCTATGATGATAGTCCTCATATAACTGATAACTCTCCAGTAATTTTAACCATACTTGAATCATCAAGAAAATACTTTTATACTGTGGATATATTAACTAGAAATATGTCACTCATGTGGTTTGAGGACAGTATTCCCAATATATACTTTATACACCTTAGTATGTTTTCACTAACAGGGATACTGAGCAGGCGAGAGCACACATCCTTGTCTGTCTCATTTTTACCTAACACATCCATGCTAACTGATTACAATTTGTCTAACTTTACTTATTCTTCTTCTGCATTCACCTGCTGTGATTTCGGCATTAGCCATGATGCCTGGTACGGCACTTCTGACTGATTTTTGCGTGAAAGCCTGCTTTACCATTTGACTGATGTGCCTTGCCATGCAGGCAGGCTTCGCTGACTTCAGAGAACTTTACTGTTTTGTTTCTAATTCAGATAACTACAGTTTTTTTGTCAATGGTTTTTTTTACAAACTATTCTTAGCGTTTCACTCTAATGCAATTCCCACTCAATATTAATCTTGAAAGTCTGTGATGTTCTTAAGATTTTTGTGTAAAACCACATCTCAGTAACTTCCATTTTTCATATTATTTATTGTCTTGGATTTGCTTCCATGAAGCGTATTGTGTATACTTTTTCTGACATTTCAATTGACTTCTACGTGTTTTACTTTGTCTAAATATTCAATAATAATATCTTGTTTAGTGCACAGTACTTTTCAAGAAAATACTAGTTAATCACCTGTAGCACAGTGAAGGAGAAAAAGTCAAATGAAGTTTAGTTAGTTTGTTCCTTTAGAGCCAGAGTGCACATAGGTAGAGATTTTAGAACTCCATGTGATGCGGTTTGTTGCTAGCAGTTGGAGATCTTGTATAGTTTTACATTACAATAATTTACTTTCTTGTAGGATTGTTCTTTGTCTTAGATCTTCCACATTTTCTTTTTCCAACTGGTCATAAGGACTTGTCGATTTAGTCTCTTTTCGTCTGATCTAAGAACATGACCTAAATATTTCCACCTCCGTTTCGTTATAATATTTGATACAAATTGTTGCTGTGTTCTATCTCTCACTGTGTTGTTTGAAACGAAATCACTCCATTTTACATTCAGTAATTTTCGGAGACATCTATTCTCAGAGCTGTCCAGTTTCTTATCAATTTTTGTTTGTTGATTTTTAACTTTCACATCCATAGATCAGTACAGGAATCACACAGGACCTAAACAATTTAACTTTTGTACATATACTAAGATCTCAATAAAGTTTACAGTTTACTGTATATCATATTAGTTAAACCCCATTTCATTGCTACTATTGTTTGTTTGTTTAGTAGGGGATTAAAGCCTCTTTCAACCTAAGGCGAACCTTTTATTGGTTATATCAGAGCATGTAGGCCAACAAACATGAAAATAAGAATTAACTCCTTTCGGAGTAGTTTTTTTAAAAACAATTGTAACTGATTCACTACATAAGTATTTTTGTCCCTTAAAATTTTTTTTAATTGTGTTGTAACACTTCCTTTAGATTAAAGTATAACTGTATAACTTTTTGAATATGAATATGAAATTGAAGAAAAATGGATGACCTATTTAACTCTTTCCACGCTTTAAGCCGCACACTGCACCACGGAGGAAGTCCGTTGCACGCTTTAAGCCGCACACTGCGCCATAGAGTTGCTCCCTTATAAGAAGTCTTTCTAGTTTTACTTCTATTTTACTTATACTACTTTTTAACCTTGTTATTCTATTGGGTTGTCCAGTTTTCTTCAGTTTAATATATAATACAATAAATAAATATAATATGTGTTTATTTATTGACAAGTAGTTGGGATCGTAATTTCTTTTTAAATTATCTTTTTTTACTTCCCTTGAATTAACTGCTTAAAATTGAGGAAATAAATGGGCGTGGAAAGAGATAAATATGGCAACCACATTGGCAATTGTAATGGAGATATATATCTAGAATAACAAATATAATCAGCATGCATAAAATAATTAGAAATTTGTGATAACAAATTTCTGCTTCCGAAGGCCTCCATATATAAATAAGTTACAGCAACAAAAAAATGCTTAATGAACACAACATGTATTGGTCATGCACAAACTAGTAACATATGTGTCCATAAAAATTCCATTGAAAAATTGTAAATTGACCTTTTTTGAATATTCAGACATCCATGTCTACTGGTAAAATGACAAAACCATGCGGAATATCTGAAGAAAATCTTCCACTTCCTGTAGTAATTAAATTGGGGTTAATATAAATTTTTAAAGTTTACAAAAAGCGACAAAATATGTTGCATCTAATATTAGACCTAATGTAAAGACAGCTGTAGTCAGGGAGACTGTATATAGAAAACTCACTTGAAAATTATATTAATGTTTTTCCTGGGTTTTTTTTAGGATCTGTCTCCACTTTGCATGCACTTCTAATCTATATCATGCTTTCAAAATAAAAGGAAGAATATATACATATACATATATATTGCTATGACATTTCATTTCTTACCATAATTATTTTGTTTTGCTCCTTTTCTTCCACTAAACTGAAGTAGTATTTTACGGGTTCACTTGATTATTACCATCTGTATTATTTTTTAAAATTGTAATACCCTAGTTCACCCCGCATAATTTTGATTTTACAATGTATCTAAAACTTACTTTGTATCACGCTTAGATTTTATTTTTTAGCTTGTAATAATTATTTTGCCAATTTGCAAATTATAATTTCGTTATTTTCCTTATACAATTTACTTTTTTTGCTATAAAACATTGCAAGATGAAAGAATTTAAGGTCTTAGAAGCATGATGTACAGAAATGTAAAGATGAATCATATATATCTCACATTTATTATATTACACATTTATAGATATTTATTATGTGAATGAACATGTATGTCATATGCCACTAGTAACATTAGCTAAGACAGCTCTCTGGTGGACAGCAGATGGGAAAAGATGGTCTGGGCATCAAAGGAAACATAAAGAAACTCTGGAAAGAGTGTTGAAAGGTTGTGGTCTGACATGAGAAACATTTAATAGAAAGGTGGCAGAATGTCAGCAGTGCAAGTTTCTTGGGAAGCCTTATGTGTCAAACAGGACAGAAGGGGATATAGATAGATGTGAATAAACAGGAGGTTTCGTTACATAGTCTTAACCCTTCCACTCCGTAATTAATTTTTTTAGCTTCGAAAGAGCTTTTATATTGCAATGTATACTGAATTAACCACTATACTGGCATTGCGTAATCTAAAAATAACCACTAGCCGATATATATGGCTCAGAAAGGTGAAGGGGTTAAATTCTCATTCTATCATGTCTGTTGTTTCACTGCCCAATTTTGATGATTTGTAGCAGGATAAAATAATTTAATTCACCATTCATTGACGGTTGAAAGCTAATTATCTAAAGTCTTACTCGAAATGGAGGGGCATTTCCTAAATTTTAGAAGTCTTGTTTGCTCAAACATGTGCAACGTATAACGTTCTTGGCAAAGATCAAACATATCACAAAGAGTGATTAAAATTGGTCTTAAGAACGAACGCAAAGAAAGAAATTCCTCATTCTGATCTTATGTCTGCTTTTTTTGCACATGCATAATTTTGTTTAAAATATGATTATTGTATATTTTCATGTATGTGTTATACCAACACATAATTTAATTTCAAGCTATAATCGATTGACTGAGAATAAATTGAAAGCTTAAAATTATTTTCCATAAAGCTACAATTACAAAATCCAAATATGTGATGGTGCTCCATTTCCTAGAATATTCAGAAAGATCTTTGTAATTGTTTTAGTAATAATTTTGTTTTTAACAATGTAATGTTGTTTCTGAACCTATAATATATTACTTTGAACCCGAGTTCTTAAACAGAAATGTGTAGGCCACTAAATATGAACCTCTATATACCTGTTTACAGAATCATGAAAATATTGGGTTAAAAGGTTTGACTTTTTGGGGTTAAAATTACATTTGCATAGTAGTTACTAAATCTCTAAACATTTAGAAGTTGCTGCAAATGTCAATTAATTTTGTCTTTAATTATATTATAAAAATAGTCATTCATCATAATAGTCGCCTCGATATGCTCACGTAACTTCACTTCAGTGTCAGTCCATTCATTGCCAAGGCTATGTGGTCAAGTAGACAGACTTGGAAGACAGTACCCTCCACTTCTGCTATCCAACAGAAGCAAATGATCTTGAACAGAATTGTTTAACCACCATCAATTGACGTCTGGAGTTGTTATAACTCTTAAGTGAAGCTTCAATCATGGGTGATCAGATACACCCTCTACACAAAAATGATAATAATTTTCAGTGCATGAAAATCGAGTGTGAGATATCATGACAGGCCTAAGTTGAAAGACATCAATGGTGTATGGGTTGTTACCAAGCAGTAGCTGTCCCTTGCGGAACGCACTTTCATCACAGCCTGCCTGAAAAATTATCTATCTCTAGCAAGTTCTCCAGCATCATGTTCAAGGTTTCTTTGATGTCTTGCTTCAACCTTCATCTTGATCATCCCCTGCCTCTTACTCCAGGAACCATACCTTCTATTGCCGTTCTCTCCAGACTACTGTGACGTTTAACTGGGTCAAAATATGTGTTGTTATAGTTTTGTCAAATTGAACAAAATCGTATGTGCTTGATTTATTGACTTGTCACAAGATATATATATATATCTCAAATTGATTAATGCAATTATTTCTGTCCTCTATTTTGCTGATGTGGATGTTTTCTGCACTGTGAATGCTGCGCTACACACATGTGTTAAAAGATTCACAAGTAGATCAAGGTGTGTATAATAGTATCAAGCCAATACCATTGTGGTGTCAGAAGTTCTTGAAAAATATACATAATTTTATAAGTTATAATATACATTTGTTAATCACAATATACCAGCAAGAGATAAAAGTGGTGTTTTTTTTGGGTAACAGAGCTTTCACATATCACCATTTAACCTCTTCGCTCTTCTTAGTCGATATACTGGCTTGCAGAATTTGTTAAGTTGACACAAATCCAGTATACTGGCTAGTTTGGTATACATTGACAAATAACAGTCTGGAAGTAAAACAAAAACATCACAGTCTTGTTTTTCTTTTATCTAATTCTGTTTTGCCTCACGCGTCAGGATAAGAAGAAATTTATAGAGCGGGGTTTGTGTACCTGCATACAAATTGTTTTCCGTCACTTCTGTTATCTCTGAGTCCACCTTTTGCATGGACAGCCTTTTGTTTTGTATCCACTGTATTGTAGCAACATTGCTCTTTGAGGTGCACTGTCTGTTGGTAATCTGCTTATGTGGCCGAACCATTTAATTTTTCTTGTTTCTGATGAAGTTCAGTGCTGAGTTTGTACCCACTTTTTTCCTGATGTCTTTGTTTCTAAACCGGTCTTTTCTTGATATTCCCAGCATTTTCTTCTATCATCTTCTATCATTATCCACGTTTGATGCACTGACCGCAGCATAATGTTGGAACAAATCATTGTGTTGAACAATGCTCTTTTAGTGTTCATGGTGACATGTTTGCATTTCAAAATTGGCGTCATCTGTCCTATGACACATTATGGAGTGAAAGGGTGAAATTATTTGTATTAAATTCTTACATCCTAAGAATGAACATTGTTGATAAAAACAGATAAACATCCACCAAAACTGAAGGTTTAAGTGCAATCTTTAAACAGAACATAACAAAGCATTTAGTTAAACTGAATGGTATTTAAACTAAATTAGATTAAAACATCTTTCACAAAGTGTCTTTATTTGTGTTGTTAACTGTTAGTGTTAACAAATGTGAGCTTGTATGTACATGTATTTTTGCAATACTGTTTATATTGTAAACATAATTAATAGATATACATTTTCATTTTATATAGATGAGGTAGACAAATCAGATCAACCTTGGACAAGCAGGTGTGTACTTTGATATTTTCAATCTTATATATATTTTGTTCCCACCATGGGGAAGCCCCTGTGAGTGCGGTTCAATTCCGCAGGCTGGCAGAAAAGCAACAGGTTCTCCAGATTTATGGTGTTTGTGGCACCGAACCGAAGGGTTATGATGTCCATGGCACCGAGCCGAAGAGCTGGCTCACGTGCTTCTAAATCCCCCCAAAAAAATTACATAGCAAATATGTTCTCTTATATCAGGGTAGGGGTGAGAGTTATACCAAATAAATGCCACCAAGTATGCTCTTTCAGGACATCAACATTAGATATTTGGCAGTGCATAAAATTCTTATCAGTCTTCTATAAAAAAAAACCACATCTCTGTGACCTCTAGAGATTTTGCTGTAATTTATTTACAATGTTTAACATGCATTATTTTCAGTGTCAGTAAAGTACATTTTAAATTTACAACAGTATGCTTACTTGAATGTACTCTACAGGCAACCTAATATTGATGAAATAGTAGCAGCTGTCAAGATTCAAAAAATGTGGCGTGGTTATTATGTCCGAAGCCTCAAAACAGCCAGAACGCCAGGTAGTTAATTGTTTATCATCTTTGTAAGCAGTTCCACTTGTTATTTGTTTGTGAGTCTATTAAATTTTGTTTATTTGTGAAAATAATAATGGTGTCTATTTTGAAAATATATTCAGTAGTCTCCTTATTTGTGTAATGAATTATTTATTTTGAGAATTATTAGTAATGGTTGTGTATTTCTTTGCTTTTCTGTTCGTTAAATGTTTCCAACTATTTATTTTCTTGTGATTTTAGTCTTTTGCTACCTAAAACGTTCCATATCGACCACTTGGTAACCACTCTTTATGATTTTTATGTGATCTAAGCCTAAGAGCGATTGTACATAATGCCAGTTATGCGCCTACAAGTAGGCCGGCAGATCCGATTTCTGCAACGCTTTTTACTTACTAGGGTAGCTTCCCTAGATCAGTTCCTCAGTCGCCTCTTTCGACATGCCTTGTAGGTCACAGTGTTACTATTCTTTGCTCCCCTTAAGAGCCCTGGCAACATACAGGTGCTGTGAGCTTAGTAAATGTGTTTCTTTTCTCCTTTTGTTTCTGCTAGCTGTGAAACTGATTCTGTATGCAAATCTATCAAGACATTTTGTTTAAATTGAAATCTAAGTTTTGCATGATATCTTTCAAAGCATGTAGATTAATGGAGCCACCCGTTTTTATAACATACAGTGTCTTGATGCTCTTGACATCCAGGTCACAACAGTCTATTCATATCATACTAACTGCAAGACCAGTGTACTAAGCACTTGAAATAAGGTCTAGAAATTTGCAAGATCTACATGTTCTATTATCTAATTTTTACAGCCACAGAAAGGCCAATTTTGCTGAAATTTGTCTGTCCCACGTGCCGTAGAGTCCAACATACTCCCGTTCTTGACTCTTCTTCTTCGAACACTCCATATCAACCACTTGTCAACCACTCTGTGTGATTTTTATGTGATTTGAGCCTACGAGCGATTGTACGTTGTGCCAGTTATGCACATACAAGTAGGTCAGCACATCTGATTTCTGTGCTGCGTTTTATTTACTAGGGTAGCATCCCTAGGGCCTACATCAATCGCCTCTTACGATATGCATTGTAATTTGCAGTGGTACTATTCTTTGCAACCCTTGCGGGCCCCGGCACCACACGGGCGCCGTTCTTGACTCAAACCACGCACATAAAAAAAGTGACTAATTTGGTTGATAAGAACGAATGCAAATAAACAACATCCCTACCAGAGGAGCATGGAAGAAAAAAGTGGTTGACTTGGTTGATAGAATGAATGCAAATAAACAACATCCCTACCCGAGGGAATGTAAGAAAAATGAGACTAAATAGGAAAACTAAGACTGTAAATTTTAATGCTCATATGCCAATCAACTAAGCTAACGTTTAATAGACACCGGGAGAGGTTGAATTTCAATTATGTGTGAGTATTTTCCATTTGTTTCAGATACTGCTCAAAATGCTAGAGTTTCAGAAATCTTAAAGAAGTGTTGGCCCTTGATTGAAGCTAATGCAGAAGAGAATGGTCTTTTCTTATTTAGGTATGATGCTATATATATCATCTATTATGATATTGTAGTCTGTTTCTTTTATATTCTTACAACATGAGAGTTTTTCTGTAGCTATAAATAATTAAATACCATTTGAGTCTATTAAAAATGTAGTAGCTAGTCTAAAGGATCTAAAGGTGAAGGATTGACTTCATTGCACCGAGAAGTAAAGGCGTTCAGCGTGATGTTGACCACTTCACCTATTGTGTTCTGGCGGTCAATAAAATATACTGGCCTAACACTGTATTACTCAATATGTGTCAAGGTATGAATAAAGGTTCCTTTCCATTTTTTTACTTTTTATACATTGCAAGCCATAAAACATTTCTGTTCATACTCTTTCCACGCTGAGTTATTTTCTCAATTTTTAAACAGTTAATTCACAGAAGGTAAAATAATAATTTTAAAAATAAAAAACAATCCCAACAACTCGTCAATAAATAAACATATATATTATTATATACTAAATTGAAGAAAACTGGACAACCAAATATAATAATAAGGTTAAAAAGTAGTAGAAGTAAAATAGTAGAATTAAAACTAGAAAGACTTCTTATAAGGAAACAACTCTATGGCGCAGTGTGCGGCTAATGACGTTCAACGGACTTCTGCTGTGGCGCAGTGTGCAGCGAAAGTGTGGAAAGAGTTTATATTTACACAATCCAAGAAAGTGTCATCAGTTTTTATGAACAAATAACTTTTATTTACGGTGTTTATGTCAGAAGGTTAAGCACTTATTTTAAGTTACAATTGCATGTAAACAAACATCTGCTGTAGAATGTGTTGTAGATTTTATCATAGTTTAGTAAACTAAAATTTAAAACAGCCATGTCCACATGTGATGTCCGATGACCAATGACCTTAGGTTAAATTTTAAAAAGGTGAACTGGAATATAAATTTACTAAAACTGTTTAACCCTAACATTTGACATGGTGATAGGCCCCTTGACACCCAACATAAATGCCACATAGCGTGGCGTTTAGTCCACTAATGTCCTGTTGCCACCGTTATCTTGATCATCAACTGTCTCATCTTCCAGGAACCATGCTCTCCATTATTGCTTTTTCTAAACCACAATGTCATTTAATGTAACCACAATAATTTCAGTTTCTGAGACTATTGTTTATTAGTCAATACTCATCGATGTTCATATCTTCTATGTTGTCTATATTTTTCCTCTCCTTTTCACAGAACTATACTATATGAATATAATAAGCTAGTTTCATTATTTTTCAGTAATGGCTCTGAGCATTATAAATAATGAATATAGATTACATTTATCACCTGTTTAATTTTCACAACAGAGAGATGTTCAAAAAGGACCCTGACATTATGCCTTACTACCCATTCTACAAGGATGAACGGAGTAAGATATCATATTCAGATTACAAGGGTGTGTTCCATGAGCAGCGACCTATGAGTTGGTTTGTTATTTTCAGGTGTGTACTTCATTGCTTGTGCTATTACTATCCATTGAGTGCATAAAGTGTTTATTTTTGTTAGATTCAATTGGGACACTTATTAATATCATGGACACATCTTAACTGATTCACCATGAAGTATTTTTACCTCTTATTTTTAGTTTAAAACTATTCATCATCATCAAGGTGTGTGTCCTTTATAGGACGTGCTCTCTTTGCAGCACATCTGAAATTCACTCTGTCTCTAGCCTGTTCACCCACTTCGCCAATGGTCATATTCATGGTTTCTTTAATATCTTGTAACCATTTTCTTCTTGGTCTGCTTCTGCGTCCTGGGACCCTGCCCTCTAATATTGTTCTCTCTAGGCCATCATGACGCTTGATGTGACCAAAGTATGTAATTTTTCTGTATAGTATATTGTTTATCAGTCAATTGTCTTTAACATTCTGTTTTTTCAGGACATCGGTGTTCTTCTTTTTCTGTCCATGGTATTCGTATGATCTTTCTATAGCATTTCGTTTTGAAGGACTGGATTTTCGTTCTTGTTGTTTGTGTAATGGTCCATGATTCACAACTATAAGTAGCCACTGGAAAAATTCATGTTCTCAGTGTTTTTAATTTTAATATTTTTCTGGCACTTTGCCACATGTTCTTCATAGTGTTTAACTTCCTGATTGCTATAAGAAATAATGTGAACACATAAATTGCAAACATTTATCAACTAGTGTCTGCACAGAATAGAAGAACTGAGATCGTATGATAAAGTGACAAAAAAAGGAGCTTATGGATAGAACAAGACAATTCCAGTGAACCAAGAGGTGAAAAAACCACTATCTGGATAGGACTCACCTTGTGAAAATACGAAGGGAATATAACAAGAAGAACCCTTTCCTGAAACCTACAGGAAAACAACGAGGAGGCCTAAAATTCACGGAGAAGAGATTTGGAGGCAGAGATTAACAACATACAGAAGAGCTGGAGGGTGATACGAATATAGCTAAAGATAGGGAGACTTGACATGAGTTGGTTAAGGCCCCATGTGCTCCAATCGAGGTTATAAAGAGCATGAGAGAGAGAGATATTAGCTAAACTAAGATACTATATCTACATATGAATTAAAATAGGACTTATGTCAAATTAAAGAAAAGTTTATGTTCTCTCTTTCTTGTGCCTTTTTATCCCATTAGGTTAAAAACTAGCCCATTTTCCAAGTCTTTCACGCAGTCCCATGTTTTTTTTTTCTATCTTCTTTGCATGCTTTCTCTCCAGTTAAGCCCTTTTGTCACTACCATGAAGTTGATATCTTCTCAGAACTTCATTCATCTACCTCTTTCTTCCATGTCTTTGTATATCGTAATCCAGCTTCAAACCTCTTCATTAAATAGCACAATGAAAAGAATGTGAGAATTATATTATCTTACCTGTTCTATGTTGTGATTGTACATGATAGGATTTTTGACAAATAATGTGTACTGTTTTTGATGGATAACATTTGTGATCTGTTTTTAAAACAAAAATGGTTAGTGGTCACAGATTCCATTCATCTTGTCTTTATGACACTTCTCTATCTCCTGATGCATCTTTGCATTTTATTGCTGCTATTGCTTCTCTGTGGGATGAATTAGTGTAATGCATAAACGTTAGCTTATCAACTCAGACACATGAGGGTTTTTGTTTAAAGTCCACACTTGACATTCAACATGTGATGAAATGAATTGGCCCTCATACCACCAGCACACTAGGATTTGATGTGTTGTGACAGGCACTTCATACCAAAGTCTGAAAAGAATTACATGAAATTTTATTATTATTTATATTGGGCCATATTTAATTTTATATATAATATAATACTTGTAAAATGCTTGATTAGTCTCGCTAGAGGTTAATATCTTCTGTCGATGTCCTTTCTCACTCCATTTAAAAAAAATGTATTTCTCCGCAAATTCTTTATTTTTCAATCGCATGCTACCCAATCTTTAAGATCATTATTCAGAATGTGTTTATGAATATATATTGTGCGTGTGTTATGTGCATGATTTGTGAGTTCATTTTTGTTCTCCACAGTTGTGAGAACCACTGCACAGTTTATGATTTTTATGCTCTTCTTTATCTTCAGAGATATCTTCTATGTTAAAGAAGACATGCTGATTGTGCCTTCTGTGATTGTACCCATTAACACATGTGTGCTGCATGTAGTAGACAATGATACAGGAATGGAAATTCCACGCGTCTTCCAAAAAGTGGCACCATACGTTTACAAGAAGAACAAGGTTGTTCTATATTTTCAATTCAGGATCATTATGCTTACATTTAAATTTCATATATCACTGAGCTATATTTTACTATTGCTTACCTTGTGTATTTATTAAGCCTGTGAATTTGTTTCAAGGCAGACTCCTTTACTTGGACATTGCATTCTAGAGACATTCTTTTCATATTAACAACTATTACGCCAATTTATAACTTCTTCTAACACTCCATATCGACCACCTGTCAACCACTCTGTGTGATTTGTATGTGATCTGAGCCTAAGAGCGATTGTATGTTGTGCCAGTTATGCACCTACAAGTAGGCCAGCACATCCGATTTCTGCGATGCTTTTTAATTATTATGGTAGCATCCCTAGTGCCTGCATTAGTCGCCTCTTACAACATGCATTGTAGGTCGCAGTGGTACTATTATTTGCTTCCTTTACAGGCCCCGGCATCACACGGGCGTAATTTATAACTAAATTACATAGTCTGAATTTTTACTTCTGATCTATCTATCTATTCTCTAATCCTGTTTTGCCTTTCAGTGCCAGGTTGAAAAAGGAGACACCTGGAGCAAGCCTCTCTATGCGTCTTGTCTTTCTTTCTCTTCTCAATCTGATTTACTTCACAGCTTGAGGGTAAGAAGAGATTTCTAGAATTGGCTTTTGTGTGTGCTTCATAAACAGTGTCTTTCATCGCCTCTGTTATCTCTGAGGTTCACCTTTTTTGTGGCCAGTCTTTTACTTTGTATCCACTGTATCGGTGTAACATTGCTCTTTGTGGCGCACTGCCTATTGGTAATCTGCTTATGCGGTCAAACCATACTTCTGATATTGTAAGGAAAATAAATAATTTCCACAATGCATTTCTTACTTTTGAATGTTGAAATTAGTACAATTTGTCATATACAGAGATATATTTAATATACATGTATATCTTCTTCTGCTTTGAACCCCCAGGAATTATGGGTTTTCACCCTTTTTCCTATATTTGAGTGGGGAGAGTACCGGTTTTCTTGCAGACCCAGAAACCTCCAACAACTCTAGGCATGTTGTGCTATGCTTAGTGTTGTGGAGACTCCTACTCAGGTAGGGTCTATCAAATATATATGATTCTGCGGTTTTCCCTTCTTGGTGGTGTCTACACTCCATTGTTGAAAAGAATCAACTAAGTAATGTTAAAAAGAAATGTTTGATTGGGTTTAATTTATTATATTTATAAAGTCATTAACATAATTTATTAATCTTCGAACAGAAAGGGTTCTCATTTGTAGCAGAGGCTAGAACATTGGAATATCCACTTGCATCTGGTAACTGGCGTCTGCGCTTGATTGGATCACTCAGTTCTTTACCAACTCCACGGACACATGAAGTCTGTTGTAATTTTGTGACAAAGGAGATCAGAGACTACTATGTGCCTAATTCTAAAAACATTATTTTTAGGTTGGTTGAATGTCATAATCATCAGATTTTACCCAGTTAGCTTTGTCAGTTGTGTCTTACTTTAACTTTAAATTTCCTTTCTTCTTTTTCTTCTTTATAATATGTTTCATTTATGTTGTTGATATTGCAATAATTTTTCTCTTTGCTGTTCTCTTTTTCATTCCAGAAGCATTTTAGTGTAATTAAGATTTCCTTGTAAGCTGTTGTTCAGTAATTTAAATAGGGTTGTCATAGAAAAATTGGATTTTATTTTTCTGTAAAATCATATTATTTGATATCTTGCAGTCTTTCTTGTTTATTGATTGATTGATAGGACCATCATCATTCCACTTCGGGGAGTAACCATTTGTGCTCCGATCTCTTTCTTACGCAGAAAGATCTTCTTACACAGAAAGATCTAAGCGGCAGTGCACTAACTCAATTCCAACAAGGAACCCTGATGTAATTGTGAAGATGGTGAAACTATTTGAAGGAACTTTTATTTTCATCTTTTTAATAATTTGTGTTTGGACAGCAACTTTGCAGCCAACTCTTATTAAGTTTCAACTGTCAATGATTCTTTTATGTGCTTAACTTGGACACTGGGTCATCTGTCAATAATAGGACTTGGTACTCAATCTCTCCTACAATAAGATGAGGGATAACTGCAAAATATCTGATGACTCCGTGTGGAATGTACAGTACCTACGAGCGAAGCAAGCACCTTATCTTCACATCACAGAGATACCATAGTAAGAGAAAATAGAAGAACCAGCATAATTGTTCTTTGCAGAATCTCAACGTCATGGCAAACATATGACTGACTTAAGGAGCATTGTTTTGTGTTATGTCATGGCACATTGGGCATTCCCATTCGTGCTCTGTCCTCCGTTGCAGCAGCCGTCCCAAAGTCCATTTGCTCACAGTACCCATGAGAAGTTGATTACTATATCTTCTCTCTCTACTACGAAGACAACACTGTCTGGCATGTCCAAACTTAACGCCTAATTTTCGAATTCGTTCCAGTGTCTGAGACCCGCCAGTGTCACGCAATTGAGAGCGTACCGCATTGATGATATCGGCTCTGTCCATACTTCTGCGCACTTGAGTCAGGGCACTGTTTGCAAGAGAGTCAGCACGCTCGTTACCCTGCACTCCAGCATGTCCAGGCGTGTACAGCCGAGTCATTTTCTTGAGATGTGATCTCCGAATGATGTCCACCCATTCCACACGCATACTTCCAGATTCGATCGTATGGGTAACCTGTTGCTCAGCCACCCATGACAGAGCCCTGGAGGCAGCAATTTTGTGTTGCTACCTGTAACGATGTGTCTGTAAAATTTGTCTGCACATATTTCTACATGAACTATATCTATGGATTTTCAGTTCTTGTTCAGTAAAGTCAAAAAACTTTACATACCTAGGGAGCATTTTTCAGCAAATGGAAGAATAACTAATGAAATCCAACACAGATGTAGTGAAGCAAATCAAATGAATGAAAAAAATGGCGTTAATTTTAAAATGCAAACATGTTACCATGAACACAAAAGAGCAATGTTCAACACAATCTTTCTCACCACATTATGTTATCAGTGCCAAACCTGGACTCTGACAACAAATGACAGAAGAAAACTAGTCACGACACAGATGAAGTTGTCTACGCAGAATGCTGGGAGTATCAAGAAGACACCTGTTAAGAAATGAAGTCATCAGATAAAAGTGGTACAACATCAATACTAAACTTCATCAAGAAATAACAAATTAAATGATTTGGTCACATAAGCAGCTTACCAACAGACAGTGCACCTCAAAAAGCAATGTTGCACCAATACAATGGATACAAAGCAGAAGGTCGGTCACGCAAAAGGGGGACCTCAGAGAGGATGAAAGACACTATTTATAAAGCGTACAAAAGGGCTCGTTCTAGAACTCTCTTCTTATCCTGATGCCGTGAGGCAAAACAGTATTGGAGAAAGAAAAGAAAGAAAGTTCAGTAGGGCACATCAGCTGCTAAGGATTGTATTGATATGAGAATAAGGAATAGTTACAAAATAATACCTTGCATTACCTCCACAGACAGGCTGTAAAAGTTCGAGAAGACCTGTTTGTGAGCCTCCAGATGAATACATCCACACGTGGCGTTTACTTCAAGTTGGCTGTGTTGGACAATAATGAGGAGGTAATCAGTGCAGTGGGAAAAGGTCATGTGGTTATTCCAGCCTTCACCTTTCTCAGGAATAACACACACGATGATTTTGACACAAAGAGATCTGGATCTAGAGCTTGTAAGTTTTTTGTTTTAATATGTTTTGTTGTTATTTCTGTACTTAAATTCTATATAAATTACAGCTTATCATCATAATTGTTGCTTTAATATTTTGTTATGATCAATTTTGGAAATTAACTTACATCTCCCCCCAACACCTCACTTAGGTACAATGGAGGAAGAGTAGAGGAAATCATGAATGAGTTGGGAAGATTGAAACGGATTGCACAAGAAATGAACTATAAAAGTAATATACTAGAAATACACCAATGACCAGAGCAGGAATAATTAAAAACAGCTACTGGAGTAAACAGTACTCTGTAAGAGAAAATGAACAGTGCAGGGAAAGATACATTATTTGTATTTACAATTAATTATTTCACTGTAGGTTCATTTTTTCAGAGATTCATCGAATCATTGTTTTGTTTTTCAATTTTCCTCATTCATTCATTATTCACTCATAATTTGTGAATGTCATTTATTCATCCACTCTTGTTTCCGTCATTAGCATAAAGGTTATAGTTTTAACAAATTGATATTTTCTGTGTTAGCTCCAATGAGTGAAGCAGATTTCTCTGATTCAGATGAAATAGATGATGAAAACGGTAATGGGTTTTAATGTTATTTCTTTCACAGTTTTTGTTCATTTTAAATTGGTTTTGATTGTAAAACTGAACTGTCATCAGCGACTGGCTATTCACATTTAATCTTTGCACTTTGATTATTATTTTCCTTAGTTTTTGTTGTTGTTATAATTATGATCTTTATCATGATATAAATAGAATGGGGGTTTGCTAGAACAAACTAATACTAACTGAAAACTTTAACTGATTCATTACAAATTTTTTGTTGTGCCTCTGTAAGGAATTATTGTTTTTACACCAAATGTATGGCACACATAGTTAGACTTAAATCAAATATTATATAGAAATGTGATTAAAGTGTAATTTATTAAATGTCAGAGTAAAAACAAATAGATGCCCTTTCATAGAATATTTAATAATAATAGCCATCCATCGCAAGCGATGATGACAACAGTCTCAGATGCATGTTGCTGCACTTCTCTGGTGTGTGCGGAGGTAACTGTAAAATCCAATCCTTGAACACAATCCCCTACCACAGCTAGGGCATACATGATCGAGGTTAGACATGTGGGTGTTGTTATTTTGTCTTTTCGCGTATTTCACTTTCTCTGCACCTCCACAGTACAAAGATTCTCAGCTTTGTGAGTTGCTTTTGTGTTGCTACATTTTGAGATCTTGCACAAGGGATTCCCAGCACATGATATCTATAGCAATGAATTTTAGATACTTAAGAGTGTCTTTAAAACGTTTTTGCCCGTCTGCCCAGCGTGTTCGTAGTGCGTTGGACTACGGATGACTATCCCTCTGTGTGTGCGGGTTCAATTCCGCGGATGGCAGAAAAAGCCACAGATTCCCCAGATTTACAGTGTTCGTGGCACCGAACCAAAGGGTTACGATGTCCATGGCACCGAGCCGAAGAGCTGAAAAGCTCAAGTGCTTCTGGATCGGAAAAAAACAAAAAAACGTTTTTCTGTCCACCAACTGAACGTCTGCTTCCTTCAAGCTTGCCATACATCAAATGTTTTGTGTAGCGTTTACTTCACATCTGAACATCTCTTTTGGGCCTTCTGGGACCAACAGGTGTTGACGCTTGGGATCTTCACTCTTATGAGGACTTTGGTATTTGGAATCTTGTCCTGCCAGTTTATTTTTAGTAGTCTGTGCAGACAAATGTTTACTGCATTAATAAATATAATGTGACGTTAGCTATAAAAGAAAAAATAAGCATGCATTAAAAACAAAGCTTGTAATTGGGAGACCAGTAAATCAACTTACAAGGACCATGATGAACAGTAAGTTGGACAAATCAGTCCAACTGTTCTTTTCATGTAGGTAATGCAATTGTGAATACGTAAACAATAAGAAAATTGTGAATAGATGCAACTGTTCACAAACTAGTAACAAGACCACCAATTTAAGAAGCAGCGATTAGAAATTGCCAAAATCAAGATTTCAAACCAGTGTTGGAGGTCTACATTCAGATTTGTATTAATACCTGGTACCTTATGTGGTAAAACACTGAAGGGATAGTAAATAATAACACCTTTATTCACTTCTCTCCAAATAGATTGTGGGAGTTCTGGCTCCATCCATCTCCAAATTGACTGTATTATCCTAATCCTAGGATATAATTAAGCAATGCCCCCCTCCCACAACTGATTTTTAAGCACAGACAATATCTATCTATTCTGTAATCCTGTTTTGCCTTTCAGTGTCAGTCGAAAAAGGAGACACCTGGAGCGAACCTCTCTATGCACCTTGTCTTTCTTTCTCTTCTGCAATCCTGATTTGCCTCACAACTTCAGGGTAAGAAGAGATTTCTAGCACAGACTTTTGTGTGTACTTTATAAATAGTGTCTGTCGTCGCCTCTGTTATCCTTGAGGTCAACCTTCTGCGTGGCTGGCCTTTTGCTTTGTACCCATTGTATCGGAGCAACATTGCTCTCTGTGGCGCACTACCTGTTGGTAATCTGCTTATGTGGCCTAACCATTTAATTTGTTCTTTCTTGGTAAAGTTCAGTACTGATGTTGTACCCACTTTTTTCCTGATGTCGTCATTTCTAAACCGGTCTCTTCTTGTTACTCCCAGCATTCTGCGTAGACACTTCATCACATACTACTATTGCAAATCAATACATTTAATTTTTGAATCATCTTCTACTTTTAGTTCATTTTTCTTAGAATAAAAATATTCTCTACCCGTAACTATTAATGGGAGATGCGATAGCATAGTTTTTAGTGCATTTGCTTCATCATGCACGTGGCCCCAGGATCAAATTCCACGGTCGAAGTAAAATATTTTTCTGAATGCAACAGCTCCGAAAATACTGAATCTTCTTCTGCTTCTTCGAAAGTTCCATATCGATCCCTTGTTAACCACTCTGTGTGATTTGCAGGTGATCTGAGCCTTAGAGCGATTGTACATTGGTGCCAGTTCTGCACCTACAAGTAGTCCAGCACATCCAATTTCTGCTATGCTTTTATTTACAGGGTAGCTTCCTAGGTCCTACATCAGTTGCCTCTTACGACATGTCTTGTAGGTCACAATGGTATTATTCTTTGCTTCCCTTGCAGGCCCCGGCACCACACAAGCGAAATACTGAATGAAAATTAACTGTATGTGTTATTAATAATGTTGTTTACCTCCTTATCCCATAATCTTATATCTGTGGAAAATAAGATCAATTAGATCACAGTGATTTACAATAATTAAATAACTAAAAACAGTATGGTATGAAACTGATAATAGGAAAACAAAGATCAGAATACTAAGAGCATGCATATTTCCAGTGGCAACATAAGGGTGTGAAGATTGGACATTTAACACGGCAGTGGTAAAACATATATGTGCTTTTCAATATAAATATTACAGAAGAATTCTTTGTATACTATGGACAGAGATGAGAACAAATAGATATATCCAGAAATAACTCAAAATCAAAGAAAACTGGCTGATGCTATAAATAAGAATGAGAATATTGAAGTATTTTGGATATATAAAAAGACACTAAGAATTGGAGAAGACCATTATGAAAGGAGGCATCCCTGCAAAAAATAGAGGAGAAAGACCACAGAGATGGATTCAGGATGTAACTGATGATTTCAGCATGGTGGCTGCAAACACATGGTATCTGGCCTATGAGAGAGACATTTCTGAGAACTGTTAGGATGGCAAAGTTATGCTCAGGACAAGCGTTATGCTCCGAACAAACTATTTGATAATGATGGCATACAGTAAACAATAATTATTAATACTTAGAAGACCTCAACATATGGAGCAGAATAGATGTGAATTAAAAATGCAAATATCAAGAACCCATTAAATAATTACATATTTTATTTATCTTAGCCCTTTGATTGGACATGGACAACGATTTAAAGGGTTCGTCATGTTGCTTGATTAGATATGCAATGGTTATGCAGGAACACAGGCAGCCAGAAGAATTGAATATAGATCAAAGTAGAGAAAAGTAATATCATAATATAGTGAACATAAAGAACCCAATATGGTAAAATGATGGTTAGATGGTATAGCAGAATCCTGTGCAAAAGCAAAAATAACTATCACCCAAGCCTCTAGAGCAGCTCAAAACAAAAACAAAAAACCATGACACTGGACAACAACCCGGTAGCAGTGTGATGACAAAAGTTGAGAAGAAAAAGAACAAAATACAACAATACCTGATGACAAACGCACACATTTTTTTTCCACTTTAGTTTTCAAAACTGATCTAGCAATCATTTCCTTGAGTTTGTATTAATTTTACGTGATCACTTTTCAGTTATTTATTGTAATCACTGCTTGTTGATTGCTACCATTTTATCTGTGTTTGATAACCTGTGTCACATAATTAGAACATATCAATTAAATGAGTCAAAGGTATATCCTGCCATATTGCAGTAGTTCTCAAACAGTAAGTAGTATAGGAACATTTGATGTGTTGCACATTTTTGTACATTTAAAGTTCTAATTTTGTAAGCAAGTACGCCAGTAAACAAAATCTCTAAATTCATGTCACAAACCCATATAGTTTTTGGTACTAAAAAAGGCTGTGAGTTATCAAAAGCAAACTTTTATGTAAAATGAAGTGCTGCAGTAACCTCTCACAACAAGAAAACATATTCTTATAGTACTGGTTTCTTGGAAGTGCTGCAGTAACCTCTCACCTCTCACAACAAGAAAACATATTCTTATAGTACTGGTTTCTTGGAGAGTGAACTTCAGCTGTAATGGTAGCTTAAGCACCATAAGAAGAAAATAAAAGTGGTAGGCAAAAGGTAGCAGCTGTAAATACCAGCATATATTTCATGAAAACAGTGTCTATTTAATATCTTAATGTTGTTACAATGTGAGCTACTATTGATACAAGGGAAGAGAGCAATAAAACTATATAGCAAAGTAATGTTTGACCATAAAGCCATATCAATAAAACTATCAATTTAAAAGCACTATCCAATAAAACTATATAGCAAAGTAATGTTTGACCAAAAAGGCACCATCACAATAAAACTATATAGCAAAGTAATGTTTGACCAAAAAGCCACTATCGCAATAAAACTATATAGCAAAGTAATGTTTGACCAAAAAGCCACTATCAACCAAAGGATACAAAAGTAAAGAAGGAATTGAGAGTTTTCCTAGAGACCAGACATCACAGATGAAGTTGGACGATAAATCCCTAACTGCCATAAAATGAAAATATTTAACTAACAACAAAATAAATGTGACAAACTAGAAATGGAAAAATGAAGATGAAACAATAATAAGCAAATATATAAATAGCATACATACATTTAACATATACACATATATTATGGAGCATGAGAAGAGACAGTATTCAGAAGCATAGGAATTAGTGCATTGAGTCCAAGAGGTCTAAGGTTACCATATAATAATATCAAAGTGACCATTTCTGTCAACATTTACGTGATATTTGCAAATGCTCTGTGACCCTTATAGTCACTCATTTCAATGGAACTGACATTTGGGAGCATGCGATATCCATGTCACAGCCATCCGATCATGTTTCTTTAATGATCGAGTCGATTTCTCTAGAAAATCATTTTATATCCTTTATATGGTACCTTATGATCTCTTGGATAACAGACTACATTCCTATGCTTCCTGATACTGTTTCTTGTCATGCTAAATAATATATGTTTATGTGTATATTTGGTTATTATAGTTTCCTATTTATTTTTTTATTTCTAGTTTTCACATTTATTTCATTTTTAATCACAAATTTTCATTTAGGGCAGTTACGGATTTATTGTCTGACTTTGTCTGTGATGTTTGGTCTATAGGAAAACTCTCAATTTCTTCATTGTTTTGTATCTGTTTCTTGATAAAGGCACTTTGGTCAAAACCTTGCTTGATCTTGTTTTTTTGTATTTTGTTATTCTACATTAATGTAAGCTAAATATATGGCAGTAAAAGAACTTCTCTTTATCTGTATGTGTGACAGTAAATTTAAACTGTTTTGTATCACAGCAAATAAAAATAGCCCACCTGCAGCACCTACAAACAAAGATAAAGCAGCAGACAAAAAAAAAAGAAATGAATCTGTTTTCATTGCTGAATCGAAGCCATTATCGGTGAGTTAATATTTATTTCTTTATATGTGAACATTATCATCATCATCAAGTAGCTTGTCCCTTCCGGAACTTGGCCTCCACATGACAGCAGTCCTATTGAGCAAACGCCGTCAGCAGCAGTCATTCTGAGATTGTCAACGACATCTTGCACTCATTGTCTTCTAGGTTTTCCTCATACATGAAGATACATCATATAATTTCAGTCACATTTAAATCCCACCCCCATTCTCAATATTTTATATATTCCATACCAAGTAAGCATGTCTCATCCATGTTTGTACAAAGACCTCATAAGGCCATGAAAATTCACCAATGTCTCAATCATTACCTTGACCCTCATATATTTCAGCATGATTATGATTTATACAAACAATTTGTAGCTATCTCAAACTCTAAACAGTAGAAGTGAAATGTGTGGCCTGGATATACATATTGAGACAATCTAAACAATGATAATAAGCAAAACAAGAGAGACAAAGGCATTGAATATAATGGTAAATTCTCTCTCTCTCGCGCGGTCACCGACCAGACCGATGTACCAGATTTCACCATAAATTCATTCTATTCATGTGGAAATCTGATTCATGCAACCTTAGCATTGGTGCATTTTACGTCACATCTTCTGCACCATTTGGAGCTCTGGTGCTTATCCTTCGGTGATGTGTTCGGTTTCAGCCAGCGTTTACTCGGTTTGCTCTCCGTTCTGGAGCCATCTAGTGTTTTTACGGTGTGGGGTAGCTAGCCCCACGCCCAACCTCCTTAGTTGCCTCTTACGACATGCGCGGCAGGTAACAGTGGGTCTATTCTTTACACCCCAATTTGGGCCACGGTAACCACTCAGGCGTAATGGTAAATTGAGAAAGACTGTATCAAGGATCAAGTTATGTATACGGACAAAAAATAGCAGAATATGGCAGATGTGAATAGGAAGAGTCGTTGGATAGCAATTACAGCCATCCTTCGATGTGGAAACAGCATTGATAGATATATTTTTATGTGCTCTATATGTTCTTCGTTTTTATTTATTTATCCTGTTTTGTTTCTCTTAATGTATTTTCTTTTTTTTTCTGTATTTATTTGTACAAATTGTGTAAGCTTTGGTCATAAACAAAAACATTGCAGTGCTGTTTTAAGGTCTTGCAGCGCTTAGAGTTAGTGTCACACTTTAACCTGCAGGACACACTGCAAGTGTTTTAACCACTGAGAGACAGGAAACATCAGCATGCATACCATTTGACATCTGCTGGGGGAGACTGAGTACATATGGGTCTACTTGAAAGCCTGTTAAAAAATCAATAAACCAATCTTTATTTATTTCTCTATGCACAATTTCCATTTTTATATTTCTTGTTATGTATTTCTGCAGCAAGCTAGCATGCATTCTGAGGCACCTGAGGCAGAGTTCATTGAAAGGATAGAGGATACCAAAGTAAGTAGTAATTGATTAGATACCATTTTAAGTAAGAGAAAGCTAACTTGAATTGCACCTGTTTCACAGAATGTTTAGATGAACTTTGGTTTAGTACTGTCAGTGTGTAGAATTATTAAAACCCTTAAGATAAGTAAATAATTTCTGAAATATATATGGTGTTCAAGATAAAAGCAGCCTGTGAATGGAGCTAATCTGGCATATATGTATGAAAATGAGAAAGGGTTCAGTTATGACGTAGTATAGGTCAAGGTTGTGTGATGGTATGTGATTGTAGTGCAGGAAGGGGCGATGAATAAATGTGACGTAGGACGAGCTAGTCAGAACCGGTTTACATAGTAAATATACACCATACAATAGGTTAACTGGCAACTTTTGATTTGTCAATGGGGCTGCAATTATCTTGAACACCCTGTATAAGCAGTCTTACAAGCTATTTTTTCCTCATTGTGTACTTAGTCTTTACAAATTTTGTTAGAAATTTGTTATTTTGTATACCTGGTGCATGTTTCATATACCAAATTGTTTTATCAATTATAATTATTCTGTTGCTCTATAGTAATGAAAATATGTGTGTATGGAGAAAATGTCATGTAAATTGTAACTAAAACCAAATTTGAACCACTTGATTTGGCATGTTCTTCTTCTTTACTCTAATTCTGTTTTGTCTCAAAGTGTCAGGATACAAAATTTCTCGAACTGTCTTTTGTGTGTGCTTTATAAATGGTGTTTTTTGTCACCTCTGAGGTTCCACAACTGTGTGGATAGCCTTTTGCTTTGTATCCACTGTATTAGAGTAACATTACTTTTTGAGGCGCACTGTCCGTTGAAAATCTGCTGATGTAAATTGGTATGTAATTCTTTGTATTTCAGATCATGGTAAATCACTTGAGGATGTATTCCCTCCACATAAAGTTAACAATGTGTTTAAATATTGTTATTTGTTATATTTGACTCTTGCAAGCAATAACTGTTATATAACATTAAAGAAGGAAGTATTAACTGCAAATGCTTGTTAAGTCACACTCAGAGTATTGCTCAGAAAAGTACTTAATTAATAGAAAGGGAAGATCGCTAACAATACATTCAAATGTCGAAACACAATTAACTCTTTCCACGCTTTAAGCCGCACACTGCGCCACGGCGAAGTCCGTTGCACGCTTTAAGCCGCACACTGCGCCATAGAGTTGCTTCCCTTATAAGAAGTCTTTCTAGTTTTACTTCTTCTGTTTTACTTATAGTACTTTTTAACCTTGTTATTCTGTTAGGTTGTCCAGTTTACTTCAATTTAGTAAATAATAATATATATATGTTTATTTATTGATAAGTAGTTGGGATCGTAATTTTTTTTTTTACTTCCTTGAATTAACTGCTTAAAAATTGAGGAAATAAATGGGCATGGAAAGAGTTAATTATAAATGAAAATGTGTTCTCATCATAAGAAATATAATGTGTAGCCGGAGGAAATAATGATTTCATCCATCCGTACACCTAATTTCTCATTGCAGGTTCATAAGTACATTATTCAAGCTACTGTGCTACAAAACAGCTGGCCACTGTCTGAGAATAGTTGGAGATTTGTACAAACTCTGAAAGAAATGGAGAAGAATGAATTTAGATGTGAGGTTATGTTTTAAAATTGTTAATATTGCACTGCAGTTCATCTTAGAAGACTGAAAAGAAAAGAATATATTACAATTTATTTATCTCCTATATGTTTACAAAATATGTACGAATAAAAAAATATATATATATATTTTAAAAAGTGGATGAGACAGGTAACGACAAAAGAGAAAATTCTGGAGTCTAGCTTCAGCATGAAAAATTTCAACATCCACTATGTTAGTCAATACTCAAGACGGACATTTGTAGAGATTAATGACTGCTCACGTCAGCCCACATAATGATGCTGATTTAACAATACTGTACTACAACTGAAGAAGAAGAAGAAAAAGCACTACAACTTGTAGCATTTCATTAACATTGTATACTAACTTTTCTCCCTAGCTTTATAAAACTGACACACATTGCAATATATATTTTATTTAGTCTTAGTATAAATTCACCTTTATAGGATACTCAAACAATTAGGGAGTCTCTATACAAAGTGGATAAGACACTTGCCTGTCATTCTGACTGTTGTGAGTTTGAATCTGGACTGAGTCACAATTGGAATAAATTGTTTTAGATCCCTAGGATTGTTGCTGGAGCTATGGAGTTTGTGCTTTGGGCAACACTCTCAGCAGATGACGTGCCATTTCTGCAGACAGGACAGAGCCATATGGGGAAACCCAGTGCAATGAAGTCAATCCTTCGCCTTTAGATCCTTTATTAAGGGGATTCTGGTCTGGAAACTTTTTTGTTGCTTTCATATTAACTTTTTCCACGCCCATTTATTTCCTCAATTTTAAGCAGTTAATTCAAGGGAAGTAAAAAAAAAAAAAAATTACGATCCCAACTACTTATCAATAAATAAACATATATATATTATTATATACTAAATTGAAGTAAACTGGACAACCTAACAGAATAACAAGGTTAAAAGTACTATAAGTAAAACAGAAGAAGTAAAACTAGAAAGACTTCTTATAAGGAAGCAACTCTATGGCCAGTGTCGCTAAAGCTGCAACGGACTTCGCCATGGCGAGTGTCGGCTTAAAGCGTGGAAAGATTAAGGTAGAATTTGTATTACAATTTTGAGATATTATGACTTAGAAGAGAAGAAAAATTAGTGCAAAAAATGTCAACGCGTTGTTATGGAAACAATAAAAATGGCTGCCAAACACACAATTTTAAATCTCTAAGGCTCTGAAAGTAATGAATATAAATGAATTCTGTTTTCACTCTAAGGTGAGCAGTTGTAATATCTAAAAATTACACATGATTTTAGGATATATTATTACATTTTTAATGAATTTTGGATAAACACACCCCAAAAAACAGCTTTTTGACCGAATTTTGAGGAATTTTACCACAAATTTATAAAAGAAATTAAATATTTAATATATCCTAAAAATCATGTGTAATATTTTAGATATTATAATTGCGCACCTTAGAGTTAAAACATAATTCATTTGCATTCATTAGATTCAGAGCCTTAGGGATTTGAAATTTCGTTTTTGGCTGCCATTTTGTATTGTTTCCATGGCAACGCTTTACCTCTTTTTTTTTTAAATAATGTTTTTCTACTATTCTAAGTCATAATCTTTCAAAATGGTTATAAAACTTTTACATTAATGTGAAAACAACGAAAATAGCTTCTTGCCCATCATACTACGAATCCCCTTAAAACATTAAATAAGATTGCTAGAAGCCACAGCAATGTGGTTTTGCAGAAAAATGCTGAAACTCCCATGGACAGAGACGATAACATATAATGATGTTTTAAAGAGGCCTGCACTTAAAGAAACCTGATAAAAAGAATAGGAATCTGACAGTCAATGTTCTTTGGGCATATAATGCAAAGAGGAGGTTTAGAACATTTGGTTACAATGGGTAAAATACAGGAAAGGAGAGATCATGGAAGGCAGAGGAAAATGATGTTGGATGGTCTGACCACCCGTGTATTGCTGGGGCCTGCAGGGGAAGTCAAGAATAGTACCACTGCAACCTAAAAGGCATGTCGTAAGAGGCGACTGATGTAGGACCTAGGGAAGCTACCCTAGTAAATAAAAACCATAGTAGAAATTGGATGTGCTGGCCTACTTGTAGGCGCATAGCTGGCACAGCATACAATCGCTCTTAGGCTCAGATCACAGAGTGGTTAACAAGTGGTCGATATAGAGCGTTCAAAGAAGAAAGATGGTCTGACATCGTGGTTGGTTCTACAAAAGATCAACTTCAGATCTGATTTACTGCACCAGACCCATAGGTGCACCCAGGACCCATAGGGTCTGCCCGGAGTGCAATGATGTCAGTTTAGTAACCAATAACTAATAACTGCACCAAGGACAGATAGTTGTTGGGAGACATGATCGCCTACTCCGGCAGACATGGCACTTGAGTGATTGATAGGATATTCATCTCCGATCTCTGTGTTTATTATTGTTACATTCAGCTATGAGTGCATTTAAAATAAGTCATGCTTGTACCTACAGTCAACAATGATTGTATACACAATCAGCCATTAGTTGTTTCTTTTCTCAGCTGATGTAATATAACAATATTGTTTCATTACAAGTGAGCAACCGAGATTACCCTCAATCTGTACCAAAAGTTGAGAAAGTTCAAGCGGCTGGAAGCAAGACCAAGTTAAAGGGCACGAAAGAGAAAGCAGGGAAGGATAAAGGTCAAGATGGTAAAGGGTCACGACCTTCCTCACAGCATTTTGACATCACTAAACCACACTGGACTCTGCGTGTGGTTGTTGATGCTACTGCAGGGGTTAGTAGGCTACTAATTTAGTTAGAGAAGGGAGGCTGGTTGTGTTGTTACAGTGGAGATTGCTGGTTATGTTGTCAAAGTGCTGAGAGCTGATTGTATTGCCAAAGTGGTGAGTGCTAATTATGTTGTCAAAGTGCTGAGAGCAGGTTGTGTTGCCAAAGTGGTGAGTGCTAATTATGTTGTCAAAGTGCTGAGAGCAGGTTGTGTTGCATCAATGTAGTCAACTGGTTGCAAAGTGATGAGTGCTGATTGTATGCAAGTGGTGAGTGCTAATTGTGTTGTCAGTGGTGAGTGCAATTGTGTTGTCAAGTGTGAGTGCTGATTGTTGTACAAGTGGTGAGTGCTAATTATGTTGTCAAAGTGCTGAGAGCAGGTTGTGTTGCCAAAGTGGTGAGTGCTAATTATGTTGTCAAAGTGCTGAGAGCAGGTTGTGTTGCCAAAGTGGTGAGTGCTAATTGTGTTGTCAAAGTGATGAGTGCTGATTGTATTGCCAAAGTGGTGAGTGCTAATTGTGTTGTCAAAGTGGTGAGTGCTAATTGTGTTGTCAAAGTGGTGAGTGCTGATTGTGTTGCCAGAGTGGTGAGTGCTAATTGTGTTGTCAAAGTGCTGAGAGCAGGTTGTGTTGCCAAAGTGGTGAGAGCAGGTTGTGTTGCCAAAGTGGTGAGTGCTAATTGTGTTGTCAAAGTGGTATAGTTTTACAAAATACAGAAACAGTGACGATAAACAGCAACGTTTCGACCAAAAGGCCTTTATCAAGCAAACGACACAACAGGAGTGACGAATTATAGAGAACACTTACAAATGGACGATAACGGAAACATGCAAATGTATCTAATGAACTGGGAATAAAAACGAATAACGAAATGAGTGCAACACAAATCTAGAAGTGGAAAAGAATAGAAACAATATACAATCAAGTGAAAATATAAATTATATATATGAAGCAAATACACATATAGATTACAAGGCATGAGATGAGAAAGTACTAAGAAGCATAGGAATGTAATGCGTTGAGTCCAAGATGTCTAAGGTACCATATAACGAAATAAAACGGTTCTCCAGAGCAAATCGACTACGATCATCAGAGGAACATCAGAGGAAATCAAGTTTATGCAGTCTTCCAACTTTGTTCATTGGTGCAATGTGGTGAGTGCTGATTGTGTTGTCAAAGTGGTGGGGCAGTTAGGTTGTCGTTGTAATTGTGTTGTCAAAGTGGTGAATTCTAATTGTGTTGTCAAAGTGGTGAGTGCTAATTGTGTTGTTAAAGTGGTGAGTTCTAATTGTGTTGACAAAGTGGTGAAGTGCGTACATTGTGTTGTCAAAGTGGTGAGTGCTAATTGTGTTGTCAAAGTGGTGAGTGCTAATTGTGTTGTCAAAGTGGTGAGTGCTAATTGTGTTGTCAAAGTGGTGAGCGCTAGTTGTGTTGTCAAAGTGGTGAGTATTGTGTTTGTTATAGTTGTGGTTCTGATATTATCACAACTACTTATTGCATTAAAATATTTATAACGCATTTAAACTCCCTAATGAAGCCATTTTCTTATTGAATAAACAAACTCTGAGTTAACCTGGATAATTTAATGAAGAGGGACATATGCTGAAACTGACAAGGGACACCAGTGTGCTATGATATCAGTTCACTAAACAATACCCTCACCATATCTCTTTAAGTATCTGTCAGGATTACGGGAAGGGATGGGGGTGGGTGGCATTGGGATATGCTACTTGCTCCAAAGGTACTTGGTTCATTACCCACATACATAAAGTGATCTGAATATTTTTTCATCTCGCTGGTCTCTCTCTCTCTCTCTCAGTCGTTCTTTTTCGGCCATTTGAACAATTCTTATTGTGATATATAAACAGCCTTTGCCAAGAACGTTTGTTTTACATCACATCTTCAGTACCATTTGGAGCTCTGGTGCTTGTCCTTCGGCGATATGTCTGATTTCAACCAGCGTTTACTGGGTTCGCTCTCCGTTAGCCTTTTAGTATCTCCAGCCAACCTGCAAAGCAGCAGGTTACTGATCTCAAACTTGATGAAATCGAGTTCCTTGTCCTATTAAAGATGGACAATAAAACGTAGGTCAGATGTTCAAGTTGAGAACATAAAAGAACTCTTAGCAACTGAAAATCGATAAGAGTAGGTAACAAAACTGCTGTCTGGGAAAAATGTCTTAACTCTTTATCCCATTTATATTCTCAATTTTGCAGCAATTCATGGGTAAAAATAATAACAAATTTTTTAATTACGATCCTAACTACTCGTCAATAAATAAACATATATATATTATTATGTACTAAATTGAAGAAAACTGGACAACCAATAGAATAACAAGGTTGAAAAGTAGTATAAGTAAAATAGTAGAAGTAAAACTAGAAAGACTTCTTATAGGAAGCAACTCTATGGCGCAGTGTGCGGCTTAAAGCGTTCAACGGACTTCCGCCGTGGCGCAGTGTGCGGCTTAAAGCGTGGAAAGAGTTAAATATACTAAAATAAAATTCCTTTTAGAATTAGAGTGGTGACTCTCGCCATTGTTGCAGAGTTTGTGCACATCTGCTGATATATTCCAGTTTAAGAAAGAGATCAGAGCACATTGTTATTCACCAAATGGTCTTTTCAAAATTAAATCAGTCATTATGTATCTGCTTCAAATCGATTGTGTTACCTCACATTCAAAATCAGCATTATGTTACTAACATCTTACTTTTCTCATTCATTATGAGTTCAACTTATGTAGTCTCTACTTCTTGTCATGACAGGATGACATTGAAGTGAAGAAAGATGTTGAAAGAGCTGAAGAGATAAGAGCAATGAAGAAAGCATGGGAAGATGCAGAGCCTGGTCGTGCTGCTAAGGTAAGTTAAGGTATAAACCTGTTGCATGGTAAAATCTTCTTCCTCAGTTATCTCTGGTCATGCACATAGTTCACTGTGGACCACAAACTGAGCAGTCAGCTTCAGGTCTGTCAGGTTTCCCCAAAGCTTAGATTTAGGGTGTGGCCACATATTGCTTCTCAGCTCACCAAATAGTTTTGGACAGTCTTGCAGGACATGCTGTCTATTCTGCCTGCTTACACTGGCAGAGAGCTGTTTGACTTATTACTAGTCTATGTAAGAGTCTGTTGAGTCTGCACTGTCCTTGTGAACGTTCTGCTGCTGCAAGCGATTATTTTTTACTTTTTATTTTATCCATAGAAATAAACCTTATCAAAAGAATATGAATCAAACAATCAAGGTTCTTCGATCATATAATGTGAAGAGCAGGTTTAGAACCTTTTGTGACAACAGGTAAAGTTCAGGGTAGGAGAAATTGTGGAAGACAGAGAAAGAAGATGTTGGATGGTCTGACATTGTGGTTCAACAAAACATTTATGTCAGAACTGATTAACTGCACCAAGGAAAGAGAGTTGTGGAGAGACATGATTGTCTATGCTGTCAGGCATGGCACTAGATTGATTTTGTCCATGATTTACATTCTTTAAATAGTAAATGTTTAACAATAATTGCAGTTATAAAAGAATGTCTTCTCTTCCAGGCTCTTCAGTCGAGATTGAAGTATCTGAACAGCCATACGATAAAACTGTCACAATCAGAAGACTTTACAGAGCCGGTGAAAACTGAATCTGTGACTGCTGTCAGTAGTGTCGTCACAGACAGTGAGGTCAACTCAGATAATGAGAATATATTTCCATCTCTTACAGTTTCAGCGGCAGTATTCTTTAACGAGTCTGAGACAAGCTTGACCCTTGAACCTCCACCATCCCTACGCCCCAAAGACGTACTAGAACCTGTGGATATTACACCATTTGTAAGGTAATTTCTATTAGTTTCTGCGGAGAAAACATATTTCTCATATGAAACATGTGGTAACAGACAATTAAGGTGGAGAGCAGGCTAGTGAGGCTCAAAATTTTGTCATGTAAAATGCTTCTAAAAATGAAGTGAATGTGATAATAGAAGTTAGAATTAACAACAGAGCTGGCCAAGACTCTACTTTATGTAAAGACCTTGGTAACAGACTAAACAAAGAGGTCTAAAGGCGAATGATTGACTTCATTGCACCGGGTTTCCCCATATGACTCTGCCTCTCTCTCTGCAAAAAATGGCACACCACCTGCCAAGAGTGTTGCACGAAGCACAAACTCCGTGGCTCCAGCAACAATCTTATGCATTTCATGAAAAATTCCAGGCGTGACTCTGTTCAGATTTCTTTTTCTTCTTCTTGATCATCGCTTAGACTGGTGTACCAGATTTTCCCATAAATCTCATTCATGTGAAAATCTGATTCATGCAGTCTTAGCATTGTTGTGGTTTGTACATCACATCTTCAGCGCCATTTGGAGCTCTGGTGCTTATTCTTCGGCGATGTGTCCGGTTTCAGCCAGCATTTACTGGGTTTGCTCCCGTCAGCCTTTGGCTGTCCCCAACAGACCTGCAAGGCAGCAGGTTGTTCAGAACGACAGGTAAACGTCTTAACCACTTTTCTATTGAGATCCCTTGGTAGACTGTATAATGACAGTCCGGCTAAGCTAGTAGGGATCAAAGAGGAAAGGCAAAACCAGTCCCAAAACTACAGAATTGAAAACAGATGTGTCAGTTGAAATGAACAGATATCGCAACTACTTTGTAAACTGTAACACCATGTCAGAAACGCCGTTTCAGGACAAATGAAGTGGAAGATATTGATCATTTAGTTTTCCTTGTGTATGTCTGTGTCCTTGAAAAAAGACCTGCAGTCGAAACGTTGGACCTTTGTTAGTTTTACGATTTAATTATTAATTTTGCTTGCTTATGTGATACCATACATATGTGTCTTTGTCTTAAAATGCCAATTTATTAAGTATCATTGCAGCCTCCACACAGTTTTCTCCATATCTGATCTAATCCGCTTTGACCACCTCAGATTTGTAGGTTTCGTCATTGTCTGATCATGTAAATCAACTGGGTATTCCTTTAATATAGCTATGCATTACATAGGGCCAGCAAGCAATTTCTTTATACCGCTCCATCCTGGGCAATTCATTCAATCTCTTCTATGGAGTTAAGTTCAATATATCTTGCGTTTCTCAGTCAAGTTCATTTAAGTGTTTCTCTATGGCGTCCTATCTGTCTTGAACCATTTGTCTCCTACTTTAATGTCTGCTTTGTGACTCTTTGATCATTTTTTCTCAGATTATGACCAACAAATGTAAAACAAATAGATGTAGACAATACTATAATAATAGCGCTTACATTTTTAGTGCAGATTTCATACATGAATTAATTTTCCATATTTTGTTATATATTTATGTAGCTAAATCTTGACTTTGCATGAGATGTTTACCCAAATTTCTACTCAAATTTCAAAGCCCTATTCACATTTATTTCTAGCTATTGAGGTATTCTTCTATAGTTGTTCAAAATGAACACACTAAGGTTTAATTGTGAGCAAATCTGACCTGATCATAATTGAATTTTGCGGTAGTTTTACCTCACGACCTTAGAATGCATATTTAACTAATGGTAGGTAACTATGGTTGATGCATAAAGCGTTTTTGTCTTATAATTTGATAAGCTCAACAAAATGATCATCGAAGTTTAAATTTAATTAATACGACAAATGGTGGGAATTTCAATGGCATTATACAATATAAAGGCAATGGACACTAGGAACAAATGATGCTCCACTTTCATCAATGAAATAAAGTGTGCTATGCCATGACTTGTTCAGATAATGATCGAACGATTAATTCACAGTTCCATTTACTTCTGAATTGCATGGAACATGGAAATGCTATATAGAAAAGAACAACCGTCATCTAATCTTCCAATATAAAATCAACATTGCTGATATTTTAGATTAACTAAGAAAATTACAGCAATTAAAGGCTGATGGCAAAATAAATTCTATGAAGCACTGTTATCATATCAAAATGTAATCAATAATTCTGTCATGATGATTTATGCAGTCGTAAAGATGTACTGTTTGAACGAACTAAGTTCTGTGTTCAAACAGTTATACTCCCTCTCGTGCATTGATTGCCATAGGTTGCTTTTTCAAAGCTCATGATATTAAACTGTTTGATTTCACTACACTTTGTTGACCTTTGGTCTGATCGGATCTTATCTTTGTGTTGTTGATTTAATTTATTTATTTTTGGTTGTTGATCTAATTATTTTATCTTTGTGTTGTGTCAGATCTATCTTGTTGTTGAGTCGATCTTATATTTGTGTTGTTGATCTAATTATTTTACCTTGGATGTTGTCAATTATTTATCTTTGTGTGTTGGTCGATCTTATCTGTGTTGTGGCTGATTCATACTGGTGTTGATCAATTATTTTATCTTTGTGTTGTTGATCTAATTATTTTATCTTGTTTGTTGGTCTAATTATTTATCTTTGTGTTGTGGTCTAATTATTTTATCTTGTGTTGTTGTCTAATTATCTTGTGTTGTTGGTTTAATCTTATCTTTGTGTTGTTGAACGATCTCATCTTTGTGATCTGTTTTATCTAATGTTGTGTTCAATCTTCTTGTGTTCTTGTCTTCCTTATCTTTGTGTTGTTGATCTAATTATTTTATCTTTGTATTGTTGATCTAATTATTTTATCTTTGTATTGTTGATCTAATTATTTTATCTTTGTATTGTTAGATCTAATTATTTGATTTGTTTGTTGGTCTGATCTATCTTGTGTTGTTGATATAATTATTTTATCTTGTGTTGATCTAATTATTTTATCTGTGTTGATCAATTATTTATCTTTGTATTGATCTAATTATTTTATCTTTGTATTGTTGATCTAATTATTTTATCTTTGTATTATTAGTCTAATCTTATCTTTGTCCTGTTGATCTAATTATTTTATATTTGTCTTGTTGATCTAATTATTTTATATTTGTGTTGGATCTAATTATTTTAATTTGTGTTGTTGATCTAATTATTTTGTCTTTGGTGTTGATCAATTATTTTATCATTGTGTTGTTGGTCTAATCTTAATATTGTTGGTCTAATCTTATCTTTGTGTTGTTGGTCTAATTATTTTATCTTTGTGCTGTTGGTCTGACCTCATCTTTGTTTTATCTTGCTGTTAGTGAAATCTTATCTAGTTGACCTCTTTCAGAATACTTTCACAGATATATTTAAACTGTGGAATTATTTCAACAACATATTAAATAATGATGTTCAAAATGTTCTAGAAAAACTTTCCAGAACCATTACAAGGATGAAGAGATCATTCAGAAGCTGTTGAGAAACGAAGAAAGAGATTGCAGATTTTAAGATCTTCAGAAGAGTGAAACGAAGAGATGACAACAAAACAGAATTTAGCAAGATGCGACAGTTGAACAGTACAAGCTCTACAGGTCTGTGATGTTAGGTTTAGTGAGATACTAATTACAACCGTAGTCTACTTCTCTTTTCATGGACACAGACTGGCAAGTATTCAGTGACCGACAGCCTTGTATCTTGTGAGAACAAAATTTCCTATTGACGTGATCAGTGGCATTCTTCACAGAAGTCCTATGAATGACCTACACTGTTCTTTGAAGGTTCATCATTCTTCTCTTCAGATCGCTTTGATGATATATACTTAGAGCGTCTATGATGAATCGATGTTGTCTGGAGTCATCTCTAGTGCCATGTAGTTTTGAATGTAGGTTGTAGCCAGTTCCTTTTTTGGGAGGACATACAGGGGCAGTCTCAGGACATGTTCTGTGTTTGTTCAGCGGAGCCACAGGGGCACAGAGGTTGGGACATCACAGCTGTGTAGGTGTTTGTTCAGTCTGTTATGACCTATTTGAGTCGGAAGATGATAATCTGTCCTTTCTGTCAAGTGTGTGGTAGTCATCAGTTGGATGGTTTAGGTTCTCAATGTCCAGATAGCTAATTTTTCAAAGCATGGATTCATTATCATTTGTTCACATTCTCCCTCCTTTTAGCAAGTTTGTTGCCTCCGTACTGCACTCTTTGTTGGAGAGATCTTGCTGACCTTTTCTCGAGGATGGATGGTTACTCTGTCAGGCTTGAAAACGATAGTGCGTCTTGAAATACCACTTGTTGGCAGTCAGAGTTGGAATTATTGATCAGATTGGCCTGAAGTGCTGAGCCTCTGCGGTATTGTTTGAGCAAAATTTACCAGTTGGCATGTACTTTGTTTCGTGTGATTGTTGGGATATGTAAATAGATACAGCCCTCCGCTTGATGATCTGTTGCAGATCCCGGTGTAGGCGTAGGATCCATGATTGAGGTAGTTTCTTGGATCATGCATAGTGGAGTTCTCTCTGCAGGTACATTGTGTATTGAAGAGTTCATCACCATCGGACATGTCCATGATTGATCCGATCTCCCAACATGCATTTCATTGTATTTAGACTTAACTTCTGTTCTGGCAGATGTATCTACTGGTTCCTCCCAAGCATGCATTTCATTGTATTAGACTAATAACTTGTCTCTGATGATCTATGGTTCCTCCAACATGCATTTCATTGTATTTAGACTAATAACTTCTGTTCTAGCAGATGTATCTACTGGGGTTCCTCCCAAGCATGCATTTCATTGTATTTAGACTAATAACTTCTGTTCTGGCTGATGTATCTACTGGGGTTCCTCCCAAGCATGCATTTCATTGTATTTAGACTAATAACTTCTGTTCTGGCTGATGTATCTACTGGGGTTTCTCGTCTCGCCGCACCTATCAGTATGCATAACTTGCCCAACCGAGATAGAGAATGTCATTTATCTTCATTGAAATCTTCAGAGTGTGTATTTTCTCTTAGAGCTTTGATCATGTCGCTTTTGTCCATTGAAGGCCCATTCTCGATCGCAGCATTGCCCTTCAATCCAGAATGACCTGGGACAAAGATTAATATCTGGATTGTCGTGTTTTGTGTTAATTGTATCCACTGCCTTCATATATACACATGACCTATACTGTGCATGCAGTCAATGGCTATTCTTCACAGGAAGTCCCATGACTGACCTACACTGTGCATCTCCTCAACTGTTCTTCACCATCGTGTCTTTGGTCTGTCTCTCCTTAATTTTCCCCTCAGGGTTCCACTGTGCGGCAGATCTCAGAATGGTCACTAAATAACTTCTGAGTATGTGTCCTATCCATCTCCAGAGCCTGCCTTTTATCACTATGTGCATTTTTCTATTGATTACTGTACATTCATAGTTCTAAACAATAAATAGATCTTGCATTGAGTCCACAGTTATTTTATTTAAGTAGATCCTTCTTCTTCTCCATCGTTCTTCTCTGCCAATTTGATTATTCTTATTGTGATATATAAACGGCCTTTGCCAAGAACGTTGCATCCCGTTAAGCCCCTATAGTTGTAGGACAAGCACATCCGGCGCTTTCCGTATTTTCGTCCTTAAGTAGACCCTAATTTCTTCTTCTTTCTTATATTTCAGAGTTCATCCTGAAATAGCCAATTCTAAACTACATTTTGTAATTTGAGATGAGCAACAAAAAAATCACACTGTACTGCAGTTTGAGTGGTTAAACTGTGATAATTTATGCCATTCAATCCAGTAGATATGCGGATTTCAGCATGCTTTGCAAACCGTAGTCTGTTGCAGCCTCCACATTGTATACAGGGCAGAACATGGAGTTTTCCTTTGTATCTGTAGTTTCTTCTTCGAACGCTATAAGACTACTTGCAGGATCAACCAGATCGCTATCATGGTCATGGACAAGACTAAGTTATTGTCCAGGATCAGGAGATAGTCTTCATTGAAGAGCGGATTTAAATGACCCATAATGATATTGTGTGACATTGGTGACAGTGTCCAGTGCTGCAGAAACCTGTTTGTCCTCAAACACCTCACAAAACTATGTCAGGCAAAAGAACTACACTGGCTTTAAGACTACTGCCTCGCCGTGTGTTGCGGGCCCGCAATGGGGAGCAAAGAATAGTAACACTGCTACCTACAAGGACCTACAAGGCATGACGAAAGAGGCAACTGAGGTAGAGGCCTAGGAAAGCTACCCTAGTAAATAAAAAGCATTTCAGAAATAAGATGTGCTGACCTACTTGTAAGCGCATAACTGGCACAATAAATGTACAATTACTCTTACGCTCGGATCACATACAAATCCCAAAGAGCGGTTAACAAGTGGAGTGTTCGAAGAAGACTACTGCCTGTTGACAAGTTGAATGAACCAGGTCTTTTATCAAGACCTGTTTCAACTTTCAGATTGACTGCCTTACATCATGACTAGCAGTCATCTGCTACATCACAATTATAGTTCTCTGCTGCATCATGACTGCTAAACCTTAGACAAGTCTAGCAAACACATAAATCACTTCCACTCCTTAATTTGCATTCTCTCTTCATCCCTTAACACATTTTCAAATTTTATTCTCTCTATGTTCCTTATATACAGACAGCTTTGGATGAAGCCAGAGACAGGATTAACATTCCCAGAGAGGCTATCCGTCAACGGTTCCTGGAAGCGGAGAGAATTCGATTGGAGGAGTTGGCCAACCAAGAAGCAGCAGCCTTCTTAGCTGAACAAGAATTACGAGCAGCCAAGGGAAAGAATAAAAGTACAGCAGTCAAGAAAAAGAAGTGATGCAGGCCAGAATGAGTGGCATACATGTATATTTAGTATGGTAGTATGTATCATACTGTATGAGAATCTTTTATACGGATACAAATTGCATAACATATAATATGCAAAGAAGTCTTCCTTTTATTCTTGCATTGCATTGTTGGGGAGGCAGAAAACGTAAAGAGGGCATGCAACTTTGTTAACATGCACTCTTTTACCATTCATTTTACTTGCTGTTTTTTTTTACTTTTTATCACTTCCCTTGCTCGAAATACACTATCAGAATGTGGTTTTTTTAAATTATTAATTGATGATATTAATTGATGACATTGCCAACATGATATTATTAAGAACTCAATATATGAATATTGTAATTTATATATATAGCATATTGTCAATATGGTAGTTGTAGTAATTGATGACACTGTCAACCCTTTCGATGATAGTAATTATTGACTGTCAACAGTTATCATGGTAGTAATTGATGACACTGTCAACAGTTATCATGGTAGTAATTGATGACACTATCAACAGTTATTATGGTAGTAATTGATGACACTGTCAACAGTTATCATGGTAGTAATTGATGAAACTGTCAACAGTTATTATGATAGTAATTGATGACAGTCAACAGTTATCATGGTAGTAATTGATGACACTGTCAACAGTTATCATGGTAGTAATTGATGACACTGTCAACAGTTATTATGGTAGTAATTGATGACACTGTCAACAGTTATCATGGTAGTAATTGATGACACTGTCAACAGTTATCATGGTAGTAATTGATGAAACTGTCAACAGTTATTATGGTGGTAATTGATGACACTGTCAACAGTTATTATGGTAATAATTGATGACACTGTCAACAGTTATTATGGTAATAATTGATGACAGTCAACAGTTATTATGGTAGTAATTGATGACACTATCAACAGTTATCATGGTAATAATTGATGACAGTCAACAGTTATTATGGTGGTAATTGATGAAACTGTCAACAGTTATGGTGGTAGTAATTGATGACACTGTTAACAGATATCATGGAGTAATTGATGACACTGTTAAAAGTTATGGAGTAATGACACTGTCAAGTTATTTGATAACACCATCAAACTCAATTTATGACATTGTTAACAATTGTAACTGATTATAACTGTGCCAACAATTATGAAGATGAATGGCAAGCAAAAATTATGATTTATTGTCCCATATAAAGATCTGTGATATATATATTCACCATTGTCCGCACAAATTGACTATAGCATTCATATGATTATTTTCAACATCAATAAATGTGACTAATAAAACACAGCAATACATATTTGTAACACCAACTCTATGTACATATATAATATACCCCCAACGTAGTAGACACACAATTTAGGAATGTCAAATAAAAATAAGGTTTCATCATTTTGGTTTCATCTGGTCAGATTTAATTCACTTTTGTTACCATTAAAAAAATACATATCTATTAATTTCTATGTATATCTCACAAGTCAAACCATCCTATATCATCATCCTGTTTTGCAATCATCACCAGCAAAAACAAATATTTGACTTATAAGAAAAAAAACCAAATATTTGACTAAGAAAAAACAAATATTTGACATGAGAAAAAAAAACAAATATTTGACATATTTAAAAACAACTTTGACAAATAAAAAAAACACAAATATTTGATATATAAGAAAAAAAATCCAAATATTTGACATGCAAGAAAAAACACAAATATTTGACATATAAGAAAAAACACAAATATTTGACATATAAGAAAAACCAAATATTTGACTAAGAAAAAACAAATATTTGACATGAGAAAAAAAAACAAATATTTGACATTTAAAAAAAACTTTGACAAATAAAAAAAACACAAATATTTGATATATAAGAAAAAAAATCCAAATATTTGACATGCAAGAAAAAACACAAATATTTGACATATAAGAAAAAACAAATATTTGACATATAAGAAAAAAACAAATATTTGACATATAAGAAAAAACACAAATATTTGCATAAGAAACACAATATTTACATAAAAAAACACAAATATTTGACATAAGAAAAAACACAAATATTTGACATATAAGAAAAAACACACATATTTGACATAACAAATATTTGTTATTTAAGAAAAAACAAATATTTGACATATAAGAAAGAATTAATACTGTTAATTATGCATAATTTTGTAATAATGTTGTAAGCCTGTGTGTGTGTGTGTCTTGTTGGGTTTGAGAAGGGGACAACAAAATTGTTATAAAATAATGTGAAATAAAATGAGTTCTTTTATTTTGTCGTTGAAATTCTAAGTCTCAGGTGGTGTTTTTAAAATAGATAATTTAATGAAATTGTCATCATAACAGTTCAGTTATATGAGACGAACTCAGGAGAAGTGATGAAATCAGAGAAATGAGATATAACAACTGTTATAAGAAGGAGAAGATGGTGATATGTTGGACATGCCATGAGAAAATATGATCAGAGAATACCTATTGCGTTTTCATTGCACAACCTGCTAGCTCTTTTTTTCAGGTAAGCTAGCTCTCTGGTTGTGCTCTGAAAAACTTGTCTGAAGGGCTAGGCAATGGGTGCCATAAGTAAGGTTGTGGTTCGAATCATGTGTTTGGTAAATATTTTCCTTAGGCTTGTTTCCACAACTTTTTGACAGGTCTCAGAAGCCAGATAACGCAACTTACTGACGGATCTCAGAAGCCAGATAACGCAACTTCTTGACAGGTCTCAGAAGCCAGATAACACAACTTTTTGACAGGTCTCAGAAGCCAGATAACGCAACTTGCTGACAGGTCTCAGAAGCCAGATAACACAACTTACTGACGGGTCTCAGAAGCCAGATAACACAACTTCTTGACAGGTCTCAGAAGCCAGATAACGCAACTTGCTGACATAAAATGTGCCAGGAGAAAGCAGAAATAAAATCCACCATGGGTGCTAAGTTCATTGTCTCTCAAAACTAACAGAATGCCATCATCCTATCTGAAGAAATATTTAATTGTTGAAATTAGATCTGTACTGCTTGCACTTTTGTTGCCAATGCACAATGCCCAAAAATGGCATGTGTTCATGGTGTTGTACATTTGTGATTATTCGGGGAGTTTGGTGATAAATAAGTCGAGAAAAAACACTTCAGAGATCAGTTATATGAGGACTATCATCATAGCACTCCGGACATGTCCGATCTCCGCCTCAGCAAATCCAACACGCCAGTTCGATGTTGATTAATCAATCTCTTGCATATTTAGTATGTCGTCTTTTCGGCTTCAGCAATATTGACACCCATCTCTCTCAATGACTTCAGAGATTTATCATTCAATGACAGTAACCATTGTAACATAGCTATCACGTGAGTTACAGGAACTAGCAGATTAGTTACATAAGCTATCAGTGAGCTACACGAACTATCAGTAGTTACAGAAGCTATCAACTATAGGAACTACCAGTGAGCTACAGGTATGTATACACTCTTCCAGCTGCTGAAAAAGACTGTGCAACTATGAGTCTGGTTGGAGTGTCTTGGTGCTCATTTTGTTAAATAATAATGAAGTACTTAGATTAAGAATTGTTGTATTAAAAACCAGATTAATGGGAGTTTACATGCAAAGTAAAATAGAAATGTAATTATAAAAAATAAAGTGAATGAAAACTTGTGAAAACTAGGTATATAAACTTTAACAACAAAATCAACCTGCAAGCTTTAAAAAATAAGTGAGTCACACGCTAACAAAGAATATGTCCTTAATTTCTTCTGCTATACAAATATACCCCTAGAAAAGCATTATGCAACATAAACCTTGGTGGAGTGGAACAGACAGGGCAACACAAATCTTAAGAGTGCTTTTAGCATAAATAGTACCAGTGCAACATAAAGGTATGAGATTTGGACAATTAGTTGAAAAACACATAAGTGCTTTTGAATGTAAATCACCTGTGTGGTTCCAGGGCCTGCAAGGGAAGCAAAGAATAGTACCTCTGCAACCTACAAAGCATGTCGTAAGAGGCAACTGATGTAGGACCTAGGAAGCTACCCTAGTAAATAAAAAGCAGCTCAGAAATCGTATGTGCTGGCCTATTTGTAGGTGCATAACTGGCACAGCATACAATCGCTCTGAGGCTCAGATCACATACAAATCACGCAGAGTGGTTAAGAAGTGGTCATTGTGGAGCTTTCAAAGAAGAAGAATAAGAATATAAATGCTAAACAAGAGTTTTATGAAATTCTATGGACAAAAAATAACAAACAAATCTATCCAATAAAAACTTAGAATTGAAGAAAACTGGTTGATAGTTAAAAAAAAAAAAAAAAAAGAATCGGGGGGAAAAGTAAGTGTTTTTGTATGTGTAAAGAGACAGGAACATTTAGAAATGACAACTATCGAAGTAGACATTTTGAGAAAGCAAAGAATAGGAGACTAAATCGACAAGTCTTTATGTGGTCACCAGTTGGGAAAAGAAAACGTGGAAGACCTAAGACCACTGTATGAAGAACAACCCTACAGGAAAGTAAACTATTGGGATGTAAAACCATACAAGATCTCCAACTGCTAGCAACGAACCGCATCACATGGAGCTCTAAAGCCTCTGCCGTATGTGCCGCCTTTGGAATGAAAGGAACTAACTAACTAACTAAAGAATAGGAAGACCAAGGTGATGATGGATACAGGATGTGATAGATGACTTAAACGAGACAGCAACTGAGACTAGACATCTGAGCTATGATAGAGAGAAAATCAGAACTGCTATGGCGGCAAAGGTCTGCACACAAGGTATTCAGTGATGGTGATAATTTCTCTTTGTCTTAGTACATTTAGTATCCTGCAGATGCACTTATCACTGTTCAACAAAGACAAATATCTATATTCTTAAAATATCTATATTCTTATTGTGTCCCATTTTACACACATATGGCTTCCACAAAAGATTTCCATTGTTGCCGTTCTGCCACTTTTTTATTAATTGTTTCCCCACGTCAGACCACAATCTTTCAACTCTCATTCTACCATTTTTCTCCATGTTTCCTTTGGACGTCCAGGCCTTCTCTTCCAATCCGCTGTCGCTCAGGGAGCTGTCCTAGCCAATACTCCAACTAGCATACAACAAACATTACTAATCCATCTCCACCTTCGTCTTTTAATAGTCGTCTCCAATAATGCAGTTTTTTCATTTCAAAAGCTCTTCACTTGCTATCTTATTTGGTCATAAAATTAGCAGAATTGTTCTTAAACATTTATTTTGGAACATCTCCAGCTTTGTGTATGATGTTGTTGGTTATTTTTCAGCACTCACTACTGTATAACAACATTCCCAAGACACTGCTTCTATATATTTTAAGTTTTGTTTTAAGATTAATCCTTTGGCTGTTCAATCCGATGACAAGTATATCGATTATTAATTTTTTAATTAGTAAAGACAATGTTTCACTATATGACAATATTTACTTGACTCATTCTATTGATGAAGAATCAATCCTCAAGCTTCTCTGCTGTACTTTCTTCTGACAGTGAGATGCTCAAAACTTAAAGTTTCTAACACAAATTTAATAATAAAACTCCAGGTCAGTGAAAAATCACCAACAATGCCTGTTACAAAATTTCTGATCTATCACTTGAGCGATCTTCCTCCTCTGTCTCTATCCTGTCTTCTCTTATTGGTTCATCACTCAATGTTTGTGTGCTTGCACTGCGACGGATACTAACAGTTGTCGTCTGTGTTGCAATGCTGTTTCTAGCCGTAGCTCTTCGTCTTGATGCTTCAGACTCTTCTCTGTCCTCTGAGATTCCTCTGTCATATACCTTCCGAGATCTGTTAAAAAAGATGACTAATTCATCAATGGAAACCAGAAATATATTCATCTTAAGATTTAATCTTTAATTTGAAATCCTGCTATTGGCACATTTTTGGTATTAACTGATTCCGTACCATGGAACACTCAAGTGTAACTATTTCTTATCTGCCTGGACCACACGTCGCTCAAAAGACGATTACTATTTTGTTGAGTTTTTATTATTTTTGTTCCGATTGAAGATTTATATTAACTGGAAACTACTTAGAAGTGATGTATAAATGTAAACGAATACACAGCAGCATGGCTTATGCTAGAATTCAAATGGAAACGGAGTTTATCAATCATTTTAGGATTTCCTGTGACAGGAAAAAAACTAGCAATTTTTATGAATGTTCGTGATGCTACTTTGTGAACAGTTAATAAACCACATACTCCTTCACTATTTTTTTAACGTCTGTGTATTCATAAATGGATTACATATATAAAGAGAGCAGTTAGACTGATTTATTCCACATAATGTTCATCAAGGCCCTTGAAAAGTTGGATTTTCGTTCTCACAATTTCAATTAGTTTTTTTAATACATACTAATACTTTTCAAGCATAGTCAACACAACATTATATTTTTGGACACAATAAATATTTTATGAAAGTACATTCATTTATCTTTAATTTGATATATAATAAATTAAACTTTAAATCATATTTAGAAACAATATTTTAATTTAGCTAAAGTATGTGTGCAATATTTTGGAAACTAAAAATAATTCGCTAGAGGCAAAAAGCCTGGTAGTGAATCAGTTAAGGGAATTCGGTAGTATGGTATCAAGAAACTATTTTCGTTGTTTTCATATTAATATAAAATTTGTATAAAAATTTTGAAAGATTATGACTTAGAGGAGAAAGAAAAATTAGTAAAAAATATGTCAAAGCGTTGCCATGGAAACAATACAAAATGGCTCAAAACAAAATTTCAAATCCTAAGGCTCTGAATCTAATGAATGTAATGAATTATGTTTCACTCTAAGGTGCGCATTGTAATATCTAAATATTACACATGCTTTTCAGGATATATGAAATATTTCATTTTTAATAAATTTTTGGGTAAAAATGCCCTCAAAATTCGGTCCAAAAAGCTATTTTTGGAGGGTGTGTTTTACCCAAAAAATCATTAAAAATGTAATATTTAATATATCCTAAAAGCATGTGTAATATTTTAGATATTACAATTGCTCACTTTAGAGTGAAAACAGAATTCATTTATATTCATTACGTTCAGAGCCTTAGGATTTGAAATTTTGTGTTTGCATCATTTTGTATTGTTTCCATAGCAACGCTTTGACATTTTTTTTTTACTAATTTTTTCTACTCTTTTAAGTCATAATATCTCAAAATTGTAATACAAACTCTACATTAATATGAAAGCAACGAAAAAGTTTCCAGACCAGAGTCCCCCCTTAACCAGTCAACAATAGCAGGATTTTTTTATAAACAAACAAATAATCTTAACTGCTATGAACTATCATTCCAAATATTCTTCTATAATTTGCAAATACTCAAATGTAATGCGGACAAAAGTTACAATATATTGGGAGGTGTTCATACTAGTCATTGACTGTATTAACTTCTTCTTCCAATGCTCCATATCGACCACTTGTCAACTATGTGTGATTTGTATGTGATCTGAGCCTAATAGTGATTGTACGTTGTGCAGGCGTTATGGTACAAGTAGGTCAGCACATCCGATTTCTGTGCTGCTTTTTATTTACTAAGGCCTACATCAGTTGCCTCTTACGGCATGCATTGTAGGTTGCAGTGGTACTATTCTTTGCTTTCCCCGGCACCACACAGGGGACTGTATTAACGAACTACTTAGATTTACTTCATCAATGATACTATGAGATCATCACAGATATTTCAAACTAGGTAAAAGATTATTTCGTAACAGCAATCATTTACATTGCTAATTTATGTATTCTGGATCATCAATGATGATGGTCCTGTCAAACAATCAATCAATCAATCAGTGAAGAAATGAGATCACAGACAACTGAAAAGATTAAATTATTTAACAGTAATTCTTTATATTAATTATCCTACTAATTGGGGTCTCAATAGCAAAGTTGATAACATGCTGCGGTAGAAATTCCAGTGCTCAAAGCCAAAGTTTTTGGATTTTACAAAGTGTGCGGTTGGTCTACAGGAAACCTTGATCCTTTACTTGGAGATTTTAATTGCAAGTACTGCGTAGTTCAAAATAGAGCTCATCTGAATGGCGAAGGATACTGGTTACAAGGAAAGCAAGCCTTTATGCAAAAATCAGTCAGAGGTGACATATTAGATCAATGATTAGGTCTGAATTTATAGCAATGAACGAAAATAGAAAACAATGTTACTTCTACTCAGTTACAATCATTACTACTCACACAACACGAAAGAAGTGCAAATCTCCTCGGTTTGTACCATATACAAGTCCCTCTCCAATCCCAGGAAGCCATCTGGCAGAGTTCACACTGACATGGTTGCCTCTGTCTTCATCATAAATGTGGTATATATCCTTGTGATGCTGAAATCAAAATAAAATGTCTCTAATAACACGAAAAAGTAATATCACAAACAACTTTATTTTCAATAACAATGGCCACACAATGGCAAATTTGTCCTAAATTATGAAAAATTAACAGCATGTTAAATATTTTGTAGGGAGATACTAATACAAAGATGACAGAATATGCTGTGATTCCTAGAATGGTTACTCTTATCCATCAATGTCCCCTAAGATGGCCGGGTCACCAGATGAGGATGGATGATGGTTTGATTCCCAATGATATTCTAAAGAGAGGAGCTGGCTTCTGGCAAAATAGTTGTGGAACAACCTTCCTTTTTACAAATATGTATACAAGCATGACTTTTATACAAAAAAACTAATAGGTGCTAATCAGGGATAGGTGCTAGTCAGGGATAGGTCCAGCTTGAGACGGGCTCTAAAAACGGGTGGGAACTGGAAAAGCCACTCAGACAGCTTACTGATATTAAACATGACAGGAAAAAGCAGAATGAAAATCCACTATGGGTTGCACCCATTGTCTCATGTGACTAACAGTGTGCCATCATTATCCTCACTAATGCAGGCAAAAAATAATATATATATATATATTTTGAATATATCTAAAATGTAATCCACTGTTGAAGCAATGCCCAGTAACATCAGACAGACAGTGACATGCAGGTTTCAGGACCAATAAATATATTTATCCCATTTTCACAATACACCAAATACTTGAACAGAGCAATGAATGGAATAGTACAGTTTATAGTCTTTGTTGATTTTGAAAAAACTTTTAACAGCCTACACAGAGAATCTTCTAAAAGAGCAATGTTCAACACAATCTTTCTCCCACATTATGTTACCAGTGCCAAACCTGGACGCTGACAACAAATGATAGAAGAAAACTAGTCACAACAGAGATGAAGTGTCTACACAGAATGCTGGGTGTAACAAGAAGAGACCGGTTGAGAAGTGAAGACATCAGGAAAAAGTGGGTACAACATCAGTACTAGACTACATCAAGAAACAACAAATTAAATGGTTCGCCACGTAAGCAGATTACCATCAGACAGTGCACCCCAAAGAGCAATGCTGCTCCAATACAATGGGTACAAAGCAAAAGGCCGCCACGCAAAAGATGGACCTCAGAGATAACAGAGGCGATGAAAGAGACTATCTACGAAGCGCATACTAGGGCCTGTTTAGAAATCTCTTCCTGACCTGACGCTGTGAGGCATACAGGATTCGAGAAAGAAGAAGACAGAGAATCTATGTGAATTATCTTATGTTATTATGATATATCCCAGAAAATAGTGAATGTGATCAAAGAATTATACTCAGAACTTTACTTGAAGATCTTAATTAAAAGTACCTCATCAGTCAAAATAAAGCTCGCCTGAATGACACTGGACAATGATTATAAGGAAAGCAAATCTTTCTGCAAAAATCAGTAATAGGTGCCATGACTATGTCTGAATTCATATCATCAAACGAAAATAGATCCGAAAAATATTACAAATTGTCAAAGCAAAATCAGCTTTTAAAAAGCTAAAAAAGTTATGTAGTTTTAAAATTAAATTCTGAATTTTCAGTTACAATGTTGTCTCAATCCTAACATATGAAAGGAAAGAAATAATGGCATTAGATGGACATTTAGTTCTGTCCTAGAAAATCTGAACTATGCAGATGACATCAATCTTCTAGCCAGATGTGATGTTAATACACAGAAAAAGTATTTAAGAGAGACTATCAAACACAGTCCAAAGTTAGAACTAAAGGTTAACGTCAACCAGTGCAAATAAAATAAGAATTAATTTTTTTAAATTAAAAATCCAAATTACTTTACACAATTGGTTATTGGTTACTTAGCTGACGTTATTGTACTCCAGGGTGACCCATAGATGCTCAGTCTCCCCAACAGATATCAAAGAGTATGCATACTGATGGTTCATGTGGCTCGCTGGTTAAACACACTCTCACTCTGCCCCTCAGGCATCCAATTCTACCTGTAAAACTGGTAACTATAAACTGCTTAAATTGGTGAATTGATTCAATTTTCCTTTACACAATGAAACAATAGAAGAAGCTAATGAGCCTGTGTAGCTTAGATCGCATCACCCATTGTGAACCATTAGTCAAAGGAAAATTAGGAGACTTACAATGTATTCCCCAATATTCTACATGGTACAAGAAACGGGTTCTTTACTTACTACTTTTTGTTAGCAATGTTAATATATTAGAAAACAGGTTAATATATTTACTGTTTCTGAACAACAGGTAGAGTTGAATACTTGAGAGGCAAGGAGAGAAGTGTGTTTAACCATGGAGTCACAAGAACCATCAGTATGTATAGCCTTTGACATCTGTTGGGGGAGACTGTCAGTTCAGTAACCAATAACTATTTCTGAACAAATGTTAATAATCTTAACTATCCTGATCGAATGTTAAATATATTTCAGAATAATTCTTTTATGCAACCTTTACCATATGAAAGCAATAATTTTTCCAAAGTGGAAACCCTTCAAAATATTACACTTACCTTCATTGAATTTTCACCGGCTTTCTCTTGTACAAGTCTGAATACTTGTCCAACCATCTGGGCAGAGGTTACAAATATTGTTCGCCTGGATGCCAAACCAACTAAGATGTACCGGTTTAATGGTGAAATACTGATAGATATGGCATTTGGACCTGAAAACAAACATAACTATTAACTGAACAATTTTAATTTGGAATAAACTAAGCAAAGACAACTCTCATTATTAATTTCTTCGTGCAATCGCTATTTGAATGATTATACCATCAGATGTGTTCTTATGAATAAGTCAAGTGTTGTTCTGGAGCAAGTCTCTTATGTTGTGTAGTTTTTAATGTAGTGACGTAACTATGCAAGGCTTGGTAGGTCGCTCAACAGAATAAGATTAATCAGATGGTGTTTTTTTTTTCCTGATCCAGAAGCACTTGAGCTTTGAGCTCTTCGGCTCGGAGCCATGGACATCGTAGCCCTTCGGTTTGGTGCCACGAACACCATAAATCTGGAGAATCTGTGGATTTTCTGCCAGCCCACAGAATTGAACCCGCACTCACAGGGAGCTTGTCACCCATCATCCAACGCGCTATGAACACGCTAGGCTGACGGGCAGAATCAGATGGTGTAATTACTACTGCCTTGTAGTTTGATTGGGGACAATCAAAGGCGAGCGGAGCAAACCGTTCACAAAACTGGATGGCAAGCAAACCAAGTAGCCCAAAAAAAGACTGGTAGCCTTGGCAGATGACGCTCAACAACCCGGTAGGGAAGGTTGTCTAAGGGCCGCTACCCTAAACAAAATAGCAACCTGCTGCCTTGCAGGTAGGTTGGGGACAGCCAAAGGCTAACTGAGAGCGAACTCCATAAACACTGGCTGAAACCGGACACATCGCCGAAGGATAAGCACCTGAGCTCCAAATGGTGCTGAAGATGTGACGAAAAACACACCGCTGCTAAAGGCTGAATGAATCAGATTTCCACATGAATAAGATTTATGGAGAAATCTGGTACAGCAGTCTAAGCGATGATAGCAAGAGAGAGATGGTGTAATCATATATGAGCATGAGATGCGCGATACTATGGTTTCTGGTGCACTTAAAGTGACAATTGCTGAGTAGAGCATATGCATGAGAAGTACAGAGGATATCAGAATTGATAGAGAAATCAAAATAAGGTATAAGAAGGCCAACCCAGTGACAAACAAAATGACACCATGGCTAAAACACATAAACATCAGCCTGCAAGTTAAAAGGCATTTAAGAAATGACATATGTTAATATAAACTACTAATGTCACAGACACCATCAGTATGCATAACCTTTGATATCTGTTTGGGAAGACAGAGTACCTATGGGTCTGACCAGAGTACTGTGATGCCAGTTCAATAACCAATAGCTAATGTCAAACATGAACTTTAAGGCATTAGTGAAAACGCAGTGTGTAAGTAAGGGTGCTTGACAAAAGCCACCATTGTTACCAGAAGAGATAGAGTAAGAATAGATATCAGAAAAATTGTAAGAACCCCATCTTCCATAAGACAGAAAATAGAATGGGTTTGGCCATCTTATGAGAACAATGTCCAGCCACTTTGTGCCTGCAACAGAAGAAGATTTGTTCTGAGAACACAAAGAAAGATAACAGGTAGATGAAGAGACAACATAAAAGAAATACTACAACAACATGGATTCACAAAAACCTCTGCAACAATGCAAGCTTAGCTTCATATGGCGGATAACTGCACAAAGGACTAAAAAATAATTGAATATAACTAATCCATATAATCTAAGCATGTTGCATAAAAGTGGACATTCTTTACCAAAGCTTTTAGTAAACAAGCACTGGGCAAATGTTTGTCGTCTCAGGGAAAACAATGCTACGATGATGTTGTCTGAAATTCCACGACAACTTGGAACTATTGTGGCCAAGAGAGTTCCATCTTGTGCAAGATTACAGCTGGCATCATTGTGAAGCTTGCAGTGCCTTACAATTATATTTGCTGATGCTGAAATCAAAACAGAACAGAAATATATATAAGGTTAATGTATTAAAATAATGAATTATAAAATAACTAAAAATAATGAATGTGCTGTTGCAACTGTAAGAAATTTGTGTTGCTGTTGTTGGTTAAATAGAAAGAGACTAATGTCCAGGCTGTTAATGAAATCACAGCAAAAATAAATGTTGTTGAAATAATGAGATTAATTAATGTGGTGTTGTTCAAATAATAATGAGATTAATGTATGTTAGTTAGTTTGTTCCTTTCGTGCCAAAGGCGGCACATAGGGCAGAGGTTTTAGATCTCCATGTGATGCGGTTCGTTGCTAGCAGTTGGAGATCTTGTATGGTTTTACATCCCAATATTTACTTTCTTGTTGGATTGTTCTTCAAAGAGTGGTCTTAGGTCTTCCATGTTTTCTTTTCCCAGCTGGTGACCACATAAGGACTTGTCGATTTAGTCTCTGTTCGTCTGATCTAAGAACATGACCTAAATATTTCCATCTTCGTTTCCGTATAATATTTGATACGGGTTGTTGGTGTGTTCTATCTCTCACTGTGTTGTTAGAAACAAAATCACTCCATTTTACTTTTAATAATTTTCGGAGACATTTATTCTCAAAGCTGTCCAGTTTCTTATCAATTTTCTTTGTTGATTTCCAACTTTCACAACCGTAGGTCAGTACAGGAATCACACATGATCTAAACAATTTAACTTTTGTGCATATACTAAGGTCTTGAGATTGCCAGATATTTGTTAATTTAGTGAAGGCACTAGCTGCTATAGCAATACGAGAGTTTATTTCTTTCATCGTGTCCCGTTGTTTGACACTTTACTACCCAAATATGTAAAATAATGTATGTGTTGTTATTGAAATAATATTGAGATTAATGTATGTGTTGTTGTTGAAATAATATTGAGATTATAATGTATGTGTTGTTATTGAAATAATATTGAGATTATAATGTATGTGTTGTTATTGAAATAATATTGAGATTAATGTATGTGTTGTTGTTGAAATAATATTGAGATTATAATGTATGTGTTGTTGTTGATATAATATTGAGATTATAATGTATGTGTTGTTGAAATAATATTGAGATTAATGTATATGCTGTTGTTGATATAATGAGATTAATGTATATGTTTTGTTGAAATCATAATGAGATTAATGTATTGTGTTGTTGAAATAATGAGATTAGTGTATGTGCTGTTGTTGATATGAGATTAATGTATGTGCTGTTGTTGATATGAGATTAATGTATGTGCTGTTGTTGATATGAGATTAATGTATGTGCTGTTGTTGAAATAATGAGATTAGTGTATGTGCTAATAGTTTAAAATACATTCAATTAGATGTTTTGTAGACATTTTTCTAGAACTAATACTATAATATTCACTTAATTAGATGGTGATGCAAGCATATTTCATTGATGAAATGATGAAAATCATGGAATATCCATTACAGGACGTAGTCATCAACCACAGTAAATGAGTCGTTGGTTTTCTAGGTACCACTTATACGTTCAGTAGTTTGCCGTCGCTTTCTGAACGGTGAGGTCTATTTCTACCTTTCGCAAAATCCCACGGAAACAAATTTACTTCCTAACTGCCTGCCGCAGAGTTTGAACCAGGTACACTTGGGTTGTGATCGAGCTCACTACCACTTAAGCTACAGACGCTCACTTTCACCTGATAATGTTATCAAATATGTTCTTATCTAGGTGTTATAGTAAAGTGTATTCCACTTAATGTGTTCAAGTAGTAGAATGTCCCTTGCAGAACGCCGCTTTCATCACAGCTTGCCTGAAAAACTGTCGCTAGCAAGTTCTCCTGTCACCTCCAGCGTACTGTTAAAAATTACTTTGATGTCCTGCTGCCACCTTCGTCTTGATCATTCCCTACCTCGTACTCCAGGAACCATGCCATCTTTTACTGTTCTCTCCAAACCGCTGTGACATTTAACGTGGCCAAAATATTTCATCTTCCGTGACATGATGTTATTTATGAGTCAATGCACCTCGATATGCAAGTCTTGTAGGATGTGTATGTTTTAACTCTTCTCTGTCCAGGATGTTCTAAGAACTTTTCTGTAACTTGACGTGTTGGCCTCACAGATTGGTGTTACATGCAATTACAGAAATGAAAACTGTTTTAGGCATAATGAAAAAATCACAAATGATAGCAAATATATTACCATCAGAGATGTTGGGAACAGCAACATTTGTGATGTTCCATTGCTGAATTCGATGAGTCTGTACCAACATGTTGCTTCCTACTGCAAAATCATACTCCAGATTTAAATGTGGACCTGCCAATTAAATTAATGAAGAGAATTAATTTAAAGTAAAAAATATGTATAAAAATACACAGAGACCTACTGAAACAAGTAAACAGTATCTTGTATCTAATTCTAAGACAACATGACCACTCACTCTATCTGAACAGTTAATAGTGTTTAGAAAGCCCACCTCCAATATGACCACTCATTCTATGTGAACAGTTAATGGAGTTTAGAAAGCCCACCTCTAATATGATCCCTTATTCTATCTGAACAATTAATGGTGTTTAGAAAGCCTACCTCCAATATGACCACCCATTCTATCTGTGTGACTAATGGTGTCATCCAGTGCAGTCCTTGAGTAGTCCGGATGGAGATGGATCTGTCTGAGTGTATGCCATGGTCGTCTGCGTCCCTGTGACGAGCTGGCTCCATAGGTATCCTCACTGTGCATATCATCTCTGGCTTGACTGATAGTCACAGAAGTAGGTACATCTGCTTCTGACACCCTTGCACTACGATGACAATATTTTGAAGAAAACAATTGGCTAAATTTGATTGACATTCAAACAAAATATGTAGGAAGGTAAATTAGTCTATTGTCTTTCTCCAAGTGGATGATGGAATTGGTTGACCACTCTTGTTGTTAAGCGTAGGGGTGGGAGTTTTAATTTGCATTAAAGGGCCAGAAAAGTTGCCCTTGTTGTGTTATATCTGTGTTTATTTAGTGTGGTCTTGATGTTGTCTATTCATCTTTTTCTGGGTCTTCCTTGACTCGGTACCTGATCTATTTTTATTCTATGCTGTTATTGGGGGTTGGTTGTATACAATTCTCATTAAATGTCAGAACTACTGCATTTGTTGTCTTTCAATGTATTTGATGCATGAAGTTATGCCTATTCTGCTTCTGATGTCCTCTTTTCGTAGTCTATCTTTCCTGGTGACCCCCACCACCTTCCTCAGGGATTTCATTTCACGTGGTGAGCTTTATATTGTGTGCTGCTGTCAGGGACCAAGTGTGGTACTGGTAACAAAGTGAATAAGTCAAAATGATAATTTTTTAAAAATGAAATGAGGTGTGAACTTAAAAAACCCTTTATTATTGTACTTACATTTCCCCTTATATATAAAGGGTGTTTGTAAAGTCTCACTACACTTTATATGCAGAGCAAATACGAAACGAAGTACATGATGCCATCAAAATGTGCTCCATAGTCAATTGTGACGCAATATGCAGTGAATGACTTGTCTGCTGGAGTAAATCTTTTCACTAAAAACATAATGGTATTTTCAACGGAAGAAATATCAACAGACATGTTTCAGAAGGTATTTGACAATATGAAGAAATGTGTACAAACATGTCTTGAAGCCCATGGGGGATATTTCTGTTATAATTAATATTTCATTGGTTCTTTCCAGTTTAAAAAAAACAACAGTAGACCATAGCAGTAGCTATTGTAACTAATTTCACTACTTTGTTTTAGCACATCTTTTAATGATGTCATGTACTTCGTTTTTCAAGTTGTTCTACATATAAAGTGTAGTGAGACTTTAAAAACACCCTGTATAACAATTTATACTGGCCTTTTATCAACAAGATAAAATGAAGTAAATACAGTCATTTAGAGTCTGCCTTTATTGAGTTAGTGAACAACGAAGAAGGAATGTGAGACTTACTGTGGGTTTGGATCCTGTCTCCGCAAGCACTCAATCAACTGTCTATATGGAGGTGGCGGTATACCTACAAGGAAGCAAGATAAACTTGACATGTTCAACAACATACAACATTTATGATATGAAACTAAATTGTTGTATTTACTTCAACAGATATGAGTGTTGCAAAAAACACATATAATAAAATGGAGGCTGATTTGGTGCACAGACAGTGGACTGAATCACTACAAGTGTCAACAATTCACAGAATTACGGGGCATATGGGTGTCGATGGCAAACAGAAAGCAGACAGGCTGGCTGGCTCTGTCACCATATCAGGGGATCAGCCAATGGCTAGAGCTGACATTTTGAATGCCCTCATAGAGTGTGGGCGTAAAGAGGCTTTACATATAAACCAATCCATGTCAACTACTAGATTGCAAGAGCTGATTGGAGTAGCCAGAAAAGAACAGCACCACAGATTTATGACTAGGCTCATCAATCAACGTCGAACTGGTATGGTTAGTCGCTGGACTCTGTTGGAGATATTGCGAAGGAGATTGGAGCACATATGGAAATGCCTAGAGTGCAATGAAGATACTCCAAACTAAAACATACACTAAAATTGGTGTACATCAAAAGGTACATGTTCACACTAAAAGCAGTGTATCACAATAGAACCATACCAGAAAAGAAACATAGCAAACACTGATCACAAAATAAAATCAGATAATGTTATGTTATGTTATTCGATCGACATCACAGCACATTGGGCATTCCCATACATGCTCTGTCCTCCGCTGCAGCAGCCATCCTAAAGTCCAATTGCTCATCATACCCATGAGAAGTTGATTACTATATCTTCCTCTCTATCACCATTTATATTATAAATCAGGAGTTTGTGTAACTGTTCATTTTTTGTGGATGTTCTGGGCATAGGAATTTGTTCACGTCTCAACCAAAGGTTTAGTTTGATGTGACCATGAGCTATCAGGATATTTTCAAGAGGTCCATGCTCAATATAGGTGGACATTGCAGTTCTAGCCATCAGAGAGCGGCTAAAAGAGGTCCCATGTTAAATTTAGACATATAAAAGAACCATTAGCGTTTAAAATCGATAGGCAGGCTAAGTCACTGCTCAGGTAAAATTTATTTGAAAAAAAATATTTACAAATATTCCTGCAAGTATTTTCATAATCTTCTAAAATTACATCGTGGACACTCACTGGTGCTACGGAGATTGTGCACTACCTCAGAGATCTTCCTGAGTGAGAAAGATATCGTAACATACATGGTTACCCACCGAAGTGCAATGATGATGGTCCTATCAATCAAATCAATCAATCAAAAGAACACATTCTTATTTCCTTCTTCTTCTTCTTCTTCTTCCAACGCTACATATCGACCACTTGTCAACCACTCTGTGTGATTTGTATGTGATCTGAGCCTAAGAGCGATTGTACGTTGTGCCAGTTATGCGCCTATAAGTAGGCCAGCACATCCGATTTCTGTCCTGCTTTTTATTTACTAGGTAGTATCCTAGGGCCTACATCTGTCGCCTCTTACGACATGCATTGTAGGTTGCAGTGGTACTATTATTTGCTTCCATTGTGGACCTCGACACCACACGGGCGTCTTATTTCCTAAATAGTTAACAGCATCTTTCTTTCCTCAGTTTATACAGTGTGTTCAAGATAAAAGTAGCCTGTCAGGGAAACCAATCTGGCATATATTTATGAAAATAATGAGACTCAATTATGACGTAATATAGGTCAAGAACACAAGTCTTTTTTAAAAATTATGGTGCGGTAAGGGGCAATAAACCAATGTGACGTAGGACGAGCTAATCAGAACCGGTTTAAAAAATAAATTGACAAAATACAATGCATAACTGGCAACTTTTGGTTGGTCAATCAGACTACTTTTATCTTGAACACCCTGCATTTCATTCATTCTCTAGAATATGTATCCTCTCTCTCTCTCACTCACCATCACTACTGCTAGAATGTGTATAGGTTTCAGCTCTTGAAAAGAGTCTAGAACCCCTAAGATCATGATGAGGACCTGTACTGGCACCACTCAGTCGGGTAGGATAATCAATGACATTTTGAACTCGGCTAGAAGAGAGAAAAAAATGGGATTCATAAGTCAATTATATAGTTCAATAGAATGGTTAGTGAAGGTCATCATCATCATCATCAAATAGCTTGTCCTGAGTAGAACTTTGTCACCCTGTCCTTCAGAATTTCTCTCCCGTATAGGCCTCTGCAGCAGTCAAATGATCAGTTACATTCTGAATCTATCTTTTCCGTGGTGTTCCTCTTCTTCCTCTTTACAGAGATGCCACCTTCCATAATGGTCTTCTCCAACCCTTCATATCTTTTTTATGTCCAAAATACTTCAATTCTCTCATTCTTATTTGTAGCATCAGCCAGTTTTCTTTGATTCTCTGAGTTTTTTCTAGATTTGCTCTCTTCTTTATCCATGATATATAGAGGACTCTTCTGTAACACTTATATTCAAAAGCACATATAAGTTTTTCCACTGTCTTGTTAAATTCCCATGTCTCACACCCATATGTTGCTACTGGGAATATGCATATTTTTAGTATTCTGATCTTTGCTACACTGTCAGCTTCATTCCATACGATTTTTAGTTTTTAAGTTTTACAAAATGCAAGCCAGTGAGATGTATCTTCTTCTTCTTCTACGATCCGTTTCGAAATCCAAACAGAAAAATCATCATCATCATGAAATAGCTTGTCCTGAGCAGAACTTTGTCACCGCAACAGTCCTCAGGAATTTTTCTCTCTCATAGGCCACATGTCCCGCCTCTGCAGCCGTCATGTTCAAACCATCAGTTACATCCTGAATCCATCTTCTCTGTGGTCTTCCTCTTCTTCTCTTTACCTGTATGACTCCTTCCATGATGGCCTTCTCCAACCCTTCATGTCTTTTTATATGTCCAAAATATCTCAATTTTCTCTTTCTTATTTGTAGCATCAGCCAGTTTTCTTTGATTTTGATACCCTGCTTCAAACAGAAAAATACACCCATGAATCTATCGATGATTTAGAGTGGCAGTGGTTTTATCTTCAGTAGTGGAAGTTACATAGTTTTCCTGTCCATGTTATTGCACCTACTAACACACTACCCATAAGACAAAGATTTTGAGAATAGCCTTCTCTGATGTATATATTATTTGACTTGTTTTCCGGCCAAATAACAACTATTAAAAATAAAACATTATTCTTGGTATCATATTTTTAAAATCCATACTGGTACCACCAACACTTTAATTAAGAATTTTATTTAAAAATAGAACATCTTGGTATCATATTTTTAAATCCATACCGGTACCACCAACACTGTAATTACAATTTTATTAAAAATTAGAACATTTTAGTATCATATTAAAAGAATCAATACCACCAACACTGTAATTAAGAATTTTATTTAAAAATAGAACATCTTGGTATCATATTTTTAAATCCATACCGGTACCACCAACACTGTAATTAAGAATTTTATTTTAAAATAGAACATCTTGGTATCATATTTTAAAAATCCATACCAGTACCACCAACACTGTAATTACGAATTTTATTAAAAATTAGAACATCTTGGTATCATATTAACTCTTAGAATACGACGAAACGCCACCTGACAGACCATAAAGTTAGTTCCCATTTTACGACAAGCCACTTCACGGACCATATGGTTCTAACCAGTTGTTAATATATCGTAGAGGACTTTAATGCTTTAAGTGTATTTTTAAAATTCAAATAAAGCAAGTGAGTGTTTGTAATAGATCTTTCAATTGCGCACATTTTGGTTAATGCAGTTTGTCTCTGCTGTTGAATGTAAGAAAGTTATAACAAATTTTGTAAGGACATCTTCGCCTTAAAATTTGTTCCTCAAAACAGTGCGTAAAAGGTGGTTTTAGTACACGTATTGTAAGAGTTAAAAGAGTCTATATCTGAGTTAGACATTCTAATGAGAACTTTATTACATATAAAACTTCTTGGTAGAATTTTTATTGAATCCATACCTGCGCCACAGACATTCAAGCTGTAATTCCTGAAGTCTAGAATTATAACTCTGTTCCAAATCGGACAGTCTGCGGTCCAGCTCTATAACCTAAGTTGATCATTCAAATTATTATTAGACAAGATTAAATTCATGTTATGAATAAATTCAGATGCTGATAATTGAAACTATAGCAGCACTCTCCAATGTGGTGACTGCTGGTGCCATGGCACCCATGTGATACATCACTAGTGTCTTGTTTTATTCCTCCAGCATAATCAGAAATTCAAGAAAAAATATGTTATTGGTTACTAAACTGACGTCATTGCACTCCGGGCAGACCCATAGGTGCTCAGTCTCCCCAACAGATATCGAAGAGTATGCATACTGATGGTTCCCGTGGCTCGCTGATTAAACACACCTCTCACTCTGCCTCTCAGGCATTCAGTTCGACTTGTACAACGAGTAACTCCAAACTGCCTAAATCGCTTGATCAATTCAACATCGATGTTAGTGTTCTCATCCAACAGACGTCGCTAGATTGTCTTATTTTCAGGCATTGGAGGTAAAGGGTTCAAGAAAGAGAAGACAATCTAGGGAAACCCTGAAACAAACTTTGCTAAGAGAGGCAAGAAATATCTGACAATTCCATGGATGAGATTGAGCGAGTTGTCCAGGACAAAGCTGTGTGGAGAAATTACTTGCAGGCCCTATGTAACGTATAACACGGTACGAGAGGAATTATTATTATACATATATATATATATATATATCTGGGTTGTGTCTAGACATAGAAGAATACTAGTCTCTTGCTGTTGTGAAGTTGAGAGCGGTAACCACCTCACTACAATCAAAGGATTTACACGGATTAATTTATTAACTCACCCGTCTTTCTAAGTATTCCGTGACAGCAACTTGGTTTACTAAAGAGATCTGGGCTGGAGTCCTCCATGTCACATTTTCTGTGCTGGTTTGTTGCACATTGCCAAGAGCACCAACAGACTCCTGCAAATTTCCACCTGCCATATTTGGGCTGCGATTCTGCGGTGAATCTTGAGAAATTCTTGGTGCTTGGATGAGATTTTCGTAAGATTGTGACTGTGTGTCTAGATGGAGATGGTGGTGAGATAAAGTTGAGTCTGACTCTGTTGATAAATGGTTAAAATTTGATGTAGGCATTGCAAGGTCAGTTTGATGCTCCCTGTTGGAAGTGCTGAAGATGGAGAAAGCACTAGGTTGGTCTGAGTCACTCAAGTGCCTCAGTCTGGAAGTCACAGATTGTGATGGTTGGTTTTCTACATAGTTCTGAAGTATACTTCTTTCTAAACTGTCACTACTGATGTCGGCAGGAACTTCGGACATCATATCTGGCTCACTGGTTAGTATGTTAGAAGCAGAAGAGTAGTTACCCAATAAGTCTCTAGATGTACGAAGGTGTCTGTGACGAAATGGATATCTGTCACGATGCAAAGCTGGGGCATATGGATGGAACCTTGGAGAATTATCATGACCAGTACCACTAAGAGGCCGGTAACGTAAATCAGAGGTATTGTTTCTGGATGCAGGATTAACATGGAACTGATCCAATTCAGGAGCATCGGAACCAGTACTGGTTAGCATAGATCTGGATGCAGAAATAACTGGAACTGAAAATACTGCATAAGGAGCATGAATACTGGGGACTAGTGTAGATAAACCATAAAAGGCACTTCGCCATGCCGGAATGAACTGTTGATATATTTGATGAGGTGTTTGCATCTACAAATGTTGATGAATTCGTAGTGAAGGTTTGACTGATGTCTGGATTCCATTGACTAGCTGTGGTGTTGCTGCCTGTTACAGATTCATTTCTTTCAACCTCCATCATTCTTTCAGTGTTGGATCTATTGGTATGGTCACTTACAGACTCTGAGCGCACATTTCTTAAGTGTCTACTTCTAATCCTACTATTTCTTACTCTCTCACCAATACCAGATATACTGCTGCCTTGAAACTCAGTCTCAGAAGCACTACTCCTCGACTCGGTATTACTATCATGTGCATTTTCTTCAAGAAATGAATCCCCATATTCCTCTGTTAAATAGGCTCTAACACTTCTAACAATATTTTTTATCCTTTGAAACCTCTCTGATTCCAACACAGATCTATTCACTTCTGCACCTGAGCCATCTTCTCTATTGCATTCATGTAAGTTATGAACAATGTTGGATGTACCATCATGGATGTTGTTTGGAAAAACACAGTGTTGGTCAGTAGAAGGATTAAAACAAATACTAGTTGTTAATGAATCCAGTTGAGACTCTGTATGAATACCTGTTTGCATAAGATTTACTGGTGCATCATCGAGACCTACAACATCAGTACCCTGGTCATTGCTTGCTGGGAGATTCATGGCACCCAAAGTCTGACTGGTTTGGTCAGTAACCGGTCGAGGGATCTGTCTGTCATGAAAGGCAGACAAGTGATGACGGTACTCTAATCTTTCATAAGGTCCCCAAGGATGACCCCCATATGTCCCTCGAGGACTTCTTAAAGTCTGACTCTGCCCAAGGCTAAAAGGAACACGGATACCAGTACGGGTTACACTACTGCTTGTCCTTGATGCAGTTTCATGTCTCAAAAGTGGATAACGATGTCCTGGTCTGCGTGTCCTTCTAGAATTAACTTCGTAGTTTTGTAAATTAGTATTTACAGAATCTGGTACTCTCTCCGTCCTTGCAAAGGTCCCACGGTATCTAGTCCTACTTGAAGTGCCTTCTAGACTAGTATAAGGTTGATTATTCTGTTCACTAGGATCTATCCTAGAAGTGGCTTCAAGTCTTGAATGAGAAACAGGACATTCTGATCTGTCTGTCCCTGCCGATGTTGCCTCAAAATTATTTAGCAGTGGATTAGTGCACCGTGGTCTGACATCAGAAACACTAGGCAGTGAACTGCTGTAGAATGAACTGACTGTACTCTTGGAAGCTTCTTCGCAACGTCTTGAACGTGCACTATGTGTATATCTGGACACTTTTTTAGATGCATCATTGTAGATTGTATTTCTAGAACTACTCTGTTCTAAAGTGTTTTTCTTGCTGGAAACTGTGGAATATTTAGGACGTGAATTATTCTCTTCAAACATATGTGTTTGGTTGGAAGTACCTTGAGAACCTGAAAGTGAATTCTTATGTACCTGGTTATCTGACTGTGCTGTTTTATCACGTCTTGTAAAGGAATTACTGCTACATCCATCAGAATAAAAGGAATCAAATTGTTCTAATTGAGTATTCTCCTGCTCCAACCTATCTCTTTTTCCTAGCACTGCTCGATATTGTCTTGGATGTGAGCTATTACTGTCTTCAGGTCTGATTGCGACACTAGTAGCAGCTGCCAATGGTGGTGAATGTGAAATGTCTTCCTTTAGAACAGGCTCAGAACTATTCTGTGCTTCTATGTTTACATCCCTAGAGTCAACTACTTGAATTGATAAATGAATGTTATCTTCAAGTGAACTCGCTCTTTGCTGATTAGTTTTATAGTTCAATAATGGTCTAACATCTTCTGGCAAATCAGATACTCTAGTAGATACTTCATTATTTGTTGATGGTAAATTACTGTTTGCAGAACTATCAAAAGTTGCTGGAGTGCTTTCCTGACTGTAGATGACACGTCCAGATGTAGATGTGGATGCTGCCGTCTGTAGTTGTGTCCCAAAGCTGCCATGATTACATGTCTTGAAAAAGTCATCTGATTTAATACTGGTGTTTGTGTCTGCGGTGCATAGATGTGTTTCCCCAATCTGTTGTGCAGTTAAAGATGTTGGTGCTGCTTCCGTTAATGATGGCATAGAAGAAGATCTATCATTTGCTTCAACATAATCAACTGTGGATGCAGCACTGGATCCAAATGACTGAGAAGTCAAAGTTGGTGCAAGAGTAGATAGTGTGCCTGCCCCACTAGATGCTGAAGATCCTTCACCAGGCCAATTCACATATCGATTCAACAATGCATGCAACTCATCTCGTTGTTGCATAAAGATGGGCCGATTACAAGAACTTTCATATCCTGAAGACTGCATACTCCTATTTCTAGTGCTACCATTTCTACCTTCTCTCTCTTGATCTACAGGAAGAATCTTATACTCATCTGTATCTAAACCTTCACTTGCTGCATTCTCACTCCTTGATGACTGCCTCAAAGGAAGATGGGAAAATGATGAAGGTCCCGCTGCAGATTCTTTGAAACCTGGTGGAAATAAATTTGTTCTAGGATATGGTCGTGAGCTTTGTCCTGCTTGTCTAGACTTAATATCCATCCTGAAGGCAACATTATCAGAAATATCCGACGCACAAGTGTTGCTACTGGCATGACTGAAGTTGCTGTTGTTATTACTGTTTTCTACTGAACTGACTGTGTTATCACTACTGTCATCAGACCTGGTGAAAAACGATGGTTCATATCTGCCCCATCGCTGACGAGCCTGAAGTTCCCCCTGCCTGCTACGAATAGATGAGCCAGAATCGAAATTTCTCCTTCCAGAACTATTATCACCTGAGGCAAATGCTTCAATATCAACTGCTTGTGAAGTAATCAAAGACTGGTCACCCAATGTGTGTCCATGTAATGATTGGTCATGTGCAACATCTGCTTCATCTGATGTTCTACGAGTCCTTTGTCTGGCTCTGTAAAAGGCATTATTCTTTAGTTAGAACAAAAGGTGGTGAAATCAGAAGATGTACAATGTTAAGACTGTGAAATCAAAAGATGTACGATGTTAAGACTGTGAAATCAGAAGCTGTCTAATGTTAAAACTGTAAAATCAGAAGCTCTCTAATGTTAACCCTTTAGCTGCTAAGGATGTATATATACGTTTTTCCCATTCACTTCTAAAGACGCATAAGCATGTCTGTTATCTCTCCTCTGTTGGCTAAAGACGTGTTAACACGTTATACATTGCTACTGTCACTGCTATAGGCGTACATTCACGTTTGTGACCTAGAAACAAAGAATAGCTATGTTTAGCTCAGCCTTCAGAAAGTATGTAGCAGTGAAAGGGTTAAGACTATGATATCAGAATTGTCTAATGTTAAGACTGTGAAATCAGAAGATGTATGTTAATGTATAATGTATTGTGAAGTCAGAAGATGTACATGTCATTATTATCTGCCTTAGGATACAACATGTCCCCTGAATGCTCACATAATCACATCCAACCAAACATTGCACCACAATGTCAACTATGTGACTTCACAAGAAACTGTCACACACCATCTCTTCCAGTGCCCTGCACTCAGTGACCTATGACGCAGGTACCTACCCCTATATCCTGAAGTTTAAAACACTCCCTACGCTAACACACCACAACTCAGACAGACCTGTAAATTCCCTGCCTTGGCCTCAACTCGAAGGGCAAACACCTAGATGACTGCAAGATCGGAAAACTAAAGTAAAGTAAAGAAGAATCGACAATATCGCTAAGTAACACCTAATGCTTCTGCATTACGCTAAACTGTCCCACTGACACCGTCTACTGGTATGCAAATCTAGCCAAAGGAATTAGAGCGCAGCTCCCATACGGGAGACCCGTGTTCAATCCATGGTAAGGCCAAGGATTATTTTCTGTTGTGGGCATAAATGAAAAATCCTAACCTGAACAGCTTTGCATGAAAAAAGTAATTTTGACAAGATTTTGTTTGCTAGCCATCCTTCCTCCTCCTTTCATTCGCTTGAAATATTGTCTATAGATTCAACGTTATCTCTTACATAAACTTCACTGTCTTTTGTAGCTCACACAGAGGGCAGTGTAGTTTTATATCAAGTGTTGTTTCGTTAGGCCAGTGAGTTTGTCTCAATATCATATTCGGAGCGGTCTTGAAGTATGTGCTCTGTGGTCTGATGTGCCTGTCCACATGTACACGTGGCTGAATTGCCAATCTTGAATTTTGTATACATGTGGCTGCGGAGTCAATTGTGTCCTGTTCTAAAGCACAGAATGACAACTTGTTCCAATCTGCTCATATTATAGTAGTTGTCTTGTGTTGACATTGGTAGCTTTCTGATTGATTTAATCATTCTTTTCTTTTGGTGATAGGTAACTGGCACATCCAGTTGCTCTTCTGCATCTCCTTCCTTGGCCAGTCGATCTGCTGTTTTGTTTCCTGGTATTCTACAGTGAGACGGCCTTGCGCTGCTTGCACAGTTTAGACAGTAGGGTCTGTAGACATGGCAATTTTCTGGACTAGAGTGCTTGGAGTGCTGATTTTGCATCTGTCAAAAATACAACAGGTTGAGGATAAAGTCTGGTATTCAAAAGTTTCTCAGTTGCCACTTTAATTGCCTGAATTTCAGCATCATAGTTGTGACAGAATTTCCCCGTTGGTACTTTAATCACATCTCTAACGTTGTTTGTGTATTCTATGTACACTCCTGCTCCTCCATTCTTCACTGCATTTACTGTTAGTCATTTTCCTAGTTCATGTCTTCCCATTGTTTTTTCCCCAGCTGTGTTGTCACTACAGCTTCGCAATGAAATCCCCAATGATTGTTAGTACCTCATGTCTTGAAAAATCTTCTATAGCTGTTTGTAGACAATCTCAAAAAGAATCTTTTGTGTCCTCATCTGTATTCTCTGTTGTCATACAATAATAATAATTTTGTTAACCTCAAATTAAGCCTGACATACAAGGGCGTTCACTTATTGGTTTTCATTTCAATAGTACATCATTTTACTCCTTTTGTATTATAATTGCAGCTTATTTTCTTTGCTGTCCATCTGCTTTCCCTGACCAAAGCATTGTATCTCCCGAGTATTGGAATTTTGTTACCAACTACTGTTTATCGTGCTTCCGTGATGTCCAGAAGGTACACTGGTGCACATTTCATACATTCCTTTTGTTCGATTGAAATATTGTCTATACATTCATTGTTGTTTCTTGTACAAACTTCACTGTCATTTTTGCATACACAGAGGTCTTTGTAATTCCAGTGTTGTTTTGCTAGGCCAGTAAATTTGCCTTAGTATAGAATATTCAGAGCAGTCATGAAGTATGTGGTCTGCAGTCTTGAAGTATGTGCTCTGCCGTCTTGAAGTATGTGCTCTGTCGTCTTGAAGTATGTGCTCTGCCATCTTGAAGTATGTGCTCTGCCATCTTGAAGTATGTGCTCTGCCGTCTTGAAGTTTGTTCTCTGCCGTCTTGAAGCCTGTGCACAATCTGTAACAAGATATTTTTCTTTCCAGAAATAGGTTATCAACCGACTGTCTAACCTCTAACCTGGAGAACTACGGTACTATTTAGTCTGTCTCCTATCCTCAAGACCTGTCAGGCCTGGTTAAAACTGTCAGGTGCACAAGGTTCCTTCTGAAAAAACTCTGAGGAACACTGGAGCACTCAAGCTATTCCACCACATACAACATTAGCACCATTGGATAGTTGCCATAAATCTACATAAGTTATACAAATCATAGAGAAAAAGTATATGGTATGCTAAATCAGTCACACCTGTTTGAATAATTGTTTTGGATGTTAGTATCTGGTTGATGGAGCCCACTGGACTGCACACGTCCATACCTCTCATCTAAAGAATGAAAAATTAAGCATACCATTAACTCAAAATCATACAATATATATATTAATGTATTGGCTGTTGGTTACTAAACTGACATCTTAGAATTTCGGTAACCCATATATGCTCAGTCTCAGCCAGCAGGTATCAAAGGGATTGCATGCTGACGATTCCTATAGTTCATAGGTTAAACATTCCTAATTTTGCCTTCCAGTGATCAGTCCTGTTCATGCATGGCGTGTTTTTAAATTAATATTAATTTGAACAATAATTATCTTTCTTTTTTAGTTGGCAGTGGAAAACTGTATTTTTTATTTTAAAAATACAAACTGTTGTTACTACCTGTAATACTGATTTTTCGGACAGAGGGGACTTGTACCTGTGGAATTTAATGGCCGCATGACTTGTGCAGTTGCTGTTCAAGTTAGGAATTTTCTTTACGTCCTCGATAGAAAAATTAATTGGCCTTACCATGAATTGAACCCACATGGGAGCTAGCTCAAAACAGCATTAGTGTCATAGGAAGCATTAGTTGCTTCGATTTCTTCTTCTAGATTTCTCAGGGTTTTTTCACCTTCACATTATGCTCAAATATTCACCATGCTCAACAAAATCTGGAAATCTAAAGGATTAACTCTTAAAACAAAACTTTAAATATTTAGACACAGTGTCCAGTGGCTGAGCGTACTCATACAGTGTGGCAGCAAAGAGGACTTTTATCTAAACCAATCCATTACAACAGCCAGAATGCAAAAGCTTGGACTGAAGATTGAAGCGATCAGAGAAACGCAACAGGCGTGTGAGTAGGTTTTTATCAATCAACATCGAATTGGTAAAGCTAGTCGCTGGATGCTGTTTAAGATATTGCGAAAGAGATTGAAGCACCTGTGGACATGCCTGCAGTGCAATGAAGATATTCCAAACTGAAAGGAATGTACACATTGATAAAATGGTAGACACTGGAACTGGATAGGACACATACTCAGAAGTGATCCAGAGACCATCACAGAAACTGTTATGCAGTGGACCCTGTAGGGAAGATAAAAATAAAGGCAAACCAAAGACAGCCTGGCAGAGAATGATGGAGGTATATTATACATTGCACGGCAAAGACAGTAGGCCTCAAAACAAACACAGGAAAAACAAAAATTATGACAAACAGTGAAATCCAACAACCAGTAATGTTAGAAGATGAAACACTGGAAAGGGTTGAGCAGTTTACATATCTTGGTAGCGTACTGACACTAAATGGTGGCACAGAGGAAGATATAAAATCACGTCTGAGTAAGGCCAGAACCGCTTTGCCAGAATGAAACCAGTATGGAAGTCCAAAATCTACAATAGGACCACAAAGCTTAAACTCTATAAAAGCATTGTTTTGCCAGTTTTGCTCTACGGATCGGAGTGTTGGAGGATGACCAAAGGAGATACTAGCAGGCTGTCAGTTTTCCACCACTCTTGTCTTCGCAGAATCTTGGGAATCTTTTGGCCAGTAAAAATATCCAATAACCAACTACTCCAAGACACAAGACAAGAGGCAATGAATGACATACTCAAAAAGAGAAGATGGAAATGGCTCTGACATGTTATGAGAATGAGACAAGAAATGCCTGCAAGGATAGCCCTCACTTTGACACCAGAAGGAAAGAGAAAGAAAGGCAGACCACGGACAACATGGAGGCATGATGGAAGAGGAACTGGACACCGCATTCTGACGGGGCTCTGCGCTGAAGGTTGCACGGACAGGAGAGCATGGAAAGTCCTTTCTGAAGCCCCATGTGTCACTAGGCATGACGGGATTAAGTAAGTAAGTAATATTATACATTGTGGGCCAGTTTTGGGACTTTCTGCAAAGTATGGCCACATAGAAAGTACGATGGAGAGACTTTGCAGTTGCCCCTACAAGATGCCAAAATGGCGTGTCAGCCACTGACTGTTTTGTTGGTCCATGTTGAAGGAGAAAACAAGATAAGTAGTACTTTATACATGCTTGTATAACATCATACCAACAGGTTTTGTATATGATGTTTTGGTCAAACCTATTTCCAGAATAATGCTATATGGAATATAACAAACAATACAGAAAACACATGTCATACCCCAAATGTTTTGATAGACCCTATGATAAAAAAATAAAACAAGTGAAATAATTTTTTATGGACATACATCTGGATCTATCCTGCCGATATGCCATAAATCGTTCCACAAGTCGTTGATACCTAGCACGATTTAAAGACTGTTGAATTCGACTGTTTTCTGTATGAGGATTGTCATCTAATCCATCACTGCTGCAACAAAAAGATACACAATTTTTTAATATAAATACAGCCAAGACACCCCACAAGAAAACGTCATACCAAATGTAGTGTCTGCCAAAGTTGTTTATGACATGCTCCCATGTGTTGCCGGGGCTCATGAGGAGAGCAAAGAATAGTAACATTGCAACCTACAAGGCATGTCATAAGCTGCGACTGAGGTAGGGGCTAGGAAGGATACCCTAGAAAGCTAAATACAAAGCACGGCAGAAATCGGATGTGATGGCCTACTTGTAGATGCATAACGCACAACGTACAATTGGTCTTAGGCACAGATCACATACAAATCAGACAGAGTGATTTAACAAGGGGTAGATATGGAGCGTTCGAAGAAGTTTATGACATGGAAATTTCTTTTTTTTAAATCATATTTGCTTAAAGTTGCTGTGCACCAAGAGAAAATGTCTACAACTATCAAAGAACTAACATAAAATGACAATAATAGATAAACAAATTATATTATCTACATAAACAATAAATTTGTTAATTTAACTACATCAACATCATCATCAAGTAGCTTGTCCCTTCCGAACTTGGTTCCATGACAGCAGTCCTGAAAAACTCTCTGTTCTGTGCAAGTTGACCGCGTCAGCAGCAGTCATTCTCAGATCGTCAATGACATCTTGCACTGATTGTCTTCTAGGTTTTCCTCTCATTCTTCTTCCAGGCACCATTATCTCCAAAATTATCTTCTCTAGGATTGGCTGAAATTGGATGCACATGTCCTAAACGTGTAGAAGTCTATGGTTTAGGGACCTACCAAACCAATGTGCAACGTATACACGTTCTTGGCAAAGATCAAACATATCACAAAGAGTGATTAAAATTGGTCGCAAAGAACAAATGCAAAGAAGATCTTCTCTAGGCACTCATGTCATTTGATGTGTCCGAAATATTTAATTTTCCTGGATGTTATGCTCTTTAATAGCCAACTCTCTTTAATATCAAGCTGATGCAAAACAGAAGCACTTGTTCTTTTCTCTGTCCATGACATTCTAAGTACTCTAGCATTTGCATTCAAAGGCATTAATGATCTCTGCCGCTTTGTCAATGGTCCATGTCTCACAACCATTTGTTGCCAAGAGAAAAACTGAGGCTCTTAAACAAATTTAACTACACAAATAATAAATAAATTATACTGACTATATAAACAGTAAACAAAATTTATTAAATAGATAATAATTTTATTAAAAATTAATCAAATAACCACAATTTTTATTAATAATTACATAAATAAATCTTGATACAAGATATACATACTGTAACCAAATCTTAGCAGACACAAAAATCTTATTAACAGAAAAATGTATGTAAATTATTCATGCAAACAAGTAATACCTGACTTCCATTTCAGCACCGGCAATGTCCCTATGGAATTTTGTCAGGTTTCCAATACCTGTGTACAGGTAATGACCATAAGGGTCAAACCTAAGCCACCTGCAAATCACAAAATCAACAATATCATAAATTTGAGTACCGTCCCTTGAGGAAATTATCTCTCTATATATCAATCTTGTGTTACAAAGTTGTTGAAATTTCATATTTAGAATGTAATCTTTACAAAAAGTTGGATGTGTTTGCTAAATTCTAAAACAAAAAAATTAATGCTAACGCCGAAGAATTGCATTTATTGCACTTGGATTTTACCCTATATGGCTTGGCCGCTCTCCGCAGAAATGGCCTGCCATCGGTCAAGAGTATTGTAGAAAGCATGAACTCCGTAGCTCTGGCAATAATCCTTGGGGTCTCTGGAAAAAAATGCACTTGTGAACAGAACAATGTGGTCCGGATTTGAACCCGTGATCTTCGTGACGTGAGGCAAGGGCTTAACCACCTAGTCACAGAGACCCCTGAATGTATCTCAACTCTTTGAAGTCAAGTCACTGCCTTATGTGACTGACCAATTGTATTAAAAAATGCCCGCCCTTCACATGACTCAATAAAGGATTTATTTTGTATTAGTTAAATTTACATTTTATGTGTCCTCCTTTTACACACATATTTTACTATTGCAAAAATAGAGCAGTTACTCTTGAAACTTTAAACATATGAAACATATAACAACTAAAGAATAAAACAAAAAAAACAGTAGTACAAACTTACTAGTAGCCTTCAAAGCACAATTGGAAATATAATCTTGTAAAACAGTAGTTTTATATTAAAGCAGATGAGTTGTAGGAGTGTGCCACTCTTTCAGTTCACTTTCCACAGTTCTTCATGTTTCCTTTCGGTGTCCAGATCTTCTGTTCCCATCCACTGTCCATCAGAGAGCTGTCCTAACCAATGTCTCTACTGTTAATCAGCATACACGTCCAATCTATCTCCATCTTCTTTTTTTAATAATGGTCTCCAATAATGCACAACTTGTTTATTTTAGAAGCTTTCTTTGTTATTCAATTTGACCAAAAAACTTCTCATTAAAAGCCAATAAAAATTATGACTGCTCCTTTCTAATGTGTGTAACAGATTTCATTGTATTGTGCATCTATAAGCATCTTCCTGATTGTCAATTTTTCTAGCTCTTCATAGTCCTTTCAATTTTATACTATTTTTTTCAATATACATATGGCCTCCAATTATACTAATCTGTTTATAAATTGTCCATTTACTTCCAGATATCAGGGACGAGTTCACAAAACACTGAACAACTCTTTTCTTGCTTCCATAGATAAACTTGAGAGCCGCAGTAGCATAGCTGTTAGTAAACTTGATGCTTAGGCTAGCGGTCTGAGCAATTAAACACGCTGAATATTTTTCCAACTGTCACTGCTCCTAGGCCGAGCCAACCTTAATTTGGTACCAGGAAATGCACTGGGAAGTAAAGGCAGCCGGTGGTGTGATGTTGACCACAACACCCATCATGTGCAGACGGTCATTGAAAAATACGGACCTAACACAGTATTACCCAATATACTTTGAGGTATGAAAAAGAGCTCCTTTATTTTTTACTATAGACAAACTTGTTGTATAGAATGTTTTCCATTTTCTGAAAAGCTGTCTTTGCATGGTCTATTTATTACTTTGTTCCTTAAATATTTTACTATGTTTTAGTTAAGCAGAATGTCTACACACTTGTCTCAAAGAAATCAGAAGTAACAATTTACCTAATTGCTCCGACTCGTGAGATGTCTGTGTAAATACGAAAGGTGTCTCTTTACTCCAATCCCAGAAATAAATGAAGTTCATTGTGGCAAATGCAAGCACCTGTCCACCTGGATGAAAAGCAAGGGATGTAACAACCTGTCCACGACATGGATTACGCAAAACTTCACTTCCACCACCCTGAAATCCAAGAAAAAATTCAAATTTCTATATTTTAAGTTTTTGTATCAATTTCAAAAACATCATATTTAAAGTAGGAGATTGGAACTCAAGATGCAGTGAATGAGATCATAGAATTCATTTTCAGCGATCTAGAACTGATCATGACCCGACACACTACCAATTGGTAGTCCTGAAAACAGGTTGCATCACTGCAAAGTCTGTAGGGACTGAAGATGGATATCAAACTTGGTCAAAAATTACATGCTGAAATGGATGTGCCATGCTGAAATACAGCGGATATAGCAGCTTTGCTGTAAACTTCAACACAACATAACAAATGAACTTTTCATGGCTAATAAGGAAGAAGAAATTAAGAGACTTATATTCTTTTCATATATTCATCATATTGACTGTCGTTACTGCCTGTAGTACCGCTTTTAGGGCAGTGTAGGACAGGTGGGACGAGAGCCCGAGGAATTTAATCGCGCATATCACAGCGAAGCTGTTCAGGTTCTGATTTTTATTTTATGCCCACAACATAAAAAAATCCTTGGCCTTACCATGGATTGAACATTGGTCTTCCGCATGGGGGCAGTGCTCTAATCCATTCAGAGATTTGAAAATTAATTATACATATTGATGGATATGTTAGAGAAAAATATTACATAATACCCAGACTTACCGCTATCTGTTCACATCTGCTGTGAGATGGCAAGGGAAGCCGATGAAAACTTATTATAAACATACATAGATCATTTCAAGTAGTGAAATTATGAAGTCTTTCCTACCATCAAATCCCAAATACGAATCTCCCCAGCCAAGCAGCCTGAGGCGAGAATATCATCTGAAGTAGGACTGAATGCCAGACACCAAGGAGTTCGAGGATGACCTGTCAAAATGTGTGTGCATTTACCTGTTCGCACATTAGAAACACGAACTGTATGGTCTCCATGTGTAGATGCAACTCGCAACCTGAAGGCAAAATACAAGAAAACTTAAATCAAACTAAGACAGCATATAAGTCTTTGTGAAGACAGTGAAATATAAGTTTTTTTTAAAGTATATCTTATAGATGCAAAAACATATATTATATATCTTATCTTAACCACATTTGCCGTGAAGCGTGGGGAGAGTTAGTTTTCTATCTTGTGCCAGGTGTGTTGCGCTTGACGTTTTCAGCCCACGCTTCGCAGGGACTCTGAGATGTTATCTATCCATCGTGTTCTTGGCCTTCCTCGTGCTCTGCGCCCTGATATTATATATCAGTGAAATGTTGGACATTTCACCAAAGAGATATATAATATAGATAGATATATATATATATCTCTTTGATGAAATTGTCACAACATTTTCCTTGCATTCTAAAGTTCACTGGATTAAATCAGGACCATGTTCTCCAGTTCAATGAGATAATTTTTCGGAGATCCTAGGATCGTTACTGAAGCTATGGAGTTTGTGTTTTAAGCAATACTCAACAGGTGAAATGTACATTTCTGCAAGAGAGACTGAGCCATATAGAAAACCTTGTGAAATGAAATCAATCCTTTAAACATTTACATATATATACATATATATATTATATATAATATACATATATTATACATATAATATATATATTATATATATATATATATATATATATATACATATATATACATATATATACATATATATATACATATATATATACTATATATAGATATATATATATATATAATATATATATATATATATATATATATATACATATATATATACATATATATATATATATATATATATATATATAATATATATATATACATATATTTTATATATAAAAGACTAGGTACTCAACAACTTTGAAGTAAGCTACATCACTTCTCAGTTTATTTTTGTAGTTGTCATACTTATTTTGTCCTAATAACGATTGGATTAGCAGATACGTTAGATGTGTTGTTCTTTTAAGTATTTAACATTACGTCATTTATTAAGCTTGCAGAGAACAAGAGCTTGGAATGTTAGTATACATAAGAAATACTTTCTATTGTTTCTATTAACCCTTTGAACCCTGGCCACCTGTATCTTAACCACCCACCCCCGAGCTCCTGAGCAAAAACGGCCCAAATCATAGTTATATTAAAAACACAATTTAGCACACTCTACAATTTGTTATTGACTTATCCCATCATCTCCGTTATTCCTGCTTACAATATATTTGCAGAATACTAAACTTTCTAATTTACTTGATATAATATGTGAGCACGGTTGTGAATACTCCAGTATGTGTAGATTGTTCTTCAGATTGAACATATATATCATGAATATCAATCGATTATAACTATTCTTTATTGTCTAAATGTCTTTACTGTCATAAAGCATATCATGCCATATTTTAGGACTGATGATTGTGATGCTTGAAGTGATAGTAGCATCGGAAGCACAGCAGAGGAGCCTCATGAGCTGGTTCGATGCTACGTCCGGATTTTGAGTCCCTGGTCTTACCAGACAGGCAAGACTGAGTACCTCTGAAGTGGAGAAAATCTGCCTGTATGGCAGAGGAATACTAATTCGAGTCATTGAGCACACGGCTGCTAGTAAAGAATCTTAGCAATATGCACGCTGCGGGCCATTGTAAGAAATTGGAAAACGATTTTCACTGAAATCGTTTCAGAGATGAAACTTCGTCTGAGTTGAAAGCGGACGAAAGAAAAAAAAAGAAAAAAAAAAGGACTGATGATTAAAGTAATTTGATGCATAGAACATCGGGAAAGAAGGCGAGAGGAAGACCACGGAAAAGATGGTTAGATGGCGTAGCAGAATCCTGTGAAAAAGCAAAGATAACAATCACACAAGCCACCAGAACAGCGCAAGACAAAAACAGAAAACCACGACACTGGGCAACAACCTAGTAGCAGTGTGATGACAAAAGAAGAAGATGCATACAAAGTTGCCAGTCTTATTAAAGTATTTTCACCATCTTCAAAATTACATCAAGGACCCACGCCTGTGCTAAGTGTTTGTGCACTGCTGCTGAGATCTTCCTGTGTAAGAAAGGGATCAAAGCACACATGGTTACTCAATGAAGTGTAATGATGATGGTCCTATCAATCAATCAATTAACATATTTAGCTACAGTTTGCAACATTTTTGGTATGGGGCATTTTACCATTCTTTGCTCCCATTATTGGATATCATTATCAATAAGAACTATTGTTACATCAGAGATAGACAAATTGTAAAATATATAAATATATCATGAGATAACTCACTTGCTAGGACTAAAATCCATGAGAAATGTTGCTCTTGGTTCCCCAGAAAACTCGCATGGCTAAAAGAAAAACATTGATTGTTATAACACTAACAAAATATAAATACAAGAACAGCTATTGTTTACTGAACTGACGTCATTGCACTCCGGGCAGACCCATAGGTGCTCAGGCTCCCCAACTGATATCGAAGAGTATGCATACTGATGGTTCCCATGGCTCGCTGATTAAACACACTCCTGACTCTGCCTCTCAGAAATCTAGTTCTACTTGTACAACGAGTAACTCCAAACTGCTTAAATCGCTGGATCGATTCAACATCTATTTTAGTGTCCTCATCCAAAAGACAGTCGCAAAGAGACTGAAGAACATCCCTCTTATCCATCTTCAACTCCCAAACAATCGATGCTGTTGATGCAAGCCTGTCAAACACCTGCATACCCAGGACAGTATATCATGTAAGTCTCTGGAGTAACAAGAACAGTTAGATAATAAGCAATTTGCAGTTATAAGTTGCCTTAAAAAATGTATACATGTGACCATGTGTTTATTTCTCCAAATTGACTAAATGCATACATGAAGTTTTAGTATAATGTTACCTGATTTTGGGAAGGTTTAGCTGCTGCATCTTCCAGCATGTATAGAACAGCTTTCCAACTCTTTCTGAACTTGTGTTCCTTGATCCGACCCTGGGCTCTGAGTTCCAGGTAATGGAAGAGATCCCCCATGATTTGAACTTATACTCTAAAACTGTAACAAGATGGAGAATATTGCAACTGCTTTATAATCACAACACTTACAATTTTTCAAGCAATTGAGACTGCTAGTGTCCTCACTCTGTAGGGAACCTAGTATGACATATTTTCTTTGTCTAACATGTCCTAATCTACATGCAAATATTGTCAAAATCTGTCATCCGTGTGTATTGTAATCATGTTGTATTATATCATATTTTTTTTTGCACTAATGTTACCAAACGCTTTTATGCCTTTGCCTTTTTATGTCCAAATGTTAGCATATTTTTACACAACTTCCCACTATTGGTGGATGGACTCGCTTAACACATAGAATGTTCGATTTTTTGGAATCTAACAAAATAGATGTGTTGTGTTACATTCACGCAACCGGCATTCCATAGGTGAGAAAAGTAACTAGTCTGCCTACCTGGTGCATCTTTAGGCTTAGAAATATGAAGTGACAGCATTTCACAGAATGTGATCCGTAAATCTATGAGGGCATTTTCATTTTATGCATGACCCTAGTGTTGATACTTAGTCAGTGTATGTACTGCATCACTGTCAGTTCTGTTACTGATTGTAAGCATGCCATACTGATCATACATCATACTCATTATCTTTTCTCCTACAATTGTTTCTGCTGCCTAAGTGCAAAGTAACTTTATCAATGTTATTTGTGTTGGCATCAGACCTGATTTTATTCATTCTAATACTTGTATAAATATTATTATACTAATAACGACAATACATTTCATAAGACATTACAATAATGATTACTGTTAAGTTTTACAATGGGATCAACACTAACAACACTACTAACTTAAGTTACTAACTAGTACTATCAGAGCTTTGAATTTCCATAATTTGTTTCAGTAATTTTATGGAAGATTGATCCTATAGGATATATTCCATTTTCATTGATTGATTACCCTATGCTATGTGCTGTATGAATGCTACATATAGTTAACAATAATACTATTCTATAAGTTAACTTGAATCTATTCTTAAGTATAATTAATTTAATTACTATAATTTAAACAAATTCAAACTAATAAAATGTAATAATATAACAACAGAACTTTTAAATACTAACTAAGTAACAACAACTAACTATACCTGCACTCGACAATAATTGTTTGTACTGTTATACTATATATGGCAAACTTGAGTAACAGATGAGTCTTACAGTGTGAGTTACGACACTACTCAATCCAGTCAACAGTTAACTAACACATTCTAATTGACTGTTTGTTAGTATTTCACAAGTTCCTGTGCTCTTAAAATCTTATCATTATTATTATTATGTGCTGTGAAACCTCAAGGGAGAGTTCATTTATATAATAAATTATTGTAAATATCTTTTAGTAATATTAACATCAAAGAAATCTGCATATGTAATTGAGTAGTAGCTCAGCAAATTCATGAAATACATTCAATTACATACTACATGTGTATATGAAAAGCGCTCTACGCAAGATACATTTTTAATTTTAGATCGTTTCCAGTTTGTACTAACATAAAAATAGTTGAACTCTTGACCTCTAGTACTTCCGCCATCATCTTGTCAAAAACACAGATCACCGTCAATTTTGTCTGAATTCGCAAGAAGTAATCTTGAATAAATTCGTAATAGTTACGAAGAGAGCGCATAATAACTCGTGACATTATGGTAACTACAACATGCCTACACAATGTGGAAAGGTTAAAAATACGGTGACTTTGACATCTAATTAGGGTGGGGCCCAATCAAATATCGCCGTCTTCACGTACTCATTTTCTTTACATTTACAGTACGTTTCTCATCTCAATCGGTATGAAAGACTCGATCTATATCCAGTTTTCCTGACCACATCCATCATTAAATCGTTATATCTTCATTGCTTCTTTAATGTCATATTGACAACGTCGTCTTTGTCCTTCTCTCTAAACAACTGAGGTTTTTGTGTGTGACAAAACTATGTTTTTATATCTATGTTCTTCCCGTCATTGTTCGGGGCGTTCTGAAAATTTGTCTGCAGTAATCTGTTTCAGCAAAAAAACAGTATGGAATAGAACTGATAGAGAAGCAAAGTCAGAATACCAAGAGCGTGCATATTTCCAATGGCAACGTATAGTGTGAAGTGTGGACATTTTTCAAGGCAGTGGGAAAACACGTTCTTTTGAATATAAGTGTTACAGAAGAGTTTTCCGTATACCATGTACAGAAAAGAACAAATATTAAAAAGATCTATCCAGAAAGAACCCAAAACCAAAGCAAACTAGATGATGCTACAAATAATGAGAAAGATTAAATATTTGGACATACAAAGAGACACGAAGGTTGAAGAAGATCATTATGGAAGGTGGCATCCCCGACAAATAGGAAGATCACCGAGACGATGGATTCAAGGTGTAAATGATGTTTTAAGCATGACAGCTGCAGAGGCGAGACATCTGACCTATGAGAGAGAGAAAACCAGAAGGAGTATTAGGATGGCACAGTTCTGCTCGGGACAAGCTATTTCATGATGACTTTGTTTCAAAAGATTTTTTTTAATGTATGCAATGCTCGTGCTATAGTCCATGATTCACTTCTATATATTGCCTATGCATGTCCTCATAGGATTTACTCTTTTTTCTTGCTTGTGTATTAATTATTCTCTGAATTGCCATATCTAGTCTACTTCTGATTTCTTTTGTACAGTCTCCATTATTGTTAATTGCGGAATCACGCTATTTAAAATTTGTAATATTTTCAGTGTCTTATTTGTAGCAATTTTGGGTCGACATTTTGTTTTATATCATCATCATTATTCACTACGGTAAATAACCATGTTTGCTTCAGACTCTTTCTTTCCCAAGAAGATCTCAAATGTAGTAAACGAACTTCGTAGAAACCGGCGAGGGTCCCTAAGTAATTGTGAAGATTGTAAACATTTTTGTATGAATTTTTTATTGTAATCTTTATAGTGAATGTTGCCAGTGCAGCCCCTTTGCAGCACACTCTTATCGATTTTCAACCGTCAAAACCTTTTTGCGTGCTCAACGTTAACATGGGACCTTCGTGTTATCGTCCGTCTCCCATGGGAATAGGAACTCGATCCCACCCATATTGAGATCAGATATCTTTGGAAGAATATCCATATCGCTCGACCCGGAGAAAGAACTGAGTATCGTTGTTGGGACAGACGAGAGCATTACTTACGTCCACATCACGGAGACCACCACGTGCATGCTATGAAAATCATCATCATCATTCATCATCATTCATCATCATTATTGGCCTCTTTGTCTCAGGAGACAATAGGTGTTGCGTCACGTAGTATGTTCTGTGCTGAATCACAACGTTTCATGTGGCTGTAATGGCCTATTCTGGAGTGGCAATCCTTGCCACAGTTGGTGCAGGTAAAACTGGAGACTAGAGCCGATGCATGGGATGTTCTCTCTGCTATCTGTGCTCTCTTTTGCCTCCACATGTGTTGTTTTTCTTCTTTTCTTTTTGAGCCGCCCCTCACTGCCGCTCCCCATGCTCGCCTGTCTTTGGCCAGCCGTTCCAGTGTTTTTTGTCTATGCCGCATGAAGTTAGATCACGCTTGCAGGTGTCAATGAAGCGTAATAATGGGCGCCCATGCTGTCTAGCACCAGATGCGAGTTGACCATATAGAATGTTCTTTGGGATTCTATCATCGCTCATACGGCACACGTATCCCAGCCATCTGAGACGTCACATTAAAATAAACCATGACAAACCTGCAAGAAAGCGATCACGGGGACACTGGGGGAAAAAACAAATGAATGGAAGAATAAGAAAACGTCCAGATTCACGATGGAAGAAAACATATACTAAATATATCTGGAATAATGCGCTGGGAGTCGCAGAAGACAGGTGGAACATAGGGAATCCTTGTAAAAGCCTTATTTGCTACAAGTGAAGGCGAGAATTAACTCTACCAATACCATAAATGTTGCATAATTTTTTGACTGAAACTGTTGTGGGATAACATAATTTTTATCATACAGAGTTTTGTGTTTACGTTGTTTGCAATCGGTATTTCATTTATATATAATATATATATATATATATATATATATATATATATATATATATATATATATATATATATATAGCGATAAAACTTGGTAGATTTAATTGAAAGAGAAAGAGAGTGCTCTTTTTGAAAAGTCACTAAAGAGGTAATGACGTGTTTGACGCACATTTGTACGCCTCTGTAGTGGTTAATGGTGCTGACTGAGTTAAGTAAGTAATTCCTTTAAACAAATTGTCAAGGGAAAAACGACATCAACCAACGTTGAATATCAAGTAGAACTAGAAAGTATCACATTTAATTATAAAACAGGCGTGGAAACCTGTCCAGTGACATATCTCAAATTACTCCATTCTCGTATTTTACGCTGCTATCTTTGGTAATTATGATTGCTCTAATCAATAAAAACACCTTTCTCATTGCCAATCTGCGGGTGGTACGACCTGCACTGAAGTAATAGCTGCGTTACGATCTATAACAGACTTGATGTCACAGTTAAATACTATTGGGATTTTTAACAGATGTTGGATTTCTGGTGCACACAGTACTAAGGTAGCTCATTAAATTTTTAATAGCAGTAAGAATGCGATTGCCTATTGACTGTTGAACTGTTTTGCTTTTCAACTAAACTTTTCTAGTGTGTGTTTTTCTCGTAAAATCAATACTTTTGCAATTGGTATCTGCTTGTGATGAAAAGTGGTTTCGATTAGTAAAGGAAAGTAGCAGAACAAACTCAGTTCTTTTTAAATCGGGAAAAGGGGAAGAATCAATTGGATTCACATCAGGAAAAGGGACAGATTCAATTCTGTTTTGTTCAGATCAGGAAATTGGACAGAATCAATTCAGTTCTGTTCAGATCAGGAAATGGACAGAGTAAATTAGATTCAGACCAGGAAACGGAATAGAATAAAACCAGTTCTATTCAAATTGAGTAAAAAGAACAGGACAAATTCAGTTCTATTCAGACCAAGGAAAGGGATAGAACAAATTCAGTTCTATTCAGACCCGGAGAAAGAACTGAACCAATTCAGCTCTACTCGGATTGAGCAAAAGGAAATATAAATTCAGTTCTATCAGATCTGGAAAAGTAACAGAACACATTTAGTTCTTGGCACACTCACTGCAAAAGATGGCTTTGCAGATCCAAGCAAGAAAATGACAATGATATAATTGCGAGCAAGTGTAGTGCCATTTGATCACGGCCAAAGGGTGGGAGCCTTCATTACACGCCAAATGGCAACATGAAACCATTTAAACAAACTCCGAGCGCTCTCATTCGAAAGAATGATGACGTTCGGAGTTTACATGTTTCCACTCGTATGTTTTCACTCGTTTCCACCCATTGTGTCACTTCCGGGCAGAGTCCAATAAAAGAAAACTAGAGATGGACCTAATCATGACGACCAAGAAACATAGTGAAGACCAACATCTACGAGTATATTTAAATACACAAAAAACAAAAATCATGTCAACTGACAAAGTAAAAGGCTCACCTAACATCTAAATAAACAATGAAGAGCTCCAATGTGTAGAGAGCTACGAATATCTAGGCTCAATAATTAACAATAACGGTGACTGCTCTAAAGAGATCTCAAGAAGATTGGCAATAGCAATCAAGAAGTTAAACAAAATGAAGAACATGTGGCAAAGCACCAGCAAAATATTAAAATTAAAAATATTTAGAGCATACATTTTCCCAGTGGCTACTTATGGTTGTGAATCGTGGACTATTACACACAAAAACAAGAACGAAAATTCAGTCCTTCGAAACTAAATGCTACAGAAAGATCTTACGAATACCATGGACAGAAAAAAGAAAGAACACTGATGTCCTGAAAGAACTAAATGTTAAAGAGAATTGGCTGATAAACAACATACTATACAGAAAAATTAGATACTTTGGTCACATCAAGCGTCACGATGGCCTGGAAAGAACAATATTAGAGGGCAGGGTCCCAGGACGCAGAGACAGACCAAGAAGAAGATGGCTACACGATATTAAAGAAACCTTGAATATGACCATCGACGAAGTGGGTGAACTGACTAGAGACAGAGTGAATTTCAGATGCGCTGCAAAGAGAGCAACATCATATAAAGGATACGCACCTTGATGATGATGAGAGATGGACAAATGCCAGTCTAGCAGAATGTATTACCATAGTAAGGAGCAGGATGTATCAAAGATTCAATACAGCGGAGTTTGATGTGGAGATGGTATCTAATCAGTCAATCAATTTTTTTTTAAAACATCGCTTCTTGGCCTTTTGACTAGGATCAAAGTGAGGTGTCCAACTCTTGATCTCGGTCAGAAAATGGGAGCTTTCATATAGTCTATTGGCACACTCTTATACGCATTAAGTAAGCTCCGAGCAGCTCTCTCCGAAATGATAAGACAATCGGAGCTTAATCTCGCATGTATTGAGCCCACCCGATGCGACACTGCCAGATAAGATCCGATTTAAAAATTATTATCAATAAGGAAGGATAAGATATCGCTGTTTACACAAAAAAAGCTCACATTGCATGCTCCTCGCAACTTTTTTTGCATTGTGTCCTTGTCCCGCAGCTCTTTCGAATGAGAGCTGATCGGAATTTGTTTAAATGTATTAGGTTGCCTATTGGCTCTATGAAGGATCCCCCTCTTTGACCGTGATCAAGTTGGTACTACACTTTGATCTTAGCCTATGATAATCAAGTCAAGCGTATTGTTTTCAGCCTTCTCGAGGCGGAACCGTTTCTAACAACAGAGAAGGGGCCTACAGAAAAAACCAACCAATAATCAAATCTTGACACCACCAACTAGGCACATCAAAATAGATCTGTGAAATATTTTTTTTTTTAAATAGGCTGCTCCAGAAGCGCCACAACGGGTGGACTCAGTACTTGTGAAGGTGAAAACTCCGAGCGTTATCACTTTTTCTTTTACTACTTCTTCTTCTTCTTCAGCAATCTCTGGTCATGCACTTAATTTACCGTGGACCACAAACTGGGCAGTCAGCTTCAGGTCTGTCAGATTTTCCCAAAGCTTAGTTTCAGTCTTTCGAATGAAAGCGCTCGGAGTTTAAGTGGTTTTATTTTGTCATTTGGCATTTAATGAAGGTGTCCAACCTTTGCCCGCAATCAAGCGGAGAAGCGAAGTATCTTTTTCTTTTTCTTTTTTTAAATTTTATTTGAGCCTTTACCCTTCAGTACCGGACAGGGGTCTCTGTGGCTGAGTGGTTAAGCCCTTTACCTTGTGAGTCGAAGGTCGTGGGTTCGGACCGCGCCGTTCTGTTCACGAGTGCAGTTTTTCTAGAGACCCCTAGGATTGTTGCTGAAGCTACGGAGTTCGTACTTTGTGCAATACTCTCGGCAGGTGGCTTGCCATTTCTGCGGAGAGGGGCCGAGCCATATGGAGTAAAACCCGGTGCAATGAAGTCAATCCTTCGGCTTTAAAACCCTTTAAACCGGACAGTGTAGTACCCGGTCACGTTTTAAAACGTGTAAAAATCCCGTGCGTCGTCATCCTTTCGAACGAGAGCTGCTCGTAACTTTTTGGTTTTGTTGCCTATTGGCTTTAGAAAGGCTCCCGCCCGTTGGCCTCGATCAAGTGGGCACTAGCACTTTGATCTTAACCAAAAGGCCGAGAAGCGAAGTATCGTTTTAGGAAAGTAAATATCCTTTTTTTTTGTATTTTTTTATTGATCTTAAAGGCATATGACATTTTATATATATATACACATGTTTCTATGTGTGCAAGTTTGTCATGGGATGAGTTACAAAATTTTATGGAAATACGTTATGGAAGTGTAAGATAATTTTCTTTCATTCTTATTACTTGGTGATGTTTTTGGTATTCTCGGTTTTAGGGGTGTTACAAATCCCCGCATTCTCTCTTCTCATTCACTCAGTGTGTTTGTGTGTCAGCTGCTCTTTGTGTTATGTGTACTGCTTTCTGGTCATATATATGTTTGAAAATTCCTGCGTTGTATCGTTGTTGTTCGTGTTTTGCTTTGTTTCTGCATATCCAGATGAGGTATCTGAATTCTGCTAGCCGTGTGAGATTTGTTTTGTGTGAATTTTTGTTTGTGTGTGGGATTGTGTTTAGCATGATTGCTTTGTACATGTATTTGTTTGGTTGCGATATTGTTTGTATGAGTGACTTAGTGCTAGTGATATTGTGTGCAGGGAAGAAATATGCTTCTGTTTCTTGTTTGTTTTGTCTGCAGAGTGTGCATTTGTTTAGGTATGATTTGTGTTCTTCTGTATGCACTGGTGTTATACTGAAGAGTAGTCTTAAGTTATTTGTTTTGGTTGATGTTTCTGTTATGTAGGTTTCAAGATGTAGTAGTCTGTTATAGTGGAGTGACTCGTAATTTTTGCTGGTTCTAGGTACTAGTGTTGTAATGTCTTTGTGGGTTTTGTATTGTTTGTTTGTATGCTTGTGTTTGTATGCTTGTATGCACTGTTGTAAAGTCGATTAGTGTTTCGAGTGGTGGTGTCATGTTGTTTACTTGGTAGTAGGATAGTGAGGCCTATGTATGAGCTATGGGTATTCATTTGGTTTTAATGATTTTCTACGTATTTATTCTTGTATGTATTCTGGTTTTATGTCTTGTAGATATTCCTCCTGTTTTTGTGTATGATTAATGTTCTGTTTTGATGGTATGATTGGAATAAATTTGATATTTTTGTTTATTTTGTGTAGCACTTGTGATGTGGTTAAAGTTTGAGTGTATATTAATCCTAGGTTGTAGGTGTTATGAGTGCTTCACAAGATGTGATGGTTTGCGTATGAGTGTAATGTATGCTTGATTCTGTGGTGATGTTGTTCAATTTCTTGTTTGTTTTAGGTGAGTTGGGTAGTGAATACCGTATGTTGTTATTTATTATGGTTAATGAAAGGAAGTCGTTTTGTTTTCCAGTTTTATGCCCATTATTTGTGATTTTGTATGTTTATTTGGATCATTTCTGTGTAATTTTGTGGTTTGAAGGATTTCTTTATGGATGAGTTTTATGGAAAATATTGAGTGTCAGGGTATGCTATTAGTTTGTCTTAGGTCAGGAGAAAGGTTCAATGTCTGCCTGTATTCAGGACTGGTTATAGCATGTACGCCAGGGGAGAGGTATCTGTTTTAGCTTCTTTATCGGTATCGAGTTCTGTTAACTGTGGTTTAGGTAATGTGTTCTGGTTCTTTGTAAATCAATTTATCAGTTCGCGTAGTAGAACCGATTTTGTTCGTTGATCGTTTTGTAGGAGAATCGTGACAATCGATGCTTTCTCTGGTCCAGGGAATGTATGCTGTGTGTCTTTGTCATGGTGTATTGTATTATGTCTCGTTTAGGTTGTGTGTTTGATGATGCTTTGTTCTGTATGCTGCATGTTGGCCGTTGGTCTAGGTGTATAAGAACAAGTTTCAGTGTAGTGCCTTGGTTAGGTATTTTGTATGCCTGGTTGAGTAGAGATATCGGTCTGTTGTTTTTCATTTGTGTTGTCATGCAGGCCTTTGGTATGAGTGTAATGTATGTCTGGTTTAGGTATGAGTGTAATGTATGCTTGGTTTAGGTATGAGTGTAATGTATGCTTGGTTTAGGTATGAGTGTAATGTATGCCTGGTTTAGGTATGAGTGTAATGTATGCCTGGTTTAGGTATGAGTGTAATGTATGCCTGGTTTAGGTATGAGTGTAATGTATGCTTGGTTTAGGTATGAGTGTAATGTATGCTTGGTTTAGGTATGAGTGTAATGTATGCTTGGTTTAGGTATGAGTGTAATGTATGCTTGGTTTAGGTATGAGTGTAATGTATGCTTGGTTTAGGCTATGTGGGAGTTTCTGTCGTTGTAGTGCTTCCTCTAACACACTCAGAAAAGTGGTCCTACTATGTGAAGTTTTTTTGTAGAAACTGGCTGTTAAACCGTCTGGTCCTGGTGTTTTGTTTTCTTGCAGCGTATCTAGGGCTGCTTTTAGGTTTGTCAGTGTTAGTGGTTGGTCTAGTGTGTGCTTGTCCTGGTCGGTTAGTTTCTTGACGTGTGTCCGGTGGTTTTCTTGCTGATGTGGTGTTTCTTCCGGGGTGTATAGGTGTTTGCAGAATTGTTTAAATTCGTTGGCTATTTCTTGAACGTCTGTTATTGTCTTCCCTTTTTCGTTGATGATTATGTTATTTGTCTGTTTCTTTGTATATTTTGCTCTACTGCTAGTATTTGTTTGCTGGATGCTTCTTGTGCTATACTGTCTAGTGTGGTCCTTAGTTGGGCCCCTTGAAATTTATGTATGTTATATTTGTTTAGTTCTTCTCGTAGTATATGTAGTTGTAGTGCTTGACTGTCTATAAGTTCCGTTAGTCTTATGGCTTTTTCTATGATTTTCCTTTGTCTGTTGGACTGTTTGTGTAGCTGTGATGCGGATATTTGAGTAACTTCTCTAACTGTGTTCTTTAGCATGTCCCAGTAGTTTGCTAGATCTTCTGTTGGTGCTAGCATGTCCCAGTAGTTTGCTAGGTCTTCTGTTGGTGCTTCTTCCGCGTAATCTGCTAGTATTTTTGTTATAGTTTTGATGTAGGTTTTATTCTGGAGTAAGGTGTCGTTGAATTTACAGTGTGGTGATCTTTTGTTTGTGTTATCTATTTGGTTGTCGTTCATTTTTACGACTACCGCTTTGTGATCGGTGAAGTGCATGGTGTTGCTGGCGTGTTCTCTTTTGTTGATTATTGTACGATTTATGTGCGTAAATTCGGTCTAGTCTGAACTTTCTGCTGGTTATATGGGTTTTGTTAGTTCTTCTTCTTCTTCTTCAGCGATCTCTGGTCATGCGCTTAATTTACTGTGGACCACAACTGGGCAGACAGCTTCAGGTCTGTCAGGTTTCCCCAAAGCTTAGTTTTCAGGTCGACTGGGTGTGGCCACATGTTGCTTCTCAGCTCACACAGAAGAGGACAGTCTTGCAGGATATGCTCTGGTGTCTGTTCTGCCTGCTGACACTGGCAGAGAGCTGTTTGACTTATTCCTAGTCTGTATAAGTGTTTGTTGAGTCTGCAGTGTCCAGTGCGTAGTCGAAATATAATGACCTGGTCTGTTCTGCTTAGGTCTTTGAGGGAGTCTTTTCCATAATCATATCCAGTGTTTGTCTTCCAGTCTACTGCAGATTTTCTCTGTATGAGGGTTTTGACCTCTTGAAAAGACAAGGGTTGGTAAATTTGCTCTTTGGCACTGCCCTCCTTAGCTAAGACATCAGCACTCTCATTGCCTGCAATGCCACAGTGAGATGGAATCCACTGCAAGTGAATTTCTGCCTTTCTGAAAGCTGAGCAAGTTCTCTTTGTAGTTTTTGTACTGTGCTATCAGTGGATTTAGCCTCCAGGGCTTGTATAGCTGACAATGAGTCTGTAAGAAATGCCATCTTGCTTGCAGCTGCTTGCAGCTTATTCATGTGCTGTGCTGCCATCAGAAGGGCTATGAGTTCTGCTTTGTAGTTGGAACATATTCTTCCAGTAGGAGCGCTAGAGACACAGTGGTAGCATCTGGGTGCCTAATGTACACTCCTGCTCCACCATTCATGGTTGCCTCCATTGCCGATCCATCTGTGTAAATTCTTATCCAGCTGTCTTCTGGAAACATGTAATGGAGATGTTCCATTGTAATTGCTTTTTTCACTAGATTAGGCTCGGCATCTTTGCTTAATAATTTAGGGATGGAGGTTGAGAAGTTTAGTGGTACTGAGTCTGGTTCCCAGTGATCAAAAAGCAATTCTTCAGGTATGGAATTATGATTTAGTAGTTCCAAGTATGACTTTCCTATTTCTTTTGCTTTGTGGTTTAGACTTGTGCGCTTTAGTCTGTTCTTTGTTCTAGCCGCCATTTTTTCATGCAGTGGATGGTGAGGCATTCTTTTGATCCTTTCAGTCTGTAGAATCACTTTTCTCCTTCTTCTGTCTTCCAAGGCTGGATGTTGGCTGCCTTTTCCATTTCTACAATTGGTGTAGATTTCATGGCTCCCAAAATAGTACGCAGACACCTGTTTTGTGCTTTTTCCAGTATCGATTTGTTTCTGATTTGTTTCTGATTTTGTTATCTGATATCCATGTCGATGATGCATATTCGAGGGTCGGTCTAACTGCACCAGTGTACACCTGACTCAGGATTCGAATATCAGCTCCCCAGGTAGTTCCAGCCAGCATCCGCATCACACTTTGTTTCCTCATAGCCTTTCTGTTTGTTTCCATTATGTGATGTTTCCATGTCAGACGACTGTCAAGCTTAACTCCCAAAAGGTTGGAGTATGGGAACGGGGAACGATATCATCGTTAAATTTCAGTCTGAAGTGTTCTTCCTTGTTGACAATGAGAAAAGCGTTGCTATAGTTTTGCTTCGGTTTATTTCTAGACCCCATTTACTTGCCCACATTATGACGCTGTTCAGGCTGGCCTGGAGTTTAAAGATGGTGGGACCCAGAAACTCTGAGGTGTACCACACAGCTAGATCATCAGCATGGAGAGAGTGTGATACATGTCTGGGCAGAGTTTGTGGCAGATCATTAATATATACCAGGAAAAGCAATGGGGACAATACGCTGCCCTGTGGGACTCCTGCTCTTAATTTGAATCTGGGACTGTGCACTCCATCCAATTTTACAGATGCTTGTCTATGGGTAAGAAAGTCTTTTATCCAATAGTACATTCTACCCCGTATTCCACTGCGTAAGAGCTTGAGTAGCAAACCATCTTTCCAGACTTTGTCGAAGGCCTTAGACATGTCGAAGAACACAGTGAGGGTTTTCTTCTTTTCTTGGAAGCCATTTTCTATGTCCTGTGCGAGGTATGCCACTTGGTCATCAGTGCTTCTATGCTGCCTGTAGCCTGTCTGGGCTGGATCCAGTTTATGGTTGGATTCTAAAAACCACTGGAGTCTAGTGGTTATCACTCTCTCCAGCAGTTTTGCAGTGCAACTTAGCAAACTTATAGGTCTGTAGCTCTGCGGATCCTTTTGTCTTTTCCACTTTTGAAAATTGGGTGGATTGTGGCATTTTCCAGATGTCTGGGACTCTCCCCTGTCTCCAACTATTGTTAAAAATCTGGAGTAGAAGACTCTGCTATTGGGCCTATTTGTTTGAGCATGTCGTTTGATACTCCATCTGGTCCCGGGCCTTTTTACGATTGAGCTTTTCAGTGCTCTCTGCAGCTCAGTCAGTGTGATGTCTACCTCCATACAGGGTTCACTTGTTGCTTTTTTGAATGTAGCATTTATCTCACTTCTGACTTCTTTCCCTTGCTCCTGACTTATTGAGCATGAGCTTTCTTGCTTGTAACACTGGGCCATCAGGGTGGCTGCTCGCTTTCCTGTGAGAAGTTGTTCTCCTTGCTGGAGAACTGTTTTCCTCTAGATGGGTTGTCATCGTTCAGGGCTTTGTAAGTCTCCACAACTTTTGAGTATCTTTTTCCATGTTCAAAGAGGCTGTCTTTTCTTTCCAGGATTTTCTACACTGCTGGTTTCTTTCTCTAACATAAAGGGCCCTTGCTCTATTGTGTTGCATTACATTTTGGTCCGTTGGTGCGAGTTCCATTGTATTTCTGGCACTGCAAAGCGAGCTATGGAGAACTTCCATCTCTGGTGTCCAATATGGCTTGTAGTTTTTCTCCTCCCTCTGGGTATAGCCTTTTTGCAGCATCTAAAATGGCTTTATTGAATGAACGTGCATCTCTGTCCACTTTTCCTGATTGATTAATTTCTTTACAGTACTTGTCTGCTAGTTCTTGGAATAGCTTCCAGTCTGCCTTTTTGTAATTCCAACTAGGGGCAGAGTTTGTAAGTTCCTCCTTGTTAATGTTATTTATGAGGAGTTTCACTGGTCTATGGTCACTACCTCCAATCTGGTCGCAGACTTGCCTTTCGGTTATCCTGTGAATGTCGTCTGTAGCAAAAGCCAGATCTGGGGTGCTTGTTGTGCGCCACCGTCGTGAGTAACATGTGTGAGGATCATCTGGGTGGTTGAGAATGGTGAGACTGTTGGTGATCAGCCATTCTTCAAGGCTTTCACCTCGAGGATCTAGCCTGTCATAGCCCCAGCTTGGTGAGTGGCTGTTGAAGTCTCCTACTATAAGCAAGTTGTCATCTTGAACTTTGATAGCTTCCAGCTCAGTTTGAATGGAGGGTGGGGAGTATATATTGTATAGTGTCATCTTAGTGTTGTTGATAAGGAGTTGAACAGCTATGAATTCTGTGCTCATCTGATTGGGCCTGTGAAGTTCAACTGCCGGTATGGAATTACGAACTAGTGTTACTACTCCACCCTTATGTCTATTTTCTCTATCCTGACGGAAGGTTTCAAATCCTCTAATGCTGAATCTATTTCCCGGATTAAGGTGCGTCTCTTGGATACAGCAGATGTCAATCTTTTCTGCTCGCAGACGTTCCTCTAGCTCTCGTTTTTGTTGGTTACCCCTTCTGCATTCCATTGCATAATTGTGAGGGTGAAAGTTTGTCCTTGCTGCCAGTAGTAATACCCTGTCCTCCCTGGCTTTGCAAGAATCAACAGGGCCGCCAGTAGCTAAGGGTGGACCCCTTCGAGGCAGGGGGTTCGGTCCCACCACCACCTGGCTGTTTCCCATGGTGGTGGCACCACAGTTATATAAATATTTGCGCATGGCCATTTGAGTTGTTCGTATGTGTCGATTCCTCCCCGCCAATAATGGCTGACACATTCCGTTTCTGAGGACATCTTTTTTTGAGGTTGTTCTCTAGACAGTTGCAGTCCCCTGCTGACGAGATCTGTCTTCCCGGGTTTGTCTGGAGTCGTCCTACTCTAGATGACTTCAGCCTTCTGTTGCCGGGCTCACCAACCCAGGCTTTTTGCAGGGTGTGCTTCCTGGACACTGTAGTTTAATCCCTTATGCTTAAGGGAAAGTGTCATAGAAGTAGAAGACAAGACAAGAAAAGGATGTCCTCCTCAAGAGAGAGAGAGGACAAGTGCTATTTGTCCCATAGCTGGGGGATGGGTTGGTTGCAGCCAGAGCATTTACCACTCGCTGGTGGGTTCTGCACTGTCACCTTATGAGGCCCCATCCTGCTCCCCGCCTTTTGGTCTGGCCTTTCACCTTCAGTCTGTTCGGCTTGGTTAGACCTGCCAGGAGTTAGACTCCCGCCGACATAGCCTGAAGGATCCTAAAGGCACACAAACCCCCAACCACGATAAGGTAGGCTAATATGGAGGGGGTTTTGTTAGTGAAAGTGGTGTCTCTTTCTTCTGGGTAGGTGTGTCGGTATGTGTCCACGAGAGCATTTTTTTCCAGCAGTTCCTGTAGTAGGTCTACCGATTTTATGTAGTTATGGTCATTGATTGGTGTGCCTCTGGAGAGGTCCAGGTCTCTTAGGACTATGTTGAAATCTCCTCCTATTATCATGTGGTGTCCTTTGTATTGGTGAAGTGTTCTTAGTAATTCTTGGTAGAAGGCAGGTTGTTCGCTTTTGTTTGCTGGTGCGTGTACGTTTACTAAAGTGTGTGTGTCTTTGTTGTTGTGTTTCTGTCTAAGTTGTACTATTGCTATTCTACCGTGTTTGTCTCTGTTCTTGTGTGTGATTACCCATTCGTCGGAGGTCTGTATTATTGCTATACCTCAGAACCCGTTGCCTAGGCTGTACCACCCGTGTCGTAGGTCTAATAGTGTTGTTGTCTGATTAGCTATTGTTTCGTTGTTTATATGTGCTTCTTGTAGTAGCAGGAAATCTGTTTTGTGTTTCTGTATTAGTTTTATTATGTGGTTAATTTTGCCTCTGATCCCTAGTATGTTGAGCGACAATATGTGCAGCTTGTTTGTGTAAGTCATTTTTGTATGTGTGTTTTGTTTTGTTCTTTCACGCTTCATTCATACTACCACATCGTTCTGTGGTCTGTTGCTGTACTTTGTGGTCTATTGCTGTCTTCTGTGGTCTGTTGCTGTCCTCTGTGGTCTGTTGCTGTCCTCTGTGGTCTGTTGCTGTCCTCTGTGGTCTGTTGCTGTCTTCTGTGGTCTGTTGCTGTCTTCTGTGGTCTGTTGCTGTCTTCTGTGGTCTGTTGCTGTCTTCTGTGGTTGTTGATGGAGGAAATTCCTTGTATGTTTCGGTCCCTAGTGCTAGCCAGGAAGGAGCTGTGTACTGTTCTTGTGGTTTGTCGTCGGTGTCTGTGTTCTTGTTTTCTGCATTTTTTTGGATTGTCTCTTTTATTTTATTTTCGCCGGTTTTTGGCGAGGTTTTATTTGTTGGTGCTGCCTGTTTGTTTCTTTTCCTTTTCCGGCGGCTGTCGACTTCAGTGAAGCCGTCTGTCGAGTCGTTGGAGTCTGATACGTTGGTCTGTTGCTGTTGTGGTTCTTTCTGCGTCGGTGCTGGCGTTTTTGGCCTGGTCGCTGGAGGTTTTTGTTGTTCTTTTTTGTGGGTATTGGCTGACCCAGTGTGTATCTTCTCCGTATATCTCGCACTGTGTATAACTCGGCCGGGCAGGGTTATCCATATTTGTTGCTCTGTGTTATGTGCACCTGTCAGGCGCAAGTTTATAAAATGGGGTATTTCGTTGTTGTTTTCTCTGTACAAGAAAGTCCATTTGTCTGTAGCGTTTGCTATTGGCAGGCCTTCTGCCTCTGAATCTTTGGTGAGGGCTCTTTCAATTTCTGTTGCCCCTTCTTTCGTGTAGGTTGGGGGGAGCCAATGGATGACTCCTTTTGATCTTTCTTTTTCTTTGTGCTCGATCAAAACCGACAGAAGTGGGTTTCCCTATTCGAAAGTAAATATCCAGTCCGTGGTTACATATGTTAATAAGTTTGATTACAATCAAAGTTTTCCTACTTACATGACATGGTAAGATCGATAAATGGGATGATGGTTTAGGTTAGAATCCTAAACACTACGTCGTCAGTCAGTATCAAGATTGCAATGTGTATGTCCTAGTGAGTTATAGGTGACATCTCGGTTGTAGCCTAACATTATTTTTTTAGCGGCGAATTTTAAAGTGTCCTATAAACTATTGGTCATAAATAAATTTGTATTTTTTTTCATTTCAATTACGGCCCTTTATGTTAAGCTATTTCTGTTTTATAAACTGCATTTGTATATTATATGGTTGCGTCCCTTGCAATGCCGTTTTATTCTCCAAAAGGAATTCATTCTTATTTTTCATGTTTGTTAACCTAAACGCTCTGATATAACCAATAAAAGGTTCACCTTAGGTTGAAATTCGTGCCTCGACTTAAATAGACTTTAATAACAAACAAACAACAATCAAATCCATAAGGAATACTTTATGTCAGTAGGTTTTGTTGTATTTCGTATTAATATTTGGGTTATCTAGGCATATTTTTGGTAGTTAATCTGTCACGGCTTTCTGTTGTGGCAGTGACCATACTGGTCCATGACCATAGTCATTGTCTCTATTACAGATAACCTCTACCTACCAACGTGAGTTTTGATACTATAACCATTGACACTCGGTCGGCTGCTCCCGCATACATCACAAAGTGTGAATAATCGCTGTGGTTGATTACTTCTGAACATAATTTTGAGCCTTTGAGATAAAGATTAAAATGAGACCATAGTCTTGATTGTAGAATACAGAAGATATACATTGCAGCAGCGCTATCCAACGCGGTGCCCTCGGGCGCTATGGCGCCCGTGTCGTACATTCATGGCGTCCCATTTTACCACCACTACTTTAACATTAATCAGATTTCAAGAAAACACTATTTATCAGGGTGTTGTTTTTTTTGTAGCACTCTCATGAACATTTAGCGATCTTGTTTTATTTTGAAAGCATTCTACTGCCCCGCTACTCCACTCTGCTTTTTCACTCGAGAAATCGTCGAGCATCTCAACTATAATATATGAATATTGCAGGGCCGTGCCGTACTATGATACAGAGAGGCGGCTGCATCAGACGGTACTGTAAGGGGGGCGGCATAAGTAGCGAAATCAAAATCACAATTAATGGTTATTTTAAAGAACAAATTTAAGGGGCGGCATTTCGAAGTCTTGCATCATACTGAGAAAATATACCGTACGGCCCTGGACTATTGTTACTATTAGTAGTAGTATTTCAATTGTCACATTGTGTCGGCGCCTCCACGACCATAAGTCAGATGCCCCGCATTACATAAAAGCGTCGCCCGAGTGGTTACCGGGGCCCAAATTTGGGGTGTAAAGAATAGAACCACTGTTACCTGCCACGCATGTCGTAAGAGACGACTAAGGAGGTTTGGCTGAAATCGGATGCACATGTCCTAAACGTGTAGAAGTCTATGCGTTTAGGAGCCTACCAAACCAATGTACAGCGTATACACGTTCTTGGCAAAGATCAAACATATCACAAAGAGTGATTAAAATTGGTCGTAAAGAACGAACGCAAAATAAGAAGAAGAAGAAGAAGACATAAAAGCGTTTGACAGCACTGCATTGGAGTCTCTGAAATAAGACAGTAACATAACACATTTGCTATGATATCTCCTATTAAAAGGAAGCACCCTCTCTACGTGTTCTTATCAACCAATGAGATTAAACACATTCCGCATATACACTCTCTCTACTGTTCTAACCAACCAAGAAGATTAAATGCGTTAAACATAGTCTAAGATACGAGCCATTTCGAAATAAGACCAGAACACAATCGTTGCCATATTATCTTCTAATAATAGTTTTAGCACCTGCTCAGTTCAAAGAATATGAATTGAGGAAATTAATCAAACGTTTTTGTTGTCTTCGTTTCCATGCACCCTTATCGTGATTATGATGTGTTGCATTAGATGTGTGCAGGAGTTACACTCAGCGTGTTTTAGAATGTGTTAACCATTCGTCACGAGAAGGCTGAAGGTATTGATCACTTCTTTATTTGTTATGTAAATTCGTATGATTGTTTTGTTTATGAATTACTGATTGTATTTTTTATATAAATCGTTAAAAACAAGAAAACGGATACAAACAATAATGCTGTTTATATTTGTTATCATATCAACGAAACAATATAATTTAGTTTCCTTTGGATGCAAGGCACATGTACCGTTTGTACTTCCCACGAGTTTGTCAACTAGGTTCGTCCCCCGCATGAAGCGATCGAAGCTATTTTTCAAGAGATCCCTGCTCTCAGGGAAGGTTAAAATCGAATTTTTATTTCTATCGGAGACGGACGATAAAACGTAGGTCTCGTGTTCAAGTTGAGCACGTAAAGAAACCACTGGAAGTTGAAAATCGATTATAGTAAGCTGCAAAGTCGCTGCCCGGGTAAAATTCGGGAACAAAATATTAACTTAAAATTCTTGCACACATCATCAAAATGACACCAGACACCTTCGCTGTTGCTACGAAACTCGTGCAATTTCTGTGTAAGAAAGAGGTCGGAAGACACATGATTATTCAGCGAAGTGCAATGATGATGATCCTATCATAGAAAAAGAAAAGTAAGACGGGTATTCAGGACCAGGTCACATACTGGTAAAATTCTTGTTTCATTTTCTCGTTATGTCTCGGATGTAGATTCGCTTGGCTAACGAGGCAAGAATTGACGTGATTTCTGTATGTGGTCTGCTGGAGATGAAGTGTCTATGCAGAATGCTGGATGTCATCTTCGCATCGAAGGCTAGCTGCAATATCCCTACAATATCCCCGGAAGAAATATCTTCTCGGAAGGAATCAGACATTTCATCTTCAGCACGGCTGGAACTTGTAAGGTAGTCGCGGCAATGTTACCTCTGAATTAGAAGTCTGCCAAACTTATGTCATTGTAGCTGTATTTATCAAGTATAATTGATAGATTTGATAGGACCATCATCATTGCCCTTCGGGGAGTAGCCATGTGTGCTCTGATCTCTTTCTTACACAGGAAGGTGTTAGCGACAGTTCACACACTCCGTAGCCCTTGAGGAAGGTCCCTAATGTAATTTAGAAGATAGTGAAAATACTTAGTAGGAATTTTATTTTGAATAATTTTTCGAATGGATTTTGTCATGGCAGCGGCTTTCCAGCCTCCTCCTCTCGATTTTGAACTGCCAAGAGTTCTTTTACGGGCTCAACTTGAACACGAGATTTACGTTTTATCGTCCGTCTCCGATAGGACTAAGAACTCGATTCACTTACACTGTTATTAGGGATCTCTAGAAAAATATCCAGATGGCTCCACGAAGGAGTGAACTTGGTACCTTTGAAACGAGAGACAAGCACCTAACTTCTACACCACAGAGACTTCTCGTTATTAATCAAGTGTTTGTTGCCAACTTTAGATTGTGATTTATATACTAAACTTCACTTTCAACAACGTGCATTAGTTGAGTTTTACCTCTGAATTCAGAGTAAGGTTCGTCTGAATGGCCAGAGACGTTGGTGATTAAGAAAGCCAAACTTCTCGCAAAAATCAGTCAAACACGCTATGACTGCTCCTGAATTAACATTGTGGCTTGGCGAGTGTGACAACAGAGAATGTCCTACAGAACTGCCCCCAGTATGTAGACTTGAGAGAAAGAGGTGGCCCACTTACACCAGCGCCTAAGACAAACTGTATGGCGTGGCTGACAATCTGAGGCAGACGGCAGCCTTTAATTAGAGAATACGAAATCCCAATCTAGTGAGAACACAGAAGAAGAAGAAGCAGAATTAATAGCGGACGAATGAAAAAGAAACCTGCATTATAATTTCTTGTAACAATCATGTAGTACAAACAATCATAGTCTCTACACATCAATCTTAACTATTTCTACGCAATAAACGCTACTGAATTATGAACACATTTGTTTTATGCATACCAGCATTTATCATTCAATCGTTCAAATATGCTGTATTTGTGTGTGTTTTCATAAAATGTGTATAAAATGTATTATATTCCTTCCTTACTGTCGTTATACCGTAAACCGTTTTTCCATACCGCTCTATTCTGGACAACCCTTTAAATCTCTTCTATGGAATTGCGTAAAAGAAAATAAAAAAAGGTAAAGGAACGCTTTTTACATCACGTGGTATATAGGGTGGTATATACGGTGCTAGGTCCGCATTTTTCCATTGACTGTCCATCGCCCATGGAATTGAGAAACTAACATAAAATAGCGGAAGAAAAAAAGTATCAGTATCAGAGCAAATTTCCTTAATATGTAACAAATGAAACGACCACCCGCGTCTGGTACTTAATTAAACTATATAATCAATGACCGGCCCTTTTAGTGTTACAGGATAACGAAAATGACGTCAACCGAAAGAGAGCATAGTTTTCTTGTTTATAAATCTTCTTCTTCGAGCGCTGCATATAAATCTTCATATAAACCTTCTTCTTCGAACCCCTTGTTAACCACTCTTTGTTATTTGTATGTGATCTGAGCATAAGAGCAATTGTACGGTGTGCCAGTTATGTGCCTACAAGTAGGCCAGCACATCCGATTTCTGCGACGCTTTTTATGTACTAGACTAGCTTCCATAGGCCCCTGCATCAGATACCTTTTACGACATGCCTTGTAGGTCGCAGTGTTACTAGTCTTTGCTCTCCCCGTGCGCCCCAGCAACACACTGGCGGTTTATAAATCTGAACACCGATAATGTGCACGACGAATGAAGTCGAAATTTAACGTTGCTTTCTCCACTACACATTTATATTCTGCAAACATTGAGAAATAATGTTTATTGTCTACATCTTCTATCGACTCCTAGAAGTCACAACCCAGAAGTCACGTCCTTAGAAAAATATCAGAACATTTGTAAATGAATTAAAATTCTCTGATATGTCCCTTCTAAAGTTTAATTTGATTATATTATACTTATTAAACAAAAATTACCTGCAACATATTGTTCTCGTTTACTGATAGTACGCTTGGAGATTTTATAAGGTCAATTAATTAAGGCCGCTTGCCCGCGGCTGTCGCCACGCCTGTGCAGATTATCGGTTTTATTTCCTCCCTAACATAATTTTAATTTTTTTATTTACTGATGTTTAACCCTTTCAAGCAGCAGCTTTTTTTTCCAACGGAGACACTTATATTGCAATGTATACTGGAATTAGTCAGTATACTGGTTGTTCGACATCTTAAAATATACAGAGAGCCAGTACATCGGCTCGGAGGGACGAAGAGGTTAACACGTGATGTTTCCTACAGAAATTCCCTCAACATCTAACTATTCAACCGCCCACGCTTATCTCTTATTCAACAGTTACTAAAAATAAATTTAAAATATCACGTACGACAACGAATATCGGAATGCACTTTTATAAAGTTTTAAAACCGAAGGATTGACTTCATTACACCGGGTTTTACTCCAAATGGCTCGTTCCATGTCTGCAGAAATGGCACGCGGCCTGCCGAAGTATTGCACAAAGCACGAACTCCGTAGCTCCAGCAACAATCATAAGGGTCTTTGGAAAAACTGCACTCGTGAACAGAACGGCGTAGTCCGGATTCGAATCCACGACCTTCGACTCACAAAGCAAAGGGCTTTACCACATAGCCACAGATGAATGCATGTATATCTTTATGCATGTAGGAACACGTAACATTCTGTGATTCATGAATAGTGTAACAAAACAAATGTGCCATTTTGTTTTGAAATGAAAACAACTGAATCAAAAAAATAACAAAAGAAATATATGTCTGAATATCAGGAGAAGGGTGATAGAGAACAGTCATAATTAATATTCGGTAACAGATCTATAACAGATATAAGAAAGAGAAGATTGAGATATGTTGGGCACACCTTGAGGAGAAATGATTAACGAATATCAAAGCAGGCATTGAAGTGGGATGCAAAGGGTTCAAGAAAGAGAGGTCGACCTAAGGAGACCCTGAAGCGAACTTTGCTGATAGAGGCAGGAAATATCGGTCTCAGTTTCAGGAGGAGATTGAGCGAGTTGCCCAGGATAGAGCGGTATGGAGAAATTACTTGCAGGCCTTATGTAACGTATAACGGTACGAGAGGAATTATTATTATATCAGATCTATTGCTTGAACATCTTTCGTGTAAAGATAATTTTCGTCTCATATCTTTGCATAGCAACGTGAAGTAAACAATTGTTCAAGCGAGAGATAAAAAAAATAACACACAGAGATAAGAAATAGTGTTGGGATACTTCCTCGTCTGCCACATGTGAAACTGCATTATTTCTATTCTCTAATTTGCTTGTTCATGAATTCGATTTCGCACGGAGATATGGTACGGTTTTATCAAATGAATCGATATCGTCATATTGTTTTGTTTCATTCAGGGCACGAATACCAACTGTAATAAAAGTTAATGACCTGTAATAAAAGGCTGCAAAAGTCATCATCCTTTTTTTTTTCTGGTCCGGTTTCATTTATTTTTGTTTTATTTATGAAATGGGAGTATTCTGGATTCACTTACCAACGCAGTGGATTCGATTCCTTAGGATATCGATTCACCCATCTACATTTTTGAACATGTATAGGAAGGCTTTCTAAGTTGGGAAACAATTTAGAATCGCCACTAGGCTTGCCAGTGGTAACCGGTCCAAATTTGGGGTGTAAAGAATAGAACCACTGTTACCTGCCACGCATGTCGTAAGAGGCGACTAAGGAGGTTTGGCTGAAATCGGATGCACATGTCCTAAATGTGTAGAAGTCTATGCGTTTAGGGGCCTACAAACCAATGTGCAACGTATACACGTTCTTGGCAAAGATCAGACAAATCACAAAGAGTAATCAAAATTGGTCGAAAGAACGAACGAAAAAGAAGAAGAAGAAGAAGCCACCAGGCTACTGTGCAAGTGCTCTGCTTTTGCTGACATTGTTATCTAGCTGACGGGAACTGCGCATCTATAAGGAAGGGGTTGGGAGGAGAGGCTGTGAGTGAAGAGTCCTCCGTCCTACCAGTTTTCAGCTAGTTTTTACCCTGTTGTTTCGATTCTTCTTCTTTGCTGAATGTTATCTAAGATTCAGTACTGTACTAATCTGTCATACTCAGCAGAATCTTGACCAGTTCAAATTTGTATTACACGATTGCAAATCTCACTTACTTCTTTTGGGGGTGGTTATCACAAAATGTGTGCCCTTTAAAACTTTAAAAGTTAATTGCATATCCTTTAAGGGTTTGCGAATCAACCCCAGCTTTTAATGCTATTTGTGATTTTGCTAGACCTTATTACGTTCAACAGTTTGCCGTTGCTTTCTGAACGGGTGCTGCCATCGTCCTTTTGTTAAAATCCACGCGAAACAATTTGCAACCAAACTGTCCGCAGCGTGATTCGAACTCAGAACGTCGGGGTTAATAGACCGAGTCACTAACCCTTAAGCCACAGACGCCACCTTAAAACGTTACAGACTCTAAAAATATTTCGTGATCCAAAGTTCGTACTGTTTGCTCACATCGTTTCGAGATTACATCACATGACTTGACTTATTCCTCTCCGCTCGTCGGGGAGCAGAGAGCAACCTTAACAGTTGCTCACCACTTTTCCCGGTTTATGACTGTTTTTCTTTATGGCCTCACTTCCTCTTTTCCGTTTTCCTATCAGGTTCCACTCAAATGCTTGTCTAGTGACATTCTACTGTTGTCTTTCGTATGGTATGTTCAACCCATCGCCATTTTCTCCTCTTAACCTGGGTCATCATAGGTTCCTATCGTTTTCTTATCTACAGATCTGTGTTTGCAACCCTGTCATACCATCTCGCCAAAGCCATATGTTGACAAATGTCTGAATCTTATTTGTATTTAACTTGATGACCGCCGCACAGCAACACAGATTTCACATTTGAACTGAATTTCCTGATCGTTATGTCACATGTTTACTCACAAATTTAGTTCGCATAGTAACCACGTAACATTGCTGTACGGATCGGAATGCTGGAAAATGACAGAACAGGATATGTCCAGACTCTCCACCTTTCATACAACTTGTCTGCGAAAAATCTTACTCGTGTACTGGCCGACTACTATCTCGAACCAAGAATTGCTTGCACGATGCCAACAAGAGAATATGGGCACTATCATCCGAAGACGACGCTGGAGATGGATTGGACATGTGATGCGCATGGAGACTGGCTCCGACACGAAAACTGCACTGAGATGGACTCCAGAGGGTAGACGAAAGCGTGAAAGACCCAAGATGACCTGGAGGAGAACGATAGAGCAAGAACTGAAGGAAATGAATCATAGCTGGAACACAATACAGAGGAAGGCCATGAACAGGGAAGAATGGTGTATGTTTGTTGCTGCCCTAAACACCAAGGGCGTAACAGGCTAAAGAGAGAGAGAGAGTAACCACGTTGAAACAACGTCGGATTTAGATCCATAACAAAGTCTCTGGGGGCTACATATATGTGGTTTTACCGAAGAATGCTAAGAATCACACGGACTTCTGAAACGGATAATGTTGAGGAGTTGAAAAACAATAAACATTAATTTTATCGTTATTAAAAAACCCCAAAACAAACTGATATTACTACCTGTAGTACCGCTTTTTATGACGGTACGGGACAGGTGGGACGGAAGCCTGAGAGGAATTTAATAGCCGCATAGCTAGTACAGTCGTTGGGAAGCTGTTCATGTTATGATTTTTCTGTTATGCCCACAACAGAAAGAAATCCTTGGTCGTTGCGTGAATCGAACACAGGTCTCCCGCATGGGAGCCGCTACTGATACATTCGGAAAGATGTTACTTTTTAACCGTTATAATTATGTATGTTTTTAATATTAAATGATATCCTCCCGCAGGTTACATACCGAAAGAATATTTTCTGAAGATGGACAGATTATCACTTGGAGTAAGAAGGAGGACAATCGGTGGTGGAGGGTCTAGTACCACGCTTGGAGTACCACGGAAACAGGTCATTAAATGTATCTATCTGTTACGTATCTGGTTGATTAACACTTATCCGTATATGTAAACAGGTTTTTTGGGACAGGTTTTTTGGGAGTACACAAAAAAACAATTGTCAAACACTGAAATTGTACTAGAGTCCTTATTTCTTTCTTCGCAAATCGCCTAGTCATTAATACATTGGCTATCCATGAAGACAATCTCTCTCTCTCTCTCTTTGCCTTTTTACCCCGGATCGCGGATGCGGCATGAGTTGTTACTCCTGTTGTTCGTTTGCTTGATAAAGGCCTTGTTGGTCGAAACGTAGCTGTATTTTGTCATTGTTTTTGTAATTTGTAAAATTACAGTACTTTGTGATTACGTGATTGCTATTGCCAATCTTCTTGAGATCTCTTTGGAGCAGTCACCGTTATTGTTAATTATTGAGCCCAGATATTCGTAGCTCTCTACACATTGGAGTTCTTCATTGTTTACTTGGATGTTAGATGAGCCTTTTGCTTTGTCAGTTGTCAGTATAAATTATATATATATATATATATATATATATATATATATATATATATAGATGTAGTATATAAACAAATATATATAAATATAACTTATTATATCAGTATTAAAATCCTTTAGAGACGTTATCATTTCTATTTTTATGTTGCCAGTTTTGTCACTTTTCCTTGTTTCCCCATGTCTGATAGTCCCTAACATATATGCTTAGTCGCTTGGGTAAGCATGCTGTTAGATATTCTTTCTGGCAGAATAGGAAGGGGGAGAGAGAACATGTAGGGTTTCTGTGGTGTAGAGGTTAGATGCTCGCATCTCGTTTCAAAGATACTCGATTCGCTCCCTTGTGGAGCCATCGGGATTTTTTTCAGAGATCCCTGATGTCAGCATAGGTGAGATCGAGTTCCTAGTCCTAACGGAGACGGACGATAAAACGTAGGTCATGTGTTCCCATTGAGCTCATAAAAGAACAATTGACAGTTCAAAATCGAGAAGAGCAGACTGGAAAGCCACGGATAGTGCAGAAATTCATTACAACGATTTAAAAAAAAAATCCTACAACATTTTTCACTCGGGACCCTCACCAGTGCTACAGGGTTCGTGCACTGCCGCTGAGATCTTTCTGTGTAAGAAACAGATTGGGGCAAACATGGTTACTCACCGAAGTGCAATGATGATGGCCCTATCAATCAATCAATCTAGCCAGTATATTCTTATTGGTTCTAAGCAGGCATGGGGGTGGAAGCTAGACAGTCTTCTTGTATTCCTTATAGCCATTTCTCAACACTATTATTCATAAAAAGCACTGGTAGACTTGTACTTTTTGTAGAGCTACAGTTTGATTTCTTTGCTATAGACCGTGAATTGTATGTTCCCTGTAAGTAGCTGGACAACATGATCAAGTAGTAGCATGTTCCTTGCGGAACGTCACTTTCATACCAACCTGCCTGAAAAACTATGTCTCTAGCAAGTTCTCCAACCTTCTGCAGCGTCATGTTCAAGGTTTCTTTGATAGTCTGCTACCACATTCGTCTTGGTCGTCTCCTGCGTCGTATTCCAGGAACCATGCCTTCCATTACCGTTCTCTCCAAACCACTGTGACGATTAACGTGGCCAAAATATTTCATCTTCCGTGACATGATGTTATTTATGGACCAATGCTCCTCGATAAGCAGGTCTTATATGATGTTTTCGCCCGTGTTGCGTCGGAGCCCGCAAGAGAAGCAAATAATAGTACCACTGCAACCTACAATACATGTCGTAAGAGGCGACTAGTGTAGACCTTAGGGATGTTACCCTAGTAAATAAAAAGCAGCGCAGAAATCGGATGTGCTGGCCTACTTATAGGCGCTTAACTGGCACATCGTACAATCCCTCTTAGGCTCAGATCACATACAAATCGCACAGAGTGGTTAACAAGTGGCAGATATGGAGCGTTCGAAGAAGAAGAAAGATATGATGTTTTTGTCTTTTCTCTCTCCGGGATGTTCTAAAAACTTTTCTGTAACACTTGGTTTCAAAAACGTCAATGTTGTTCTTTAATGTTTGTGTTATGGTCCACGATTCACATCCATATGTTGCAGACATGATATATGTGTGTTATTCTATGTTTTGTATGACACTCGTTCATGTTGTAACTCTCACAGGGAGGAACCAGATCTCATCGCCATACATCAGACACAACAAGTGAAGCCATAGATAAATCTGAAGTTCGATATGAAAATACCTACAAGTTGCCGCCTTCAGACAGCGATAGATTCGACACACATCGTGTCAAGCAAGTCATAAATGTAAGTAGCAGGGCTAAATGCTAATGTGGGTAAGTATGGCTAATAGCTATATGGCTAAGTTGCAAGTATCAGGACAAGAGGCTATGGCTATATGGCTAAAGGCTAAGTATGGCTAAGCTATGGCTAAGTATGGCAAGTAAGCAATGGCTAAGTATGGCATATAGCTAATCAGGCTAATGGCTAAGATGGCTAATGGCTAAGTGGTTAAACCGTTTGCCTTGACTTCCGAAAGTCCTATGTTCGAATCCAAACCGCACCGTTCTGTTCATTTTTCCCCAGAGACCATTAGGGTTGTCACAGGAGTTACGGAATGATTGCTTTATGTAGTACTCTTGGCAGGTGGCGTACCACTTTTGTGGAGTAGTACCGAGTCATAAGAGGGAATCACGATGCAGTGAAGTCAATCCTTCGTCTTTACATTAGATTCTTTACATTAGATTCTTTACATTAGATTCTTTTCATTAAATTCTTTACATTAGATTCTTTACATTAAATTCTTTACATTAGATTCTTTACATCAGATTCTTTACATTAGATTATTTACATCAGATGTTCTTTACATTAGATTCTTTACATTAGATTCTTTACATTAGATGTTCTTTACATTAGATGTTCTTTACATTAGATTCTTTACATCAGATGTTCTTTACATTAGATGTTCTTTACATCAGATGTTCTTTACATTAGATTCTTTACATTAGATACTTTACATTAGATTATTTACATCAGATGTTATTTACATTAGATTCTTTACATTAGATTCTTTACATCAGATGTTCTTTACATCAGCTGTTCTTTACATCAGATGTTCTTTACATTAGATGTTCTTTACATTATATTCTTTACATTAGATTCTTTACATCAGATGTTCTTTACATTAGATTCTTTACATCGGATGTTCTTTACATCAGATGTTCTTTACATTAGATTCTTTACATCAGATGTTCTTTACATTAGATTCTTTACATCAGATGTTCTTTACATCAGATTTCTTTACATCGATGTTCTTTACATTAGATTCTTTACATCAGATGTTCTTTACATTAGATTCTTTACATCAGATGTTCTTTACATTCGATTCTTTACATTAGATTCTTTACATCAGATGTTCTTTACATTAGATTCTTTACATCAGATGTTCTTTACATTAGATTCTTTACATCAGATGTTCTTTACATCAGATGTTCTTTACATTAGATTCTTTACATCAGATGTTCTTTACATTGATTCTTTACATTAGATTCTTTACATCAGATGTTCTTTACATTAGATGTTCTTTACATCAGATGTTCTTTACATTAGATTCTTTACATTAGATTCTTTACATTAAATTCTTTACATTAGATTCTTTACATTAAATTCTTTACATTAGATTCTTTACATCAGATTCTTTACATTAGATTATTTACATCAGATGTTCTTTACATTAGATTCTTTACATTAGATGTTCTTTCATTAGATGTTCTTTACATTAACTTTACATCAGATGTTCTTTACATTAGATGTTCTTTACATCAGATGTTCTTTACATTAGATTCTTTACATTAGATTCTTTACATTAGAAATATTTACATCAGATGTTATTTACATAATTCTTTACATTAGATTCTTTACATCAGATGTTCTTTAATCACTGTTCTTACATCAGATGTTCTTTACATTAGATGTTCTTTACATTATATTCTTTACATTAGATTCTTTACATCAGATGTTCTTTACATTAGATTCTTTACATCAGATGTCTTTACATCAGATGTTCTTTACATAGATTCTTTATCAGATGTTCTTTACATTAGATTCTTTACATCAGATGTTCTTTACATCAGATGTTCTTTACATCCGATGTTCTTTACATTAGATTCTTTACATCAGATGTTCTTTCATTGATTCTTACATCAGATGTTCTTTACATTCGATTCTTTACATTAGATTCTTACATCAGATGTTCTTTACATTGATTCTTTACATCAGATGTTCTTTCATTAGATTCTTACCTGATGTTCTTTACATCAGATGTTCTTTACATTAGATTCTTTACATCAGATGTTCTTTACATTGGATTCTTTACATTAGATTCTTTACATCAGATGTTCTTTACATTAGATTCTTTACATCAGATGTTCTTTACATTAGATTCTTTACATTAGATGTTCGTTACATTAGATTCTTTACATCAGATGTTCTTTACATTAGATTCTTTACATCAGATGTTCTTTACATCAGATGTTCTTTACATCAGATGTTCTTTACATCAGATGTTCTTTACATTAGATTCTTTACATCAGATGTTCTTTACATTATATTCTTTACATCAGATGTTCTTTACATCAGATGTTCTTTACATCAGATGTTCTTTACATTAGATTCTTTACATCAGATGTTCTTTACGTTAGATTCTTTACATCAGATGTTCTTTGCATTAGATTCTTTACATCAGATGTTCTTTACGTTAGATTCTTTACATCAGATGTTCTTTACATTAGATTCTTTACATTAGATTCTTTACATCAGATGTTCTTTACATTAGATTCTTTACATCAGATGTTCTTTACATTAGATTCTTTACATTAGATGCTCTTTTTTTATAGTGCTAGTTATCTTCTTCTTAACTTGTTAGACTTATTTGTGAATAACAGATTTACAAGATAGGTTTTATTTTTTTGTAAAGAGAAGAAATCTAGTTTTATTAACAACTTTACAACCTTTGTTATCATGTTGAAATCATCTAACAAATCTTGTATATATCTTCTACTTGTTTGCAACACTGGAAATAATGTATAATCTTAGTACTATAATTGCTATTGCCTTGTCTTGTTTAGACAGCGTAGTGCAAATTTGTATCTGCTTATATTCGTTTAGAAGCAATGTCAAACTACTGAACGTATAAGTGGTGCCTAGAAAATTGACGACCCGTTTACTGTTGTTGATGGCTAAGTCCTGTAAAGGATATGCCACGATTTTCATTTATATTCAGGATATGTCATGTTTGTGTGATGTGGTCATCATCATCACCCGTGATGGACGAGCATCATGTCATGTTTCGCCCGAGTGGTTACCGGGACCCAAATTTGGGGTATAAAGAATAGAACCACTGTTATCTGCCATGCATGTCGTAAGAAGCGTCTAAGGAGGTTTGGCTGAAATCGGATGCACGTGTCCTAAACATGTAGAAGTCTATGCGTTTAGGGCCTACCAAACCAATATGCAACGTATACACGTTCTTGCCAAAGATCAAACATATCACAAAGAGTGATTAAAATTGGTTGTAAAGAATGAACGCAAAGAAGAAGAAGATATCATGTTTATGTTACGGAAAACAAAGATATCGTAGGACTTTGCGCGCTTAGATGGATAAACAGGTGAGTATAGAATACTGCTAGTACTAACCAAACCGACGGGGGTCTCTGTGGCTAAGTGGTTAAGCCCTTTGCCTTGTGAGTAGAAAGTCGTGGGTTCGAATCCAGACCTCGGTTTCTGTTCACGAGTACAATGTTTTACAGAGACCCCTAGGATTGTCGCTGGAGCTACGGAGTTTGTGCTTTGGGACCATTCCTGCTGAGAGGACCGAGCCATATGGGGTAAAACCTGGTGCAATGAAGTCAGTCCTTCGGTTTTAATTAAACTGCACATGGTTATTTCTGCTAGCGGATCACGGCTTTGACGAATAATTAATTCAAAGAAAACTAGTCATCCACGAACATACATGGCTTACTTACTTAATTCTCGTTATGCATTATAGCTCATGAAGTTTCTACAACGACACTGATTCCCTTGCTTTTGGCTCTTTTAGCGCAGTGTTCCATATCAGAGACACTGTGCAGTTCTCCTTCAGTCGTGCGTCTCGGAACTCTTTCTTCGTGGATTTTCTTTCCTTGTTCCGGTGTTCAAAGGATGACCGTTCGCGCAGCTATGTCACGGTTTCATTCTCATAGCACGCAGTAGCCATTTTCATCTCCATTAAAAAAAAAATTCATTTTCTACGCTTTTCAAACTTGAGTCAACGATTTGATTTATTTATTCAAACATTTTTTAAATTCTAAGAAAGACATGATTAATGAAAGATGGACAGTCTGTGAATATACTACTTGGTTACTCTCCAGCATTCTGATCAAAAATAGCAGAAATTATGTGGTAATGTTGATACTGCGTCGGTACAGCAATTTTGTCTTGGTTTTCGTACATCATCTTAATTATAAAACGGATTATTTGAGTGTGTATGTGTGTGTGACACAGGAACAATTCGAAAACACAAAATTCTGGAATCCTGAAATTTTGACAGCTTGTTCCTGCAGAAAGTCTTAGGTCAACACCTCAATTTTTAACTCTTAAAGTGATTTCTTTACCAAGTTATCAGTCAAGTTGGTTTTAAAATGTATAAATTTCATAGCGTGTTCATTTAGTCATTCCATTAAGTCATTGATCATGCTCAGTAGTAAACGAGAGCAAAACGTAGCTACACAATTTGTGAACATGTAATATCAATGAATAAATCGGATCAAAATGTCTTTGCTTATCAAAACATAGGAAACAACTTTATTTTTTTCGATTTTTTTAATCCCGCAAGCATCTATTTTTAAGATTTTTAGGGGAGAGGATGGAGGAGGAATACAATGGAATTATCATTTTTAAATTTAGAAATTTGAATAAATCAGCTATCACACCTTGAGGTAAAATAGTGAATAAGTTGTTAATCCCGTATTTTTCTTTGACCTACTGTACGCGGTGGGTGATGTAGTCAACATCACACTCCCCCTTCACTTCTCATTGTTTCTATGGCAGCCAATTTATTCTGGGTAGATTGTTGTTGGAAAAAAATCCCAATTTAATAACAATTCCTATCGCCCTTTTTCCTAATATACCAAACGGTATGAAAACGGATTCTTAACCCCTTTGCCCTTCTGAGCTGAAATACTGGCTCACAGTATGTGTTATGATAACGCAAAGCCAGTACACTGGCTAATTCGGTATGAAAATGAAAATCGTGGCATATCCTTTACAGGACGTAGCCATCAACCACAGTAAACGCGTCGTTGATTTTCTAGGCACCACTTATAGGTTCAATAGTTTGCCATTGCTTTCTGAACTGTGAGGTCTATTTTTACCTTTTGTAAAAATCCCACTGAAACAAATTTGCTTCCAAACTTTCCCACCGTGGGGTTTGAACCAGGTACGTTTGAGTTTGTGATCGAGCTCACTACCGCTTGAGCTACAGACGCTCACTTGTACACAATTCTGTATACCTTGCATTATAAAATTGTCCAAAGAAAAACAATAATTAGGGAGTGAAAGGGTTAACATACATTACTTTTTTGTATTTTCTTGCAATTGAATTGTCAGCAAAAATTATCATGTTTATCTTCCATTGATTTTTTAAAAACATTCTTTATCCTGTTCAAATTTCATGGTAACTTTCCAGCACATTTTCTTAATGGATATTTGAGATATGCTCGCAGACTAGTGAGCCATATATTTCCTTCTCTAACAAAAAAACGTTCTCACATGAAGGATTTCTTTAGAACATTACGCAGTTTTTATACCATAGCAAAGCACATTTGAGTAAAGTCAGAGCTATTTTTGCACGGATGAAATCAGTCTGAAAATATAATATGCACTACAAGAAATCCATATGTCCAAGCATTATCGTATCGTTTCTGCTGTACGGAGCGGAATGCCGAAAAGATTTTGTTGTTGTTTTTCGTTCATTATATAGGAATTCAAGCGTAGTTATGACGTCTTTCTGTGATTGAGTGATGGCACTAGAGGGACATATTTTTGCGTAAATGCTTGATATCATTATTACTAATGTCCCTCGTCATTCAGACAAACCTTTGACTTAAGAGGTACTTGAAATTTAGATCCCTAGTGTTTACTCGAAAAAAAGAGTGCACATCAAGATTTTTGTAATCCCAAACCTCGAACTCCGGAATTTTATGACCCGTGGTCACCAAAGCAGAGTGTTATTAACTTCGTTATCGGTGACCCCATGCAGGAGAGTGACCAAGTGAGATATTTAACGTTTCATATTGTCGTCCTGCTATAACATAAAGTGTACGGCCCTTTTCGTCTTTACAGAGGGTCATTTACAAGTGTTACATGACAACTGGTTAGCATTTTTTTCGCCTTGCTCATCCCTAAACTTCTTGAAGATTTACTTGCGTATACGTAATGTTTTTCATAAACTGATCACCAGCATGTTTCCATAGTTCATAAACCGATCACAGCTAGTGTTCCATTAGTTCTAAACTGATCAGCTATGTTCTTAGATAAAATGATCACCAGTATGCCATTGTCAAACTGATCACAGCTAGTTTCCATTGTTTATAACCGATACCAGCAGTTTTTCGTTGTTTCTAACTATACAGCATTCAATCTAAACTCGATCACCAGCTAGTGTTTCCCATTAGTTGTTATCAATAGAAAAGTTCTTTACTTAGGCTTTACAGAAATCCTTATATCTGAGCAGTGGTCTGTTTTGGAGCCTCTTCCCTTCCGAAAGTTCACAGAACAACATCTGTTGGGGTATGCGGCTATTTTCTATTCTTCTCACATGTCCTAGTCATCTAAACTTCTACTGATGAGTATTCACTGGAGAGATGGCAAGTTTACCCGTTTCAGTACTTCAAAGTTGTCGTACCCGTTGATGTTCGTAATTTTGTGGAGAAACCGAAGGTGAAAGATATTAAGCCTTCTTTCATACCTTGAGTAAGCTGTCCATTTTGTGGAGACATCGAAGGTGAAAGATATTAAGCCTTCTTTCATGTCTTGAGTAAGCTGTCCATTTTGTGGAGACATCGAAGGTGAAAGATATTAAGCCTTCTTTCATACCTAGAGTAAGCTGTCCATTTTGTGGAGACATCGAAGGTGAAAGATATTAAGCCTTCTTTCATACCTTGAGTAAGCTGTCCATTTTGTGGAGACATCGAAGGTGAAAGATTTAAGCCTTCTTTCATACCTTATGTGTCCATTGTGGAGACATAAGGAAGTTTTAAGCCTCTTCATACCTAGTATCATTTGTGGAGACATCGAAGGTGAAAGATGTTAAGCCTTCTTTCATACCTTGAGTAAGCTGTCCATTTTTCTGAGCCATGTAGTAAGTAGCTATTTACGCAAGTTCAATAGATCTGTATCTTCGTCTGCAATGTTAAATTTGTGTTGCCCACACTCACTTTGATATTTCGCCGAATGTAGTAGCAACACGAAGTACGAGGTATTGACCATAAAAGCAAACACCCGATTTGAATTCTAAGGGGTTTAGAATATTGATTAATTAAAATAGTATAATGATCTTATCCCATTAATATTGCACCTTCCTTGAAGTTCAGACAAGCAATATGTGTGTACGTTTTTCCACCTGTGATTTCATTTATTTGTCTGTGCAAAAATGGTGTGTTCATTGTCAGCTGTATCTCAATTTCGCTGCATCTTAGACTGAGCCAGTTCTCTTTCTCGCATGTATCTTCTGTTTCCTTATTTAGTATGTAGTATTATTCTGTATCTTGCCTGTTGTTTCTTCCTGCACCAATTAACTGTAATATTTCTTCCGTCATCCATTATTTCCGCACATTATGTTTTATTTTTGTGATGATTTCCGATGATGTTTGACATATTGACTCCTTTAGAATTTCCCACTGTTCTTCGATGTTTTGTATTTTTGCTGTTGTGTTGTATCTATTCTGATGTATTATATTCAGACTGTTCTAGAGAATAGATTTCAAGATGCTGTGTACGATCGTGAATCTAGTGTGAGCTTGACAAAAGAACTTTCTGGCGAAATCCATCGACGGGTCAAAGACTTTAAGTGGAAGCGGTACAAACTGGTGTGTCACGTGACTATTGGTCAGCATACTGGTCAAGGAATAGAAGTGAGAAGATTTTATAATAACAAATTATGCATTTGGAATTTGTATGCTGCTAGGCTGATATGTAAATTAGTTTATTGATCCTTCCTGAAAGCAGAAAGCTGGCCACTAAAGCAAAAGAACAAGCCAATGTATACCAGGAAGGTGTCCTCACTAAACGTCTCTATAGAAGTGAAACACGACGAGCTTCCACATGTTCTGTTAGACTTCTGGAATCTATGACAAGACAGAATCAACATCGTTGAAGTTCTGAAAGAAGACTTCTTGGCAATCGGACAAGACAGAATCAACATCGTTGAAGTTCTGGAAAGAAGACTTCTGGCAATCGACAAGACAGAATCAACATCGTTGAAGTTCTGGAAAGAAGACTTCTTGGCAATCTATGACAAGACAGAATCAACATCGTTGAAGTTCTGGAAAGAAGACTTTGGCAATTGACAAGACAGAATCAACATCGTTGAAGTTCTGGAAAGAAGACTTCTTGGCAATCTATGACAAGACAGAATCAACATCGTTGAAGTTCTGAAAAGAACAAGTATTGCAACAGTATTTCCATGATCATCCTTTACAAACTGAGATTTATAGGTCAAATTTGAAAGATGGAGGATAATCTTTACTGCCTGTAATACTGTTTTAGGGCTGTGTAGGACAAGGGGGACATGCTTCTGAGAAATTTAATGGCCACATGGTTCGTGCAGTCACCGCGAAACTATTCCTGTTATGATGTTTTCTTTATGCCCCGACAGAAAAAAAACATACTGGCCTTACCGGAGATTGAACCCGGATATTCCGAATGGGAGCCCACGCTCTAATCCATTAGGACAGATGCATGGAGGATAGTATAATGCACAAATACTTTCTCAATGGAGAATATCAGAAGGAAAGAGACCTCGAGGCCTCACTTTACTTCAGTATAAGGAAGTGCGTAAATGGAATATACATGAAACATGCGTTAACGTTGATTACTAACAGCAGTGGAATATATATTGCGGTGCATTGGGGGGAAAAGATTAAATGGAATTATTAGAAAGAAGAACCACATAACAGATATACTACTAAGAGCTCCTTCTTCTTCTTCTTTGCGTTCGTTCTTTACGACCAATTTTATTCACTCTTTGTGATATGATTGATCTTTGCCAAGATCGTGTATACTTTGCACATTAGTTTGGTAGGCCCCTAAACGCAAATACTTCTACACGTTTAGGACATGTGCATCCGATTTCAGCCAAACCTCCTTAGTCGCCTCTTACGACATGCGTGGCAGGTAACAGCGGTTCTATTCTTTACACCTCAAATATGGGCCCCGGTATCCACTCGGGCGTACTAAGTGCTGAAAGCTGGGAGATATACATCAGGACACGATGTAGCCATTCTCAAGAATGACACCGGCAATCTCAGATCCATGCCACAACCATTATATTGTGTTCCTCGTGTCGATTTGTTCTTGAAAATCATTTAATATCTTTACATGGTATCTTGTGATATCTTGAACAATACACTCATATGCTTTTTGATAACGTCTTTTCTCATGATTACTAACAGATGTACATATATTAACTATATAAGGATCGATCATAGCGAAGTTGATAACCCGCTGCGCTAGTGCCCTGAAAATTCCGGGGTTTCGAGACCAACTTGGGCCAAAAATTACATGAAACTCTGATTCTTTACTTTGGGATCTAAATTACAAGTACGTCTGAAGCTGGAATACAGCTCGCCTGAATGGTCAAGGACATTGGTGTTAAAGAAAACAAGCGTTCACGCAAAAAAGACCAGTCAGATGTGTAATTTGTGTCATGACTACGCCCGAATTCATAGCGGGCAAATGAATATATATATTTGTTTGTGTTCAACTTCTGGTTTTTTCACATGCAATTAGTTTTTTTTCCGTTTTGATTAACATATGTTCATTATGTAGCAAGCCTGTCTGCTCTCTCATTGCCAACGACACCCATGTGCCCCGGAACAAAGATGAATGCAATTTTGCAAATTGTTGACGCTTGTAGTAATTTAGTCCATTGCTAGTTCTGTATGACATTAAATACTCTTTAATGCGTGACACGCCCTTTCAACCTAAGAACACGTTTTTGTGGCTATATTAGAGCTTGTAGGAAACAAATATAACAAGTAAGAGTAAGAATGAAACAAATATAACAATTAAGAATTAACTCCTTACGGAGAGTCCAGGTATTAGTTTGTGTACTGCATATCTAAGTGTGTTATTTATTATTTCAGGTTGCAAGTCGATGTGTATGGGACACAACACTGGATAATTTCTGCTGTGTCAAATACATAAACAAAAATCTGTTTGTTATTGCTCAGTGTTTTGGTATTTACTATGAATAATGCTAAATTTTTCTAATCATTTTATATATAAATGGCAAAATAGGAAAACATGAAGTATGATAGTTTTGTTTATTCTTCGCTCTTCACGTTACAAAGAGGCTTCACAGTTTTACTCCACGTTCCCCGGTCTTTGACCATTTTTTAATGGCTTACAATGATAATCCAACATCTTTAACTGATTCGGTCCGTGGGACACTGTAGTCACATATTTCTTATCTGTGTGGCCCAAGCGTCTTTTAAAAGACGGCTACTATTGCGTTGAGTTTTTATTAATTTTCACTCCGATTGTAGTTTTATATCAACCGGAAACTAAGTAGAAAGGAAGTACTAACGATAACCAAATCACAACATCGTGGTTTTGACTAGAATCAGAAGTGAAACCAAGTTTAATTTTCGTTTTCAAGTTACCCTGTGATTAAAAATAATGTCTAACAATTCAGAGTCTAGAAATGGTTTGTTATCAGCTCGTTCTGCACGTTTTACAGCTGCAGAAGCGCGAGATTGGTTGCATGAAGATGTAGATACTGATAGTGAAGATAGTGAAGCTTCTGATGACACAGAAGTTTGTGATTTAAATACGTCGATTATTAATAATTTAAATAATACTAGTAGTGTTTCCCAACCAGTTGCGAGAGGGGCGTTGCCCCAGTCAGGTTCCAGTAGGATTGCAACAAAAGAAGAAGGATTCAGACAGAACCTACACAGTCTACTTGGAGAGAAGTTATATAGTTGCTATGTTAGGACTATTATTCATATACTTTATTCCTGTAAATATTGCTATAATTTCCACTGTATGTGATTATATATTATGAGACATGAATGTTTAGTATGTGAAATCTTCAATTTGACAATTTTTAATGGAAATTTCTTCAAAGATGGTCGTGTTGCTAATTTGTGAACAGTTAGTAAACCATATATTCCATCAATATTTTCTTAATTTTTGTGTATTCATAAATGGATTACTTATATAAAGAGAGCAGTTACACTGACTTATTCACCATATTGTTCCTCAAGGCCCTTGGTAAGTTGGATTTTGTTCTCACAATTTCAATTAATTTTTTATTACATGCTAATATTTGTCATGCACAGTCAAAACAACATTATATTTTCGCATACAATAAATATTTTATGAAAGTACAATCATTTATCTTTAATTTGATATATAATAAGTTCAACTTTAAATCATATTTAGAAACAATATTTTAATTTAACTAAAGTATGTGTGCAATATTTTTGAAGTAAAAATAATTCCGTCCAGAGGTGAAAAAAACCTGGTACTGAATCAGTTAAGTTCCTCTAGAAAACTTCGTTTCCATGTCTGTTTAGGTATATCCTTTTCCATTTCCTTTTCGTGTTTTAGTCAAGTGCTTGTTTAGCGACACTCGACTGTGTCCTCCGGAAGGTAGGCTCGACCCCACGGCATTTATTCTCCTGACCTTGGGCATCATAGATTTATGTCCTCATCCACAGGCCTGTGTTTGCCCTGCGGCCATCGTAAATACTGGCCTTCGCGCAATATTTTTCAAGATGAAGGGTGAGGCGGATTATTCAAACGTGTTTAGTAAACATATGGACATTTTAGTAAACATATGGACTCAAACGGACTTCTTTAGTAAACATAACAACAAAATAACGATGCCTAGTAAGTGCTGTGTACCAAAATGTAGATCAAATTACGATTGTAATTATATATGTATAATATAAGTTAATTTAACAAGTACCTTGTTCAGTAAACATAACTGTTGTCAGTGTTGTAAACATAACAACAAAATAACGATGCCTAGCTAGTAAGTGATGTGTACCAAAATGTAGATCAAATTACGATTATAATTATATATGTATAATTTAAGTTAATTTAACAAGTAAATCATGCAAAGATTTAGAAGAGCACCAACTGTTGACTATTACATGACAATGGCACATGATAATCTGGTTGAAGCAATTAGTTTATCATCCACCACAATAAGCACTAGTTTTGTGCCAGAGAAAAAACTCAAATTCCTCCCTGAACAGTTACATCTGGTCAAAACTCCAGATAAAAGAAATTGGTATAGCAATAACACTTAGTGTTTTACATTTATGACATATTAAATTGAACTTGATCTGTCCTCATATCATCTGGATATGAAGATAAGTTCTTAGCCACGTCAAACCATAAGGAGATTGTCATACAAATTGTAACTACCAGTTACATGAAATTCTCATTAGACAGTACTGTATATGTCTGCGGAGCTCTAAAAAGAAATATTTTATTGTCCGCGGTTCCAACATTTTCCACAACAATGATATAAAAATCAGGAATGTTCAATGCAATGTTCAACAAGCTGCTGCTTCTTCACAAAAAGGGAAAGGAGCAAAATTCAGTAGTAGATAAAGATATTTGTGTAATACTGTTTAGTTTATGTGCTAATCAAGTTGTAGTGTGGTGAAAATTTATTGGCACAGTATTTTGTTTTCCCTGTACAAAAGTTCTTGGCCACGACAAACCAGAAGCTGTGGTGTTGTACAAAAATGTGGCTTACTTATTCATGGATAACTGATGAGAGACTACCATAAGCTGATGTAAGTACACTACACTAATAATCATATATAAATTACTCCTCATTCTGTATAAAATTACTTCTCACTCTGAAGTATTCTGTATACAATTAAACTAAAATAGTATGTGAGAGCAACAACTATAGCTACTCATCATAAAACTTCTTCTGTAATACACACATGCATCCAACAACAAGTTTCTAACATATGTAAGATGTATTGTCTAGATCGGCGTTTTCCAATAGTAACAGACAAGAGTTAGTCTGTGCGAATACACCGCCTCAGCTTGTGACGTCACATGGCAATATTGCCGTCTGCGCTGCGGCCATTATAGAGAAGGCCGTGGTTTGCCCCTATGTCATTCCATCTTATTTATAGAATCTGACGAAAACATTTATTTATAAAAAGACAGTTTTGCAAACTAAAAAAAAAAAAAGTCAAAGCAACGTTTCTGCTAAAAGGTCTTTATCAAGCACAAGATACAAGAGAAAATATGAAACAAAACAACGGTCTCAAATGGAACACAGCATAGACACTTTACGAAAGATAATGATATGATTCTTAATTGTTACAGCAACTAAAATGATAATACATTTCTTGCATATCTTCTAAATAACATCACAAAACGTTGCACACAAACTTACTAACACGCATATACATATAAAACACACATAAATGTAAACGCAAATGCATACATAACCAAGGTAGAACATAATATATGCATAAGGAAAGATAAAAAAAAAACCAGTGTAAGCTGTTTTACAAAGTATCATCATCAGTCCTTGTCATGTCCAAGGACACATAAAAACAGTAGAAATAGAATTTTTGTCCCTACCGTAACGGCTCTCAGATCGACGCAGCATAAATTTTATACCAGAAAAGTAGTGGAAAGGAAAGACTGATGTTGAAGATGATGTTGACCACAATGGTTAATGAGAAATACGAGTCTAACTTCTTATTTCCCAATACACCTCATGGTAGGAAAAAAGGGTTCCTTTCTTTCCATTATCATATACTGTACACACTCAATAAATTATCTTACCATTATCATATACTGTACACATTCAACAAATTATCTTACCATTATCATATACTGTACACACTCAACAAATTATCTTTCCATTATCATATACTGTACACACTCAACAAATTATCTTTCCATTATCATATACTGTACACACTCAACAAATTATCTTTCCATTATCATATACTGTACACACTCAACAAATTATCTTTCCCTTATCATATACTGTACACACTCAACAAATTATCTTTCCATTATCATATACTGTACACACTCAACAAATTATCTTTCCATTATCATATACTGTACACACTCAACAAATTATCTTTCCATTATCATATACTGTACACACTCAACAAATTATCTTACCATTATCATATACTGTACACACTCAACAAATTATCTTTCCATTATCATATACTGTACACACTCAACAAATTATCTTTCCATTATCATATACTGTACACACTCAACAAATTATCTTACCCTTATCATATACTGTACACACTCAACAAATTATCTTACCCTTATCATATACTGTACACACTCAACAAATTATCTTTCCATTATCATATACTGTACACACTCAACAAATTATCTTACCCTTATCATATACTGTACACACTCAACAAATTATCTTACCCTTATCATATACTGTACACACTCAACAAATTATCTTTCCATTATCATATACTGTACACACTCAACAAATTATCTTTCCATTATCATATACTGTACACACTCAACAAATTATCTTACCCTTATCATATACTGTACACACTCAACAAATTATCTTACCCTTATCATATACTGTACACACTCAACAAATTATCTTACCCTTATCATATACTGTACACACTCAACAAATTATCTTTCCATTATCATATACTGTACACACTCAACAAATTATCTTACCTATTTTAAACAAACAGTGGCAAGTATTGGGCTTCCAAAATAAATACACATTATCAAAGACAGGATTTGAACCACACATCTTTATTTCTTACTGCCCCTATTGCCTAGCCCAACATACGAGCGTATTTTTCCATCCAGAAGCACTTGAGCTTTCAGCTCTTCGGCTCGGTGACATGGACATCGTAACCCTTCGGTTCGGTGCCACGAACACTGTAAATCTGGAGAACCTGTGGCTTTTCTGCCAGCCCGTGGAACTGAACCGCGCTCACAGGAGCTTGTCACCCGTCGTCCAACGCGCTACGAACACGCTGGGCAGGTCTCACATCCTAGCTAGCTCTTCAAAAAAAGACGTGTCTTTCATAAACAGCTTCTACTGTTGAACACAGAATAATCAGTTCAGATTGGATCGAACAGTGTTTACACAAACACAAACTTTGCATTGAATTCTAGTGTTATCGATCTCTGAAACCTGGAGATATCTTCATGGTCCCACCCCCTCCTATTTGTCTCAAACTCATACCTACCTGGTTCGTTTTAAGTTGGAACTTGAACAATTAAAACAACGATAGTTTCCCCTTCAAACGTTAACGCCTATTATGGTTAGATCTTTAACGACAACATCCATGACGTGTTAAATGTTACAGATTATTAACCTGCATTGTTACGATATCAAATATTACAGCTTATGAAAAACTGATCTATACTTACGTCTTGACTTTATTTACTATTTAGATTTAATTATACATTATTCCTCATATTTATAATGCTTACCTTTTGTATGTGTATGTGATTGGGTTGCGACATTAGCATTTATTAAAGAAATAATAACACAATTATCTTGGTTGAGAGTTGCTGTTGTTAATTATTATTGACTACAGTACAAATTCTGTGTGGCTTATTTCTTTAATGAGTCACATAGGCAGGAACAGATACGTAAAGAAGTTCTAGATAAATTAGCAATGCAGACTAATTGCAGGATATACAATTCAAACAAATCAAATATTTCTGATACATAAAGAAACATTACACGTTTATCAAGACCTTATTAGTGAGGAAAGCTGAAGGAAGTCGAGAAAGAGGAAGACAGACATACATGGGAGGGAAACATCAAGATATGGACACATTACAACAAGACAGTATGCAACAAGAGGTTCAAGAGACCGGGGATGTTGTAGGGCTATTGCAGCTAGCCTTCAATGCGAAGATGACATCCAGCATTCCGCATAGACACTTTCATCTCTGTCGTAACTAGTTCTCTTCTATTGTTTGATGTCAGTGTGCCATGCAGTGTACCATATTGAGATTGACAAAGACTCCAGTTGATCAGAAACTACTTTAGAAGTATACACATCGATGTTTAATAACTTTGGAAGATGAAGAAGAGGTTTCCTAGATCTAGCTTGTAAATTGCAAAACGCCCTTTTTATCTTTAAATTCTATGTACCCTTTCAGTACAACAAACAAGTTTTAGGAAAACTAGGCATGAAGAAACAATTATTAAGAGAAATAAAATTCAGACAAGTAAAGTATTTTGGGCACATAAAAGGCATGACACCATGATAAAACATTTACTAGAGGGGAAAGTTGAGGGAGAAGAGCAAGAGGAAGACCGAGAGATAAGTGGAGGGAAACTTTAAGAAATGGACAGGTTACAGTCTGGCAGTTGCAACAAATCAAGGAAAGACAGAGGATGCTGGAGATTCATTGCAGCCAACCTTCGATGTGAGACGGCACCTGATGCATGACCCTTTCTGTATGTGGTAAGACCTGAGATTTTTAAAATGTGAGGTCTTGGTAAAATTTGAAAGCACAAAGCTACCGATCCCTCATACTTAGAGTACGTTCATGTAATAGTTGTTTTGTGTATACTTAGATTACTGTCAGTGAGTTCTTGATTATTTCTTCCAAGTGAAAGACGCACATGGACATGGGGGACTTATTCGACCCAAATTACCATATTCAAAGCACCAGCAACTCAGCCCAATACAGCATCTGAGCCAAGATTAATATACACAACAGCTTTGTGCTATCAACTTTACTATATGGATCAGAAAGTTGGAGAATGACAGCACAAGATATATCCAAACTCTCTACCTACCATACAACTTGTCTGCCAAAGATCTTAAACGTATTTTGGCCAAATACTATTTCTAACCAAGAACTGCTTGCATGGTGTCAGCAAGAGAATATGAGTATCATCATCTAAATACTATTTCTAACCAAGAACTGCATGCACTGTGTCAGCAAGAGAATATGAGTATCATCATCTAAATACTATTTCTAGCCAAGAACTGCTTGCACGGTATCAGCAAGGAATATGAAGTATCATCATCTAAATACTATTTCTAACCAAGAACTGCTTGCACGGTGTCAGCAAGAGAATATGAGTATCATCATCTAAATACTATTTCTAACCAAGAACTGCTTGCACGGTGTCAGCAAGAGAATATGAGTATCATCATCTAAATACTATTTCTAACCAAGAACTGCTTGCACGGTGTCAGCAAGAGAATATGAGTATCATCATCTAAAACTAATTTCATGTGATCGCATGAGACTAACTAGAAAACTGACTGAGAACTCCTGAGGGTAAACAAAAATGTGGAAGACTCCAAAGGACCTGGAGAACGGAGAACTCTCACGTGAAAGAAATGAATCACAATACATAGGGCTGCTAACAATAGAGAAAAATGGTGTTCATTCGTAGCTGCCCTAAGAGCCAAGAGGGCCACAGGCTAGCGAGAGAGGGAGATAGAGAGAGAGGGCGAGAGAGAGAAAACGCACAAGCTGCCTAGCCTGAGAAATGTCTAGTGCAGACAGCTGACTCAGTTATAATGTCACATGTTTTCTACACAAATAAATGTCCATATTGAAAAGGAATTCAGACTGATGAACACATACTTAAAGTTTTTCCAGTTTACAATAACCATCTGCTCATAGAGTGACAGAGTTGTAAGCATTTGATATGGGTTAGATACCTCGACCTGGAGAAGACAACTGATTTCGAACTAGTGACAGACTTTAAGATTTGTCATAATCACAGACCTGAACATGAAACAGAAAATATTTTTAAGTACGAGCTCGTACTATAGCTCTCTCTCTCTCTCTTTCTCTCAATCTCTCTCCTTCTCGCTCTCTCTCTCTCTCTCTTTCTCTTTCTCTCTCTCTATGATTACAATTCTTCCTGTGTGAGAAAGTGATTGGACCATATATGATTATTCACCGAAATGCATCTATGATGGTCATATTAATCAAATAATCATTATTGCAATTTCCTTCTTAGTACTCATAGTACGTAGAATATAATAAAACCGTAAACCAAATGACGAAATATAATATAAAAATACAAGCATGATAGTTTTACAGCAAAGTAAAGCAAGAACCTAAATCTACTGTTCGACCGATATACCTTAATCAAGTAAAGTATACAAGATATCATCATCATTGGCCTCGTTATCACAGGAGACAATAGGGTTTGCGTCACGTAGTTTATTCTAAGCTGAATCACAGCGTCTCTTGTGGATGTAATGGTCTATTCTGGAGTGGTAATTCTTGCCACAGTTGCTGCAGGTGAGACTGGAGCTGCTACATAGGATGCTCTCTCTGTCTAAGATATACGTTTAAAAGACTTAATTGCTTCAGGTTTTACCATATAACTTGACCCTTTTCCGCAGAAATGATACACCATCTGCAGAGAGTATTGCAGAAAGCAAAATATATTTGGACACAGACATATATACGGACTGAACAACATACAAAATAAATCAAGAAAACAACACATATAACGAAAAGGAATTCAATAAACGAACTACGTTTGACAGACGACCAGAGTAATACACAAGAACGAATATAAACTCCAAAAATACATAACTACATTAGAATAAACATGCGAAAAATACAATATGAAAATTAGCACCACCAAAACAGGTCATAAAATTAACTAGATCAACCAACCAGATAAACATACACGTGAACAATGTAAAAATCACTCAGGTTCTGGAATTCAGATATCTGGGACTCATTTTCACAGCAGATGGAAAAATGATAAGAGAAATCGAGACTAGATGTCAAAATGCCAGCGCAACGACACACTAACTGTCACCAATTCTCAAACACTCAGGCATAGACATGACAATCAAACGCTGATAAACTGTACAGTTTTACTAACTCTCTGTTATCAATGTCAAACATTGTCTCCAACTAAAATACAAGAGGAAAAGATCACAACATATGAAATGAATTGTTCAATAAAACTGTCAATGTTACAACTTGAATTTTTTGTTTGCTGTGATGAGTTTTTGTAAAGCGTCTCTGTACTATTTATTTCACTTCTACACAACTGCTCAATACGTCTATGACCACCGTTTTGCATGCACTCCGATATCTGCTAGGGAGTAATAAGTAAATATATGTCTGCCCTGCACTCGAAGAGGTCCTTTTAGTAACAATAAAGAATCTGTAATCACAATGTGTCTAAGGGGGCTAAGTGGTTAAGCCGTTGACTTGCGTTTAGGATGTCATGGGTTCAAATCCGGGACGGGTAGTTCTGTTGACAAATGCAGTTTCTTCAGAGCTCCCTATGATTGATGCAAGAGCTACTGAATTCAGACTTTATGCAATACTCTCAGTAGGTGGTTAACCATTTATACAAAGAGTGGCTTTGTCATTTGAGGTAAAACTCGGTGCAATGAAAGTTTTAATTACATTCAATAATCATGCTCTACTACAAGCATTATTACACTTAAAGACTGCAGAATTGCAAAACATTTGTTTACATTTTGATTTAAATTTCAGACTGGTTAAAAAATAAACTAAAAAATTGACTGCACCATGTACTGCCTCCATAGTATAAGTAACGATTACTAGGACAAACGCTACATTCTGGTACTTGCTAGGACTGTTAATTGTGAATTCTGGTATATAATACTCTACAATATTCGAAGCTAGAATCATGAATTTAGGAAAATTACAAATAATAAAAAGAATATCTACAATGATGACTGTTTTAGCCAGCCTGACATCTTTTGTAGCTAATATGGCTTTATATGTTTTTGATTTGTTTCCATCGTTCTCGCGCTCACTGTTCGAGTTACGTACATACGGTGTTGCTGATTCGCTTAAATGTCGAAATTTGTTGGAGGCTTTGATTCTTGTAATCATGATTGCTGCGCAGATTGTGTTAGTAACAGCTGCAGAAATTGGCAACACAGCAGCTAAACATATGTTCTTAAAGAGATTGAATCCCAACCTGTTCGGTGCCTGCCACGTCAAAAGTCGGGATTTATTAAATCTAGAATCATAATCCCATACTAAACTTTGAGTCATGTAATCTGGTATTAGCAGCAGTTCAAAGATTAAAGTTGCACATGAGACGAACTTTACAGAACGGTCCTTCGTGAACGTTACTTTCATATTGAAGGGAAACAAAACACAGAAACATTTCTCCACTGAAAGAAAAATAGTGATAACTATTGATAGAGAATACACTTTCTCCCTGAATTGGGATATACAGTTAAATAAGGCTAAAGGATTGACGAATGTGATATCTGGTCGAACTTCGCAGACAAGAACGCTTAATGATGTCACCAGAACTAGTAAACATAACACAAAGTCTATCACGGATAAGGAGAAGAATTGAACAGTAGCACTGTCTTTGATTCCTTGTTTCAAGTACACGGCCATATTGATGGCGTTAGCTACTATACCAAATAATGATACACATGAACTAGTCACGATGAACAAAACAATCTCAATGTAAAATAAGCTTGTGTCCGAAACTATATAGTCAAATGTTGGCGTTCCATCGTTGTGTGAAAGAATACTTCGGCTCATAGTTAATGGTTGATGTTAACTATTGTTGGCCTTTCTTCATGAAGTCTTATTGTCTTTTCAACAAATGAGTAAGTTACAAAAACATAGCTTCAAATAAATAGGAGCTTTTATGTAGCACAATCTTTCAATTAACGAAAGATAAAATTGAACAATTGTTTCATATTCTAGATGCTGGCAGTAGTATTAGAGCCTGTAGAATAGATCAGAAAATTGACAAATTATTAAGAAATATATTAAGATTACAAAGAAAGTCTTTCATGGCCTATCTCAGTTCAGAACAAACCAATATTAAAGTTCTAAAACGAATAAATGTTTGAAAAACCACTGCTAATATTGATCAATATTAAGACAATCTGGCAATAGAGTTCAGCATACAATCTCAGATAACCTGGCAGTAGTGTTCTGTAGACAATCTAGTTATCTTTATAAATATTTGTCTCGAGCAAAACTTAACACTTCTCTATTTCAAAATAGCTCATTTTAGTTTCGTAACATCTTGATAAAAAAATTTACTTTCATTATTTGATTAGTTACAAAGGATTTGGTTCAAATACAGCTATGCGTCCTTTTTTTTATTAACGAGGAAAAAAGTAACTTGAAATCATAAAAATACCTGGTAACTGATACTAATTATATTCTCTGTTTGTAGAACTCATTAACATATTGATGTGAACTACACGATCCTTGTTTCGTTTCACGTATAATGTTTATAGATAAATAATGGCGAGTTCTTAGATTAATTTACATAAATAATATAGACATGCGTAACGAATATTTTAAATTACGACGCAACCGTACGAATAATGGTATTTCAAACATCTGAAATCGATGACATATACATCATTGTATTTTGTTTATGTTTTTCTTCTTGACTTCACACACATTTATGAAATTATGCAGAAAACTATTTCTGTGAAATCAATCTCATTCTAACCTAACAACAGGAAAAGTGTATTTGTGCATGCAAGATCTGAACGTGAATGTTTATTTAACATATATGATGATTAAAGTGTCAACATTGAGTTCCGAGTGGAGATAATTGTATTAAAATAATTAAAACACCGAGACGTTAAATAATATAGAATCTTTCTTCTTTAGTAGAATAAACAATATATTATAATTACAAGGTTCTGTCCGTTAGCAGTAGAATGTATGTATTTGTATATTATATTTTGACATTACAATGTAATGCGTAAGTTATTCAACCAATTTTCACACCAAGACGTGGGCTGTTACAAAAGACAACGTTGGATATATTAGACAATATTTCAAGCGAACGAAAGGCATGAAGGATACCATGACAAATATTGTGAAATATTTTCCCAGTGGCTACTTATGGTTGTGAATCATGGACCATTACACAAAAACAAGAACGAAAATCCAATCCTTCGAAACTAAATGCTACAGAAAGATCCTACGAATACCATGGACAGAAAAAAAGAAAGAAAACGGATGTCCTGAAAGAACTGAATGTTAAAGACAATTAGCTGATAACAGCATACTATACATAAAAATTAGATACTTTTGTCCCATCAAGCGTCAGAGAACAATATTAGAGGGCAGGGTCCCAAGACGCAGAGGCAGCGGCAGACCAAGAAGAAGATGGCTACAAGATATTAAAGAAACCATGAATATCCCCATTAGCGAAGTGGGCGAACTGGCTAGAGATAGAGTGAATTTCAGATGCGCTGCAAAGAGAGTAACGTCCTATAAAGGATATGCACCTTGATGATGATGGCGATAGTAGTACGTCGTGCTTGTACTACTCTGAACTCTATCAGCGAAGTTGATAAGTAGTAGTTGACGCTCGGGCAACTCAGCTACTCCATAACACATTTCCCAGGCATACGTCACGGAAAGGTGGTAGTAGGACTGTATTTTTTTAAACACGGTGAGTGATGTCAAATATCTTTACTTCCCAGTGTTTCTCTTGCTTCTACTTGAGACTGGGTAGACTTCAGAGCAGTAGTTGTTGGAAAACATACCACTCTTACTGAGGGATCTGACCCTGGGTCGTCACTCTTACGAAGCAAATACACTAAGCAGTACCATTTCGTGAGTTTGTGTGCTATGTAGAGTGTATTATCGATATAAGGATAGACTGCTGTAAAACTATGTAGCAATGGCGAAAACAAAGTACTTTAGTTTTACAGAATACAAAAACAATACACAGTAACGTTTCGACCAAAAAGGTTATTTTCGCTTTATCCGGCAAAAGATGTTTTTAGTCACAGATATTCATTTTAGGGCCTTTACGAACTTATTGTTTGATTCTATATGTTGTGTGCTGTGTGAGAAGTGAAATTCTTCAATACTCATGTATCCTTTGCTTGATAAAGGCCTTTTGTTCCAAAAGTTGCTATGTATTGTTATGTTTTTGTATTTTGTAAAACTACTGTACTTTGTTTTTACTTGTTTCGCTAATGTAGATTGTATACACTGAACAGCACCCTTTTGTGACTTTGTTTGCAATGGGACTGTATTTGTAATTTTTTTTTTTTTGGATGCACGCCTGGACAGTATTTGATAATCAGTCATTTATTAAATCTTTCAATTGTACACAATATGGTGTATAAAGTTGTGATCTGCTGTTGCACATATTAAAGTTATAACAAGGAGGTCTGTTGCTAAATGATGTGAAGCCCTTGCTTTGGGTTCTGAAGGTCCTGGGTTCGAATCCGGACCGTATCGTTCTGTTCACGAGTGCATTTTTTTTTAAAGCAATAGGGTTGATGCCGGAGCTACAGAATACGTGCTTTGCAATATTCTCGAAAGATAGCGTGTAATTTTTGCGGAGAAGGATCGAGCCAAATAGGGTTAAACCCGGAGCAATAGTCAATCCTTCGGCGTAAGACCCTTGAAGTCAGTGCTGTCCAATCGTTTTGTATATTGGGGCGCATTTGACTGATGTCTGGGGAGGCACAGGCGCTATGCGGCTATTGCAATAATAATACCAATAATAATACTTTTAATGGAGTGTTATTAATAGTAATATTGAAATGTATTATAGACATGAAAACTTAATCCTAACTTAATCCTAACTTATAATCGCGACGTTTAATAACAACCAAAAAAAAGACACCAAAAAATATATTTATATTTAACATTATGTTAAATATGACAGCGCATGAATGTTACACGTTTTAGAAATTTTGGTGTGCAACTGGAACAGGCTACATTCAAGGCATCATCCTTGTTTGAGTGTCAGGCATGATCGATATTTATTCTCGATCATCTTCATAGATGAAAACTAGACTTCACATAGATATGTTGAAACAAAGCACGACTATATTTTCAGTGCTTCATTACAAATCATTGAATATTTATTCTTGTCCACCAAAGCCCAGAAATTGTCATTGTTTTGCCTCGAGAAAATTTCAAAAATGTGTCTTCTTGCAAATTGAAAACTTATAACTCTTCAAAATATTATTTTTCAAAAGCTTCACAGACACACTTTCAAGTTCAGTTCCTTAAACACAGTGGCGGCTCGTGATCATTTTTGTTGGTGGGACCAGACAGATATTTTCGGAAAAATCATGGTTTCGGTTAGGATATATTTTAATGTATAAAATAATAAATACACCTTACACCTTATTTTTTTTTGGGCCCCGGCCACACTGGCCCTTAATGACGAGCCGCCACTGCACTTAAACAGATGCGAACGTGTTATTGAATAACATTATCATTAGTTGAAGGGTTAAAAACTGACTAAATGTGTTAGCAAATTGGACAGTAATGAGTTCAAGATGTTCGACAGAAATGTTCACATGCATCGCCACTCATAGATTCACCAATAGATTTTAAATTTAGAAGTTATAAAATTTCTCGTTTAAAAATTCAATCCAAAGTTATCATTTCTTTTCTTCTTCATCTTCTTATTATTATTATTTCTTTACGTTCGTTCTTTACGAACAATTTTAATCACTCTTTGTGATATGTTTGATCTTTGCCAAGAACGTGTATATATTGTACATTGGTTTGGTAGGCTCCTAAACGCATATACTTTACACGTTTAGGACACATGAATCCGATTTCAGTTAAACCTCCTTAGTCGACTCTTACGACAAGCGTGGCAGGTAATAGTGGTTCTATTCTTTGCACCCCAAATTTGGGCCTCGGTAACCACTCAGGGGGATCATTTCTTTTGAAACGCGCTTATTGAACTTATAATGTCTAAGATTTCATGATATTTAGATTGCAATTCTAGGCTCAACTCATTTAATTTGTAGATAATTTTTGCCAAGAAAGCTAAATCTTATCGCTATGGCATGTCGTCAAGTCCCATACGATATTGCATTTTTAGACAATTTAAGAAATTCCCTTATCGCAGTTAGAAAACTGCTGAATGGTTCCAGTGTCTTTCACCGCTCACCCAACTTACTTCCGTATAAAGACTTACATCACAATCAATGATGGGTTTTCTCTATCTCTCTCTCGCGATCACCACTCAGACCGATGTACCATATCTTCCCATAAATTCTATTGCTGTGGAAATCTGATTCATGCAGCCTTAGCAGTGGTGTGTTTTACATCACATCTTCAGCACAATTTGGAGCTCTGGTGCTTATTCTTCGGTGATGTGTCCGGTTTCAGTCAGCGTTTACTTGGTTCGCTCTCCGTTCTGTAGCCATCTAGTGTTCTTTACGGTGTGGGGTAGCTAACCCCAGGCCTAACCTCTTTATTCGCCTCTTACAACATGCGTGGCAGGTAACAGTGGTTCAATTCTTGACATCATCCTCCTCTTTTACTGTAACACTGGAAAAGAAGGTTATAATAAAGACACACAACTGTGCAGTATCCAAAATGTCAGTAAACTGAATGTTCTTTCAGCGAGCTGAAATGAAAAATATTCACACCGCTGCAAGTATAGATATAAATAAGATTGCAAATTATTAGAAATCTGTTCAACCTGTCTAACTACAGTTTGATGAGAAAATTGAATACGTTCAGTGGCGGCTCGTCATTAAAGGCCAGTGGGGCCGAGCCCCACCAAAAATAATGTAACGTGTATAAATTAAAATATAACCTAACCCAATACATTGATTTTCCACACAAAAATATGTCTGGCCCCACCAACAAAACTTAGCACGAGCCGCCACTGGATACGTTCATAAGACATAAGTTCAGATCCATCAAGGAGCGAACCGTGCATCTAACCTCTGCGCCACAAGAAGCTATTGTCATGTCACTTGATTGCTTAACAGTCTTTGTCGCAATGTTAACTTGGTTATAAGCTCCCTTAATTGGCGCCTTCTTAGTTGAGAATTCACAGTATATTTACTATTAAAGCTGTTGTGATTAGCTAAGAAATGTCGATGTGTATTATTTATTTTTTAATTTATAGATTTTGGTAGCCGTCCATCGCAAGCGATGATGACTACAATCTCAGACGTGTGCTGCTGCACCTCTCTGGTGTGTGCGGAGGTGATTGTAGAGTCCAATCCTAGAACAGAATCCCCTACCACAGGTGGGGCATACATGATCAAGGTTAGACATGTGCGTGTTGTGTGCTCTGTCTTTTCGCGAAGCTCGTTTTTTCTGTGCCTCAACAATACGATGATTATCAGCTATGCGGTTCCTCTTTTGTTGTTACAGTGCCACATTTGGCGATCTTGCGCAAGGGATTCCCAGCATGAGGTGTCTATATCGAAGCATTTCAGAGACACTTTAAGAGTGTCTTTAAAGCGTTTTTTTTTTCACCAGCTGACCGTCTGCCCCCTTCAAGTTCGCCATACATCAACTGTTTTGGGATGCTTTTATAAATTTATAGATATCTTTCCATCGTATAACGAACACACGGGCACGTGCCTTTATTTTAAATGACACAATTCTGATCCTCCTATTCAGAATTTAAACTTTAGTTTCGTTGTCGTTTAGCTACATTCTTTTTAATGACACATACTAATTAACAAATATTGCACGCAGTTCGTAGCTGCTACATATTCTTCTTCTTCACATTTCAACTCCCAACGGATCACAGATCTTCAACAAACTTCTTCCAGTTTTTCTCTCTCCTGCCATCCCATTCAATGCTTTCCAAGTTTTACCTATTCTTTTCATATCAGCCCCAGCTCTCTTCTTCATTCACCTACTCCTCTTTCCTTGAGGGCTCCAAAGTAGTGATTGTCTTGCAATGCTTCTGGTCGGTCTTCTCAATGTGTCTGCTATTCATCGTCAGCGTCTCTTCCGTAGCCCTTTCTCCATTGTTATCTGCCTAGTTCTTTTTATGAGTCCCTCGTTCGTAATCTTATCATACCATCTCAGCCCCTCTATTCTACGTAAACATCCATTTATGAAGGTCTGTAGTTTTCTGATGGTTTCTTTTGTTGTCTTCCCTGTTTCCGAGCCATAAAACAGCATAAAATAGATTGGCTGGTTTGGCTACAATATCAGAGGGAGCTGCCATTGATCGAAATGACATTCTTCACGAACTGAGAGAGTCTTTCCGAACAGAGGAGTTTCAGGGCTGTGAATCCCACTCGCTGACCAGATTGAGAGAGATGGGTGTCAATATTGGTGCAGTCCGAAAAGAACGACATACTTCGGAGCACCTATGGACATGTCCAGAGTGCTATGATGATAGTCCTCATAAAACTGATAACAGAAAACAGCATTGACTTCACATTTGAGTGAAAGATTATCAGATTCTAGTACATATTAATTTATAATATTATTTTAATAGATTAAATAAAAATGTGAGAAATAAGAATATCAGAAGCATCGTTGTTACTATACCATGCATACAGTACATCGAGAAGCAAAGAATCAAGTGGTTCGGCCATCTAATGAGAATGGAACCATATTTACTACCATCACGTACCTACAATAATCGACGCTCAGGGCGCAGAGCACGAAGCAGGCCAAGAACACGATGGATAGATAACATCTCAGAGTCCCTGCGAAAGCATGGACTGACAACGTCAAGCGCAACACACCTGGTACAAGATAGAAAACTAACTCTCCCCACGGCGCTTCACGGCAAACGTGGTTAAGATAAGATAAGATCATAAAATCGTCGATAGATAAAAAACACAGTCTACTATGAATTGAAACTAAAATCGCCACTCACTGAAACTAACATCATGTGTTCGTTGCTTGTGTCAGAAAGAATCCGTTCGTATGTGTGAATTATTTGAAAGGATGAGTTGAGAATTGAGAGTTGAGAAAGGCTCTTTTAGTGAAAAAGTCAATGATATGGAAGGACAGTAGAATGGTTACAAAAGAAAACACGATTGTACAAGCGATACGAGGGTGTTCTCGGAAGTGCAGTAACAAAAAAATGTAAATATCTGTTATACAGAAATGCTTTTCTTCATTTAAAATTCTGATAATCGTTAAAGCTGCCGAAGTAACTTGAGGTGCCAGAAATGTACAACGATGGCGTCATGGCGCCTGCGGGCTCGCGTTGGATAGCCATGATTTATTGTATTTGTTTCTTAAGTCACCAGAGTCACGATTAAGTGTGATACCGTTTCGTGATGTGTAACTTACCCATTACTTTGCAATGTCAAAATGTAATATGCCTACAAATACTTACACTCTACTGCTAACGGACAGAGCCTTGTAATTATAATATATTGTTTATTCTACTAAAGAAGAAAGATTCTATATTATTTAACGTCTCGGTGTTTTAATTATTTTAATGCAATTATCTCCCTGAACTCAATGTTGACACTTTAATCATCATATATGTTGAATAAACATTCACGTTCAGAGATTGCATACATAAATACACTTTTCCTGTTGTTAGGTTAGAATGAGATTGATTTCACAGAAATAGTTTTCTGCATAATTTCATAAATGTGTGTGAAGTCAAGAAGAAAAACAGATAAACAAAATACCATGATGTATATGTCATCGATTTCAGATGTTTGAAATACCATTATTCGTACGGTTGCGTCGTAATTTAAAATATTCGTTACGCAAGTCTATATTATTTATGTCAATTAATCTAGGAAGTCGTAACTATTTATCTATAAAATGTATACCAAAAAAAAAAAAATTAGAATCGTGTGGTTCACGTGTTAATGAGATCTCTACAAATAGAGAATACAATTAGTATGGTCAGTTACCAGGTATTTTTAGATTTCAAGTTACTTTTCCCTCGTTTAAAAAAAGGCATAGCTGTATTTTAATCAATTACTTTGTAACTAATCAAATAATAAAAGTAAATTTTGATCAAGATGTTACGAAACTAAAATGAGCTTGTTTAAAATGGAGAAGTTTAAGTTTACTGTAAACAAATATTTATAAAAATAACTAGATTGTCTACAGAACACTACTGTCAGGTTGTCTGAAAATTGTTGCCAGATTATCTTACTAAATAATTCCTCTCGTATCGTAATACGTTACAAAGGGTGGCCTGCAAGCAACAATTTAACTCTATTACCAGATTGCCTTACTATTGATCAATATTTGTAGTAGTTAATCAAATATTATTCAGTTTCAGAACGTTCATATTGGTTTAGTCTGAACTGAGATAGCCCATGAAAGACTTCCATTGTATTCGTAAGAAAATACTTGATCAATTTTATTGGCCAGTGCTCTGCTATATTCTACATGCTCTAGTACTACTGACAACGTCTAGAATATGAAACAATTGTTCAGTTGCGTCTTTCGTTGGTTAAAAGATTGTGCTACAAAAAAGCTTGCATTTATTTGAAACTATGTTTTCATAATTTATTTATATGTTAAAAAGACAATAAGACTTCACGAAAAAAGACCAGCAATAGTTAACATCCAGCATTAACTATGAATCGCGGTATTCTTTCCCACAGCGACGAAACGCCAACTGTTAATTACCTAGTTTCCGACAGTACCGTATTTTACATTGAGATTGTTTTGTTGATCGTGACTAGTTCATGTGTATCATTATTTGGTATAGTTGCTAACGCTATCAATATGGCCGTGTACTTGAAACGAGGAATCAAAGACAGTGCTACTGTTCAATTCTTCTCCTTATCCGTGATAGACTTTGTGTTATGTTTACTAGTTCTGGTGACATCATTAAGCGTTCTTGTCTGCGAAGTTCGACCAGATATCACATTCGTCAATCCTTTAGCCTTATTTACCTGTATATCCCAATTCAGGGAGAAAGTATATTCTCTATCAATAGTTATCACTATTTTTCTTTCAGTGGAGAAATGTTTCTGTGTTTTGTTTCCCTTCAATATGAAAGTAACGTTTACAAAGGACCGTTCTGTAAAGTTCGTCTCATGTGCAACTTTAATCTTTGAACTGCTGCTAATACCAGATTACATGACTCAAAGTTTAGTATGGGATTATGATTCTAGATTTAATAAATCCCGACTTTTGACGTGGCAGGCACCGAACAGGTTGGGATTCAATCTCTTTAAGAACATATGTTTAGCTGCTGTGTTGCCAATTTCTGCAGCTGTTACTAATACAATCTGCGCAGCAATCATGATTACAAGAATCAAAGCCTCCAACAAATTTCGACATTTAAGCGAATCAGCTACGCCGTATGTACGTAACTCGAACAGTGAGCACGAGAACGATGGAAACAAATCAAAAACATATAAAGCCATATTAGCTACAAAAGATGTCAGGCTGGCTAAAACAGTCATCATTGTAGATATTCTTTTTATTATTTGTAATTTTCCTAAATTCATGATTCTAGCTTCGAATATTGTAGAGTATTATATACCAGAATTCACAATTAACAGTCCTAGCAAGTACCAGAATGTAGCGTTTGTCCTAGTAATCGTTACTTATACTATGGAGGCAGTACATGGTGCAGTCAATTTTTTAGTTTATTTTTTAACCAGTCTGAAATTTAAATCAAAATGTAAACAAATGTTTTGCAATTCTGCAGTCTTTAAGTGTAATAATGCCTGTAGTAGAGCATGATTATTGAATCTAATTAAAACTTTCATTGCACCGAGTTTTACCTCATATGACAAAGCCACTCTTTGTAGAAATGGTTAACCACCTACTGAGAGTATTGCATAAAGTCTGAATTCAGTAGCTCTTACAACAATCATAGGGAGCTCTGAAGAAACTGCATTTGTCAACAGAACTACCCGTCCCGGATTCGAACACATGTCGTTCGGAACTCAAGTCAACGGCTTAACCACTTAACCACTTAGACACATTGTGATTACAGATTCTTTATTGGTTACTGGAAAGACTTCTTAGAGTTCCAGGCAGACATATATTTACTTATTACTCCCTAGCAGATATCGGAGTGCATGCAAAACGGTGGTCATAGACGTATTGAGCAGTTGTGTAGAAGTGAAATAAATAGTACAGAGAAGTTTACAAATGCATCACAGCAAACAACAAAATACAAGTAGTAAATGTGATATTTTATACAATATGGTGTCCTACTTTGTATTATTATTATTGATAAGTAGTTACACACAGATAATGTTCATAACATTCAAGTAATTGTGGTGAATCTGCAAATCTAACCAGACTGAAAGAATATGAAGTCAACTGTGATGCAGCTAGACAAGCAGAGCCGTCCCTATGATACAGAGAGGCGGCTGCATCAGGCGGGACCATAAGGACGGCGGGCGGCATAAGCAGCAAAATCACTATTAAAGGAGTTGTTTTTTTATCATACTGAGAAAATATACCGCACGAGCTTGTAGACAAGAACACTATACTGGAAGTCAAAGAGGAATAGTAAACCAACATGGAATGTATGTCATTAGTTGCCACACACTGAGAAACAAACCGAGGAGGAGTCGGAGTACTTATTGATGAAATCGTTCAACGTGCAGTGTTGATGATCCGACGACTAAACTAAACTAGCTATTGTATAATACTGACTAACTATTATCTACATTAGTCTTATCTTGTCCACTTATCATGTTCACTTATGCAGTGAAACTCCATTGAGAGTTGCGTAGTTTTCGATCTTGAACCAGATGTGTTGCAAACTTTGAGCCCATGTTGCCGTTGTATTTTTGTGATGTTATCTATCCATTCACATTTGTTTTAAAAAAACTCTTTGATACATGTTGTGACTCCAATCTTGTAATTTAACATTGACAGCTTTTCTTAAACAGTTCATTTTATATGTTGTGATATTTCTCTCTTGTGTTTTAGTTAGGGACGATATTTGACATTGATAACAGAGAGTTAGTAAAACTATACAGCTTATCAGCTGTCGTTTGATTGTCATGTGTATGTCTGAGTATTTGAGAATTAGTGACAGTTAGTGTGTTATTGCGCTGGCCTTTTGACATCTAGTCTCGACTTCTCTTAGCATTTTTCCATTTGCTGTGAAAATGAGCCCCAGATATCTGAATTCCAGAACCTGAGTGATTTTTACATTGTTCATGTGTATGTTTATCTGGTTGGTTGATCTAGTTAATTTTATGATTTTGTTTTGTGTTGCTAATTTTCATATTGTATTTTTCACAAATATATTATGATGTAGTTATGTGTTTTTGCAGTTTAAATTCATTCTTGTGTATTATTCTGATTGTCTGCCAAACGTAGTCCGTTGATTGAGCTTTTTTGTGTTTTGTTATCTATGTTTGTTTTTTTATTTATTTCGTATGTTATTCTGTCCATACATATGTCTGTGTCCATATATTTTGCTTTGTACAATACTTTCTACTGGTGGTGTGTCATTTCTGCGGAGAAGGACCAAGTTATATGGAAAAGCCTGAAGCAATGAAGTCAATTCTTTTTTTTAAAACGTATATCTTAGACTGAGAGAGAGCATCCTATGTAGCAGCTCCAGTCTCCAGCTCCAACTGCAGCAACTGTGGTAAGGATTACCACTCCAGAATATACCATTACAGCCACAAAAACCATTGTGATTCAGCGCATAACAACGTGACAGACAACTTATTGTCTCCTGAGATAAAAGGCCAGTGATGATGATATCTGATATACTTTACTTGAATAAGGTCTTTCGGTCAAACAATCGATTTAACTACTTGCTTTACTTTGTTGTCATTTCCTTCTTTGGTATAAGGTTTTACTACAGTCTACGTACTATGATTATTGTAAGTAAGATGATTATTTGCTTGATAATAGTTAGTCAGCTGCCTTTAACGTTTATTATGAAAGAAAAAGCATCATCAATGCACTTTAGTGAATAATCGTATATGCTCCAATCTCTTTCTCACATAGGAAGAATTGTAATTGCAATAGAGCGAGCGAGAGAGTGAGTGAGAGAGAGAGAGAGAGAGAGTGGCAGCTATAGTACTTAAAAAAAAGTAATAATTTTTCCTTCATGTTCAGGTCTGTGATTATGATAAATTATAAAGTTTGTCATTAGTTCGAAATCAATTGTCTTTTCCAGGTCGAGGTAGCTAACCCAAATCAAATACCTTAACTATGTCCCTCTATGACGAGATGGTTATTGTAAACTGGACAAACTTTCAGTATGTTGTTCATGAGTCTGGGTTCCTTTTTTCTGCATTATTTCTTTCACTACACAGACAATATGGATACTGAAGTTCAGTATAGAAATATTTTTGTGTGAAAAACTAAATGAAGCTTACAACCTGAAAATTGAATCACCAAGAAGAAGGGACAGACCAAGAAAAAGATGGATTGATGAAGTTACAGACTTCTTAAAATTTCACAATATCACAGCATACCAAGCGACATAGCGTGCACTATCTCGGAAACCGATCATCAGTTAAACCTGCTACGCCTAACGGCAAAAACAGAGAAGAACAAAAGAAGAAATTAAAAATAACAATCGAGACACTATCTATGAGAATTGGAAATTGTCTAGTAAACTTCGAATAAAACAATTTCTTTTATCATAATATTTGATAACTAGAAGAGATTTCCAAATACAGATAAAGAAATTCATATGAAAAAAAAATGATGATGCACAAACACTCTATTTTTCATATTATTTATACATTACAATCACATTCAGTTTGCGTGGTTTTTATATAATTTTTTTGATTGAAGTTGACATTTTTGTTAATTTAACAAAAGAATAATAAGCATGCCAGCACAGTGGAATAGGCTAACTATGTCGCCCGAGTGGTTTCCGGGGCCCAAATTTGGGGTCTAAAGAATAGAACCACTGTTACCTGCCACGCATGTCGTAAGAGGAGACAGGAGGTTTGTTTGTAATCGGATGCACATGTCCTAAACGTGTAGAAGTCTATGCGTTTAGGGCCTACCAAACCAATGTACAACATATACACGTTCTTGGTAAAAATAAAAATATCACAAAGAGTGATTAAAATTGGTCGTAAAGAACGAACGCAAAGAAGAAAAAGAACTATGTTTTGTGAAAGTGTGGCATATAAGTTCATTTTGTTATATTATAGATGTTAGTAGCGAACGACAACTGAATTATAAAAGAGGTTTAGTCACCGCTTCTCGGCCTTTTGGCTAACAGCAAAATATAGTGCCCAAAGTTTGATTGCAACAAGAATGTGGGGGCATTCATATAATCAATAGGCACACTGTTATACATAATGACAAGCTTCTTTTTCTTCGAACGATCCATTTCGACCACTTGTTAAACCACTCTTTAAGATCTGTATGTGATCTGAGACCAAGTGAGAGTGTACGTTGTGTTAGTTATGCGCCTAAATGTAGACGACAGGGCCTGCTATGCCTGATACAAAGAGGCGGTTCCATCAGGCGGCACCGTAGGGGGGCGGTGTAAGTAGCGAAATAAAAATACAATTTAAACCATTCAATATTTTAAAATCTTTTCTCAACGCTTTTTTATATTAGTCTAAGGTCTTCCAATATAAATGTATACGATTTATGATTTATCGCACGCCTCTGCCTAAGCGCTTTCGGTACACTTTGACCTCTGTTTCTGGTTCGGGTGCATCGTTGACGAGCGCTCTCCGAAAGACTTGTGATCTGACAGCGCGAAACTATTATTTTTGTTTGTAATATACCGCGAGGCGGCTCCTAAAAGCTAAGGCTGCAATTATAAAGTTATCAAAAGGGTGACTGTTTAAAGAAAAACATTTAAGGGGCGGCATTTCCAAGACTTGCATCATACTGAGAAAATCTATCGCACAGCTCTGGTAGGCCAGTACATCCGATTTCTGGGACGCTTTTTATTTACTAAGGTAGCTTCTCTAGGCGCCTACCAAGACACTCGAAGCAAACTCGCTCATACGTACTGGGCCCATTCGTTGCGGAACTGCCATGTAGTGCCCAATTTTAAAAAAAAAAAGCTTTTCATGACTTCAATATTGTCCAGTAGTTAGTCACAGATAATATATTATCATACGTCAGATTTGGTCAACTTTATCATCACTGTGTGTCATGGTTGGGTAATGAAGACAGGGGTGGAGGCTTTGGTCGAACAATAAATTAAGACCTTGCAAGTCTGATTACAAGTTGATTATAAATCGGACACCCTAGTTCCTTACAAGTGGTAGCCTAGTCTCAGTTTTACCCTTTCTTCTTTCTTTCTTTCTTTTCTCCAATCCTGTTTTGTCTCACAGCGTCAGGATAGGAAGAGATTTCTAGAACGAGCCCGTGTGTGCGCTTCATAAATAGTGTCTTTCGTCGCCTTTGTTATCTCTGAGGTCCATCTTTTGCGTCACGCCCTAGTTTTACCCTAGCTTGACAATATATGTATGTTGAACATTACATACAGTTCGACGTGAGTTGTGAATGTTGACCAATAAATCTTTCATCCTAAATTTTGTTTTTAAAAATAACTATTTCTCTTGTTTTATTACCCCCCTTTGACTGCTATTGCATTTTTTCAAACAATTTTAAAATTATGTGGTTGCGTCCCTTGACGTTTTAGTTTATCAAATGTTCGTGAAGTCACAATATATAATCATGAATACCGCTTTTGAAACAATTGATAGTTGTTTTTCTAACTAAATTAAGATCTTGATCATCTAATGCTCTTGTTGTAAATACACACGAAACTGAACCAGTAACCACGATTTAATTTGACAGTATGAACAAATTAATACAGAAGTATGTTTATTGTAGAAGTATGTTTATTTATATACAAATTCAGGTATATATATATTCAGGTTTGCCACAAGGTCTTCCTCTTTCACCCATCTTTTTCAACATATACACTGTGAGAATCACAGAACAACAACTTGATGGAAGAGGTATAACATTATCATTTGTTGATGACATTCTGATGTGTAGATATCGGAAAGGCAGGAATGAGATAGTCGGTGTGCTACAGAAGGAACTTGACCCTATCACGACCTGGTGTGATCTCTCTGGAGCATTAGTCATGCCTACAAAAGAAGTAACAACGTGGTTCTCCCTTAATAATCACACTGTTAACGCATGCATGTTATGACATTGTTTGTTGTTGATACATCTGGAACTAACTCGATGAAATTTGTGGATGTTAAATATGACAGCAACTTGTGTTTCAGGTACCATGTTGAACATGTCATTGGCAAGGCACGTAAAGATCGACGGCAATGAGAATTGTGGCGGATGCTAATATCGATCAACGACCGCTTGTTATCCTGTATCAGGTTCTGGTCTTATTAACCATCAAATATGCAGTAGCCATCCTTACTGTAAGTAAGACGCAAATTAAACGACTGGAGAGAATACATAATGAAGCTATGATTACCATCCTGGGCTACACAAAGAACACGTCGTGCTTGGAGGTAAGGTTTCTACTTGATTTCCCCACAATGGACTCTAGTATATAGATAGCTAAGGAACATGCGTATAAAAAAAAAAAATGGGGGTGGGGATTAATAAGATCCTCTATTGCACGAAGTGCTCAGCGTCTGAACATGTGATTGGCCGATACAAATTAGCTGATGCAACAAATATGAATGAGAAAATTTAAGAGTTTTTGACATATAAAACGCTTTACACTTGACATTCTTCTTCGCTCTTCGTGAAGCATAGGGCTTCAACATTTGTTCGCTACTTTTTTATCTCTGGCTGTTTTTTTAATTTTCTCCCAGGATAGTGGAGTACATTTCAGTTCCTCAAGAAGACTTCGTCTCCATGCCTATTTAGGACGTCCTCTTTTTGATTTCCTTGCGGGTTCCACTCAAGTGCCTGTCAAGTGAGACTCGCCTGTGTCTTCGTAGGGTATACCTGACCCATCGCCATTTTCTCCTCTTAACCTGGTTAATCATAGGTTTCTGTACTTTTCTCATCCACAGGTCTGTGTTTGCAACTCTGTCATACTATCTCAGTCTGAGAATCCACCGAAGACATTCGTTGACAAAGGTCTGAATCTTATTTGTATTTGACGTGGGGACTCGCCACGTTTCCAAGCCATACAACAATACAGATTTCACATTTGAGCTGAATATCTTGAGCTTTGTTCTAGTGGAGATGGCAGTAGATTTTCACACTGTGTTCAGGATAGCAAAGGATTATCGGGCTTTCCTAATCCTGATAATGATGTTCTCGTCTGTATCTCCTGATTGGCTGATCTTGCTTCCACGGTAAACAAATTCACCAACATCTTCTATATTCCTTCCCCGAATCAATATCGGGTCTTGCTGTATGATGCTGCTTCGCAGTATTTTTGTCTTCTCTTGACTGATTTTAAGACCGACCCGTCGTGGAGTTTCTGCCAGAGCATTCACTTTTCCCTACATATCTTGTAGAATGTGTGAGAGCAAGGCAATATCGTCCACGAAGTCCAGGTCTTCTAATATTGACGAAAATGTCCACTGAATGCCTTTTTCGGACCTGGCATATGCCGTGCGTATAACCCAATCAAGTAGCACCAAGAAGAGAAGGAGGGAGAGCAGATATCCTTGTCTAAATTATGTAGTGACTTGGAACTCCTCTAACAGTCTTCAATCGTAGATAACCTGGCAAGCCTCATACAGTTGCTAGATGAACACTTTATATATTTTCTGGGTAACTCAAGTCTTGGAACCTATCGTTAGCTTGGTGTCTAGTGAATCGACGTGCCAGGAATTGAACATCGTTTACTTATACGCAACTCTAGCACGCCTAAGTTAAGCTTCATCTTCCAACTACATATACGCTAATAAAAATTACAACATAGATCAAATGCCTTTGGAAAATAATAGGAGTAACAACAGGAAGACAAGGTTAGTAAAACCGATACTATTGAAGGATTGGTTTTAAGATTATATTATATTAAGAAACAACAAACCAAATGGTATTAAACACGATTACCATCCAAAGCTACCCTACAATGAGCAGTACTATTCAGATACAATGGTGTCAAGGCTCTGCAAATGTTGAATCACAGAAATGTCAGAGGCGGTAGGGGCCCCCATTTATAAGGTACACTAGAAAGTGCTTGCCAGAGGTGTTCATATATTCTGACGCTAACAGGCATAAAAGAAGCATATTAAAGAACGAATATAGTGAAGTGACAACGCAACCAGTGTTGTTGTTGTTGTATAATAAACAGCAGTGGTGCGCTTTAACACTTGCATAACAATGACTTAACACTACAATAAAAAGTGTGTATAGTGTTTTAATAGTATTATAGTAAAAATAGTAATAAATATGTTCAGCTGCACAATATGGTATCGTAGTTGTTAGTATTATCTATATATGGCCTTTTTCGTCTTTACAGACGGTCAATTGGCAAGTGTTTTAATAGTATGTATATAATAATAATAATAATAATCATAATAAAGCCCATAACCCGTTAGGGTCGTAGAGGTGTCACTGTGGAAACATCAGCACAAAAACCACGCCACGAATCTCTGTCTGCAACTCCTTGTGCGAGTGTGGAGAATCTCTGCTCCGACCAGCTCTTGACGTTGTCAAACCAGGATTTTCTCTGCCCTCCTTTCTTTCTTCCACCCTCAAATGTTCCCTGTAGGATAGTCTTAGAGAGTGAGCTACGTCTCATCACATGCCCGAACCACGCAAGTTTACGCCGTTTCACGATTGTCAAGAGTGGTACTTGTCGACCTGCAAGGTTGTTTATTTGGTCTCTTACATAAATATTCGTCTTATGTTCTATATAACTAATACGTAGTACCCGTCTGTAACACTTATATTCGAAAGCATGTATTCTTCGCTCCAGGCTGAGTAAAGGACGAAGTTCGTTCATGACCCTTCAGACGGTCTGGAAATCAACCCAATACAGCATCAGATCCAAGATTGATATATACCACAACTGTGTGCTATCAATGTTACTGTATGGATCAGAATGCTGGAGAATGACAGAACAAGGTCCAGACTCTCCACATTATATTTATATACAACTTGCCTCCGAAATATTGTACGCATGTTCTGTCAGATCTAAACAAGCTGTGTGCACAGTGTCAAGAAGAGAATATGAGTACCATCATCCAAAAGAGACGCTGGAGATGAATCGGACATGTGATACGCATGGAGACTAACTTTTGTCACGAAAACTACACTGAGATGAAAACCAGCTGATAAACGAAAAGGTGGAAAACCCAAAACGATCTGGAGGAGAATAGCAGAACTAGACATGAAAGAAACTAATCATAGCCGGAGCGTAATGCACAGAAATGCCACCAAGAATAGAGAAGAACTGTGTACACTTGTTGCTGCCCACATCGCCACGGAGGTCACATGCTGCACAGAAATGTCACCAAGAATAGAGAAGAACTGTGTACACTTGTTGCTGCCCACATCGCCACGGAGGTCACATGCTGCACAGAAATGCCACCAAGAATAGAGAAGAACTGTGTACACTTGTTGCTGCCCACATCGCCACGGAGGTCACATGCTGCACAGAAATGTCACCAAGAATAGAGAAGAACTGTGTACACTTGTTGCTGCCCACATCGCCACGGAGGTCACATGCTGCACAGAAATGCCACCAAGAATAGAGAAGAACTGTGTACACTTGTTGCTGCCCACATCGCCACGGAGGTCACATGCTGCACAGAAATGCCACCAAGAATAGAGAAGAACTGTGTACACTTGTTGCTGCCCACATCGCCACGGAGGTCACATGCTGCACAGAAATGCCACCAAGAATAGAGAAGAACTGTGTACACTTGTTGCTGCCCACATCGCCACGGAGGTCACATGCTGCACAGAAATGCCACCAAGAATAGAGAAGAACTGTGTACACTTGTTGCTGCCCAAATCGCCACGGAGGTCACATGCTGCACAGAAATGCCACCAAGAATAGAGAAGAACTGTGTACACTTGTTGCTGCCCAAATCGCCACGGAGGTCACATGCTGCACAGAAATGCCACCAAGAATAGAGAAGAACTGTGTACACTTGTTGCTGCCCAAATCGCCACGGAGGTCACATGCTGCACAGAAATGTCACCAAGAATAGAGAAGAACTGTGTGCACTTGTTGCTGCCCACATCGCCACGGAGGTCACATGCTGCACAGAAATGTCACCAAGAATAGAGAAGAACTGTGTACACTTGTTGCTGCCCACATCGCCACGGAGGTCACATGCTGCACAGAAATGTCACCAAGAATAGAGAAGAACTGTGTACACTTGTTGCTGCCCACATCGCCACGGAGGTCACATGCTGCACAGAAATGCCACCAAGAATAGAGAAGAACTGTGTACACTTGTTGCTGCCCACATCGCCACGGAGGTCACATGCTGCACAGAAATGCCACCAAGAATAGAGAAGAACTGTGTGCACTTGTTGCTGCCCACATCGCCACGGAGGTCACATGCTGCACAGAAATGCCACCAAGAATAGAGAAGAACTGTGTACACTTGTTGCTGCCCACATCGCCACGGAGGTCACATGCTGCACAGAAATGCCACCAAGAATAGAGAAGAACTGTGTACACTTGTTGCTGCCCACATCGCCACGGAGGTCACATGCTGCACAGAAATGCCACCAAGAATAGAGAAGAACTGTGTACACTTGTTGCTGCCCACATCGCCACGGAGGTCACATGCTGCACAGAAATGCCACCAAGAATAGAGAAGAACTGTGTACACTTGTTGCTGCCCAAATCGCCACGGAGGTCACATGCTGCACAGAAATGCCACCAAGAATAGAGAAGAACTGTGTACACTTGTTGCTGCCCAAATCGCCACGGAGGTCACATGCTAGAGAGAGAGAGGGGGGTGAGGAAGAGGGAAGCAAATATGAAAAATAAATATTTACTGTCATTTTGTGAGGCACCTGGTTTCAAAAGAAAAGTACCGGAGAGCCCTAGACACGACTACACCGCAGAGTGCAACAACACCTATCTATAAAAATCAACTAATAATACAAACGAAGATGACCAATATATTTATTTATACACAAGTAAATAAAAGAAACGCCGTTTCAATCAAAGTGAACATAAATTAAGAGAATGCTAACATTTTTATTTGAAAATGAAAGAAGGACATTGAAATAAACTTGGTTTAAACAGTTCCTCGTTTCTCTCTCTCTCTCTCTCCCTCGCGATCGTGGTTCTTTCTTTTCAAAGGTTAAACACGGGATTTGAGACATAAAATATTCGCAATCTATATTGAATAAGCAAGATTGTAATTAATAAGGTCAATGTTATCATATCACAGACGAGAGAAGGACGAGGGTGACGCAGTTATTTTCCTCATTGATGGAATTACAAGTGAGAGCGGGAAATTAGTGGACAACGTTGGGTAACGATCATTGATTGATTTTACGTCTACCACTGGCAATGTCTATCTATATCCTGGACAATTTTCTCTCTCTCCACTTTTCAAGATTACAAAAAAACTCCTTTTATTCTTCTTCATTTCATATTTTAAAACTAAAATTTTCTTATTATTCTTCGGTTGTCTCCCTTCTAGAAATTTCCACTTCGATCTCTCGTTTTCTGCATCTCCATTTTGTTGATCAGATTACGTGTTATAATTTCTTTCCTTGCATATGATCAAAAGTTCCGCCATTACTCACAACAAAGTGGAATAGACAGGCAGAAGATAATTATGTTTACCTTACTTTTATGCCTTCGTATTTTCTTTTAAATCACTGATTGAGTTTCTGTAATTGGTTATAATATCAGAGCAAATATATTTTCATTCATCGTTTCTCGCACTGTGTGTGTTTATATAGTGTGTGTGTGTGGCTTATTCATGAGACATTGTTGTAGCAACGTTGAGGACGAGTACTGTATTGTTGATTCGATTATTTAAGACATTGGTATCACACAAATACAGCAAGATTCAAGTATATTTACAAAATGAATCGAATCTACTCGACGGTGGCTAAAAAAGTGAAAAAGGTAAGTTTGAATTTATGATTATTAATTAAAGTAAATGTAACCTTTGTAATGATGATAAATATGTTTGTAAAGTCTTCATTTGTTGTCACACTGTTACTGGGCTGTTGCATAGTGTCGTGGTTTTCTGTTTTTTTCTTGCGCTGCTCTAATGGCTTGGGTGGTAATTTTTGCTTTTTGACAGGATTCTACTGTGCCATCTTACCATTTTTTTCGTGGTGTTCCTCTCGCCTTCTTTCGTGATTTTCTGTTGTAGAAGACTGTATACGGTGAAGTTTAGATGCATTCTTATTAAGTGGCCAAACCACTTCATTTGTTGTTTCTCAATGTAATTCAAACATGGTTCTGTTCCAACTGTCTTTCTTATGCTGATGACTCTATCTTTTCTGGTGTTGTTGGTAACTTTTCGTAGTATCACATTTCACATGTAGTTAATTTTTGCGACTGTGCTATGCTCATTGCACATTTAGAATATGTAAATATGCCTATAGGTGGCGTCGTATGTGGCTTAGGGGATAGTGACTCGGTCTATTAGCCCCGACGTTCTGAGTTCGAATCACGCTGCGGACAGTTTGATTGCAAATTGTTTCGCGCGGATTTTACAAAAGACGATGGCACCACCGTTCAGAAAGCAATGGCAAACTACTGAACGTAATAATGCCTAGAAAAATCACAAACAGCGTTACAAAGCTGGGTTTAATTCGCAAAGTCCTGTAAAGGATATGCAATTAATTTTTAAATATGCCTACTATTTTATTCTGTTGTCACGGACGGACGTGATTAAGAAAATAAAACGATTAAATGGAAGGGTTGGCTTCATTTCCTCTGGTTTTCTCATATGGCTATGTCCTTCTATGCAGAAATAGCACACAACCCGATGAGAGTAATGCACAAAGCAATAATGGGAAGAAAAGACGCTGACGCATGATATGACACGGCTGGATTGATAGTACCATCGTCATTGCATTTTATTGAATAACGTGTATACTCAGATTTCTCTTTTGTTTTTAGAGTAGATACCATTCTTCTGCAGTATGATGATGATGATGATGCTCGTCCATCACACGTGATGATGACCACACTATTTTGACGTTTTTGTTCCATCCGTGCTGTTCTACCTGCCTCACATGTCGAAGAACCGTAACGGCTGCTGTATACCTAGCAACGAAACAGCAGACACATACGTAAGGACAGATCGAAGGCTACTACAGATAGACGCACCAGTATGACACACGAGGAAGAGAAAGCACGGATAAAAAGGACTTACAGGAAGAAATGTGTGAGAAATTACCCAGGTCAACAGAAAGCTGATGCCTCTTTTACCAACTCAAGAGAAAGGAACAGATTGTCATCGTCCAGTTACGAACTGAGCACAATAAATTGAGATACACTCTGTGTAACAAGTACAATGCCCGCCTGCCCAGCGTGTTCGTAGCGCGTTGGACTGCGAGTGACTAGCCCTCTGTGAGTGCGGGTTCAATTCCGTGGTCTGGCAGAAAAGCCACAGGTTCCCCAGATTCACGGTGTTCGTGGCACCGAACCGAAGGGCTACGATGTTCATGGCACCGAGCCGAAGAGCTGAAAGCTCAAGTGCTTCTGGATCGGAAGAAAAACAAAAAACAAAAACTAGTACAATATATGCCCTACTGACATATGCACATGTGGCACCAGCAAACTGACAGAGACACACAACCTGTAAGAATGTCCAACATACAATAAACAGAGGGAACACACATTGCCAACACCCATGTCAGTTGATAACAACTATATGGAGATGTACACAGACTCTGCTGACCACTAACTGCTTTACACGTATCTGAAGAAACGTATCAAGAAGAAATAGCTGTGCAAGAGCTCTTCTCTGACAAGCTAAACTAGCATAAAGGGACGGGAGATATATTTAGGCACTTTGAGTACAGAAGTGTCTATTATGTCTAGTTTTTCAGTATTTTTTGCTGACAACGGTATTTTTTTTTTTTTTAAAGTAGACTTAATCTAGACTTTGTTGTACATTGAAAAAGTACTTGTATTGGGTTGTGGGTTTTTACTCAGTAACTAAAAAAGTTAATTACATATCCTTTACAGGACTTTGCGAATCAACCGCAGCTTTGTAACGCTGTTTTTTATTTTTCTAGTCATTATTACGTTCAGTAGTTTGCCATTGCTTTCTTAACGGGTGGTGCCATCGTTCTTTTGTTAAAATCCACGCGGAACAATTTGCAACCAAACTGTCCGCAGCGTGATTCGAACTCAGAACGTCGAGGCTAATAGGCCGAGTCATTATCCCCTAGGCCACAGATACCACCACTAAGTAAGTACATGACGTTTAATTGTTCCTTTTTTATATTTCAACATACCATCTAACCTTATGAATAGATTTTCGTTTGCATGGCCGCTATATTGCTTCTAAATTCAGCGTCTTTGTGCTTCCATGGTAACCAAGCTTATTTTTAATATTACTGTCAATATTTATGAATTGAGGAAATCTCTACAGCTGAAATCAATTACTGCGAGAGAGAGAATCTGTCAGCAGTATCAACTAAAATTAATATTTGTCCGGCTAAATGTATTTCCAGAAAGCTGCGAAAGTGTAGTGGTTAGCTATTTTGTTTATAAGTACGTTGTTCTAGAATCAAATTCCACAATGGAAGTGGAATATTTTCTTATCTTAGTGGTTCCCAAATGGACCCAACCTCAAATGGAAACCAGAGAAACAGTTGAAAGTAAAGGTGAATGTCGTGATGTTGAACATTTCACTCATCGTTCGTTCGACAAAAAACAACTATACATTTTCGTATTTTTCAGTATGTCACACGGTATGAAATGCAAACAATCAAAGCAAATAAATAGCAAACGTTCGTTCATCAACTGGTGTCTAAGCAGATTAGACAGACTGAGATGATATGATACAACGTTCATCAACTGGTGTCTAAGCAGATTAGACAGACTGAGATGATATGATACAACGTTCATCAACTGGTGTCTAAACAGATTAGACAGACTGAGATGATATGATACAACGTTCATCAACTGGTGTCTAAGCAGATTAGACAGACTGAGATGATATGATACAACGTTCATCAACTGGTGTCTAAGCAGATTAGACAGACTGAGATGATATGATACAACGTTCATCAACTGGTGTCTAAGCAGATTAGACAAACTGAGATGATATGATACAACGTTCATCAACTGGTGTCTAAGCAGATTAGACAGACTGAGATGATATGATACAACGTTCATCAACTGGTGTCTAAACAGATTAGACAGACTGAGATGATATGATACAACGTTCATCAACTGGTGTCTAAACAGATTAGGCAGACTGAGATGATATGATACAACGTTCATCAACTGGTGTATAAGCAGATTAGACAGACTGAAATGATATGATACAACGTTCATCAACTGGTGTCTAAGCAGATTAGACAAACTGAGATGATATGATACAACGTTCATCAACTGGTGTCTAAGCAGATTAGACAAACTGAGATGATATGATACAACGTTCATCAACTGGTGTCTAAGCAGATTAGACAAACTGAGATGATATGATACAACGTTCATCAACTGGTGTCTAAGCAGATTAGACAAACTGAGATGATATGATACAGTCACAAATGAGTTTCGAAGGTTCTAATCCAGACCGCACCATTCTGTTCACGAATGTATTTTATTTAGAGACCACTAGGATTGCTGCCGGAGCTACGGAGCTCATGCTTTGTACAATACTCTCAGCAGGTGTCGTGCCAGTTCTGCAGAGGGACCGAGTCATGTGGGGTAAAACAACCCGGTGCAATGAAATCAATCCTTCGGTTTTAGACCCTTTAGCTAAATGGGTATCTTATTGAGAGAATACAACAGATTCAAGTAAAACGTGAGTTGAAGAGAATACTCTGAATAAGACAACTTGATAACACCTGATTGGTATATAACAAGAAGTGTTCTTACCTGGAACCTGCAGTTTTTTGTCATTTTTAGTTTTATCATTTTTAAAATTCATTTTTACATGCTTATGTGATACCATACATACATGTCTTTGTCCTTAAACGCTAATTTATTACATGTCACCGCAGCCTCCCTCGGTTTCCTTCCGATCTGATCTGATCCGATTTGACCAGACCAGATTTGTAGGTTTCCCCGCACAGGGTAAGCGAAAAAGACGGAAGTCTAGAAATATATGGAAAAGAGATTTGGAGGCAGAGAGTAACGATATACTGTAAACATGCTCAAATCGTTATTCGAGAAGAGAATCATTCTTCGTTGATTGCTGTTATCTTGTTCTGTATCTTGGTCAACCTATATCTATTTTCTTTTTATCAGTACTCATTTCAACTTGTGTCTATTTTCTTTTATCGGTAATAACTTCAACTTGTGTCTTTTTCCTTTTAAGTTAAAGTTAATTGCATATCCTTTACATGACTTTGCGAATCAACTCCAGCTTTTTGTGATTTTTCTAGGCATTTTTACGTTCAGTAGTTTTCCTTTGTTTTCTGAACGGATGGTGCCATCGTCCTTTTGTAAAAATCCACACGAAACAATTTGCAACCATAATGTCAGCAGCATGATTCGAACTCAGAAGGTCGGGGTTAATAGACCGAGTCACTATCCCCTAAGCCACCCTGTTTCCTTTTATAAGTACTAATTTTAACTTGGGTTTTTTTTCCTTTTATCAGTACTAGTTCTTGTCACAGTGTGTTCATAAACGGAAGCATCCTGATAAGTCACTTTACTTATTATCTATAATTGTATTTTATACTACAGGGTGTTCAAGATAAAAGCAGCATCATTGACAAATCAAAAGTTGCCAGTGACTTATTGCGTTGTGTCTATTTACTATTTAAACCGGTTCTGACTAGCTCGTCCTACGTCACATTTGTTCATCGCCCCGCACTACAATTACACACCGTCACACAACCTTGACCTATACTACGTCATAACTGAACCTTCTCATTTTCGTAAATATATGCCAGATTAGCTCCCTTGATAGGCTACTTTTATCTTGAACTGTCTGTATACCTGTCTATTACAATAAACTACAGTACAACTCATATTTCTTTGCCCCAATTGAAATTTTTGTAAAACTAATCCAAGACCTCCGAAGTAGGAGATGGCGGAGAAGTCTGTAAGGTGAGGGACGCTGAAAATAAGAAAAGCAGGCCTTCGCTTAAAAACAAGTTAGAAGCGCCATGTCAGGCACTCTAAATACGCATTAATTCATAGCGGGAAAACTCAAGAAGAAGAATTAATATAAGAAATGTGGCAAATTTTATTACTATCGATTGACCTTAATTCGTAGTCACATCTACTTACTTCACATCTATTGTACTGAGCATTGTTGTTTTTTGGGGATATTTTTTTGCTAGACATTCGCTACAAATGTCGATTATCGATTGTTCATCACAACCGTACAACGTGTCGACTTAACAAGCTGTCCGTTTCCAAGTTGACATTCGACACCTACAGTAAACCGATTGCCTTTATCCCATGCTGAATATATAGATCTTTGATCTTATATCGAAGTTCAATATATATATTCAGTATTACTTTCAACAAGTTCAGCTGTCGTTGCTAGATACATACTAACAGTGGCGGCTCGTGATCCTTTTTGTTGGTGGGGCCAGACAGAAATTTTCGGAAAAATCATGGTTTCGGTTAGAATATATTTTAATGTATAAAATAATAAATACATTTTACATCTTATTTTTGCTGGGGCCCGGCCACACTGGTCCTTAATGACGAGCCGCCACTGCATACTAATCTTCTAAATATCAAGGTACTTCTTAATACTGTCTGTTTTCTTGCTTCACATACTATATGTGTGTATGTTAAATGTATATAGGTTATATATATATTTGATTTTCAGTTTTTCTTTTTCCCCCCATTTCTCGTGTTTTGCATTTATTTCGTTATTCGTTTTTTAGTCACAGATTTTCATTTCAGGGCCATTATGAACTTATTGTTTGATTCTAGATGTTGTGTGTTGTGTGAGTAGTGAAATTCGTCACTTCTCTTGTATGCTTTGCTTGATAAAGACCTTTTCGTCGAAACGTTGCTGTGTATTGTTATTGTTTTTGTATTTTGTAAAACTACAGTACTTTGTTTTTATGTATTTCGCCATAAGTACCAAGACATTATCAAAAACTGTCGCCAAATAAGTTTAGAATCAAGGATGTATTTGAATAAAACAAAATCAAATAAATATAGCATGAATAATTGTGTACTATTACTGATACTTTTACTACTATTATTTCTACTACTTCTCCCCTTCTGGTTTAACTTTTCCCCCTTCTGGTTTAACTTCTCCGCTTCTGGCTTAATTCCCCCTTCTGGCTTAACTCCCCCTTCTCGTTTAACTTCTCCCCTTCTGGTTTAACTTCTCCCCTTCTGGTTTAACTTCTCCCCCTTCTGGTTTAACTTCTCCCCTTCTGGTTTAACTTCTCCTTCTGGTTTAACTTCTCCTTCTGTTTAACTTCTCCCTTCTGGTTTAACTTCTCCCCTTCTTGTTTAACTTCTCCCTTTCTGGTTTAACTTCTCCCCTTCTGGTTTAACTTCTCCCTTTCTGGTTTAACTTCTCCCCTTCTGGTTTAACTTCTCCCCTTCTGGTTTAACTTCTCCCCTTCTGGTTTAACTTCTCCCTTTCTGGTTTAACTTCTCCCCCTTCTGGTTTAACTTCTCCCCTTCTGGTTTAACTTCTCCCCTTCTGGTTTAACTTCTCCCTCCCCTTCTGGTTTAACTTCTCCCCCTTCTGGTTTAACTTCTCCCCTTCTTGTTTAACTTCTCCCTTTCTGGTTTAACTTCTCCCCCTTCTGGTTTAACTTCTCCCCCTTCTGGTTTAACTTCCCCCCTTCTGGTTTAACCTCCCCCTTCTGGTTTAACTTTCCCCTTTTGGTGTTGAAATAGCCTACGTCACAACTTTGATGTTCTATTTATCAAGAGCTAACCTTTCCCCTGTTTCCTGTACTGTCCGCTACCTTCAGCAACAGGAGCGTATTAAGTCAACATCGTCTGTAGCTCAAGCGGTAGTGAGCTCGATCACAAACCCAATCTACCTGGTTCAAACCCCACGGTGCGAAAGTTTGGAAGCAAATTAGTTTCCGTGGCATTTTTACAAAAGATAAAAATAGACCCCACCGTTCAGAAAGCAATGGCAAACTACTGAACGTTTATGTGGTGCCTAGAAAATCTACGACTCGTTTACTGTGGTTGATGGCTACGTCCTGTAAAGGATATGTCACGATTTTTATTTCATTTCATAGACAGTGTACAAGTATCTGGAGATAACTTTTCTTTCCCCTGTTTTCCTGAACTGTCCGCTACCTTCAGCAACAGGACCGTATTAAGTCAACATAAACACATGAGCCTCTTATCCGGATATAACTATCAACAATACTGGCAAACGTTCATACCAGATCCTAGAGGTCTGGTCGTTGTCATCACCAAAAGAAAAAAAGAAAGAAATGCAGGTGGTAAACATCAGCAGTTCCAGACCTTGCTTCCTATTTTCTTTATCAATAAGTGGTCTCTGTGGTCTAGAGATCAGGTGCTAGCTTTCCTTTCCAGGGGTACTCGGTTTGCTTTCCCGTGGAGCCATCTGGATATTTTTCCAGAGATCCCTGATCTCAGCGAAGATTTTTTTTTTTTTCGATCCAGAAGCACTTGAGCTGAAAGCTCTTCGGCTCGGTGTCATGGACATCGTAACCCTTCGGCTCGGTGCCACGAACACCGTAAATCTGGGAACCTGTAGCTTTTTTGCCAGTCCGCGGAGTTGAACTCGCACTTACAGAGGACTAGTCACCCGTAGTCCAACGCGCTACGAACACGCTGGGCACGCGGGCCAGCGTAGATTAAATCGAGTTCATAGTCTTATCGGAGACGGACGATAAAACGTAGGTTCCGTGTTGAATGTGAGCACGTAAAAGAACCTTTGGCAATTCAAAATCGAGAAGAGAAGGCTGGAAAGCCTGTGCAAAATTCATTAGAAAAAATTTAAAATAAAATTTGCACCAAATTTTTGTCACTATCTTCAAAGTTATATTGATGACCCTCGCCGATGCTACGGAGTTCTGCACTGCAGCTAAGATCTTCCTGTGTAAGAAAGAGAACGGAGCACACATGGTTACTTACCGAATTGCAATGATGATGGTCCTATCAATCAATCAATCCTCAGAAGGGGTTAGAAAAACCAAGTAAACATTCTGCTCATCTAATGGAGTTTTGCAGCCCTGGAAGATGTAATCTACTGTGTATTTGTTCATTTCGTATGGCACATGTTTGTCTTTGCTAATTTCAGTATGTTGTCGATATAAGAATTGAATATGCAGTTATCAGTCCCAAGTTATCAGTTCCCACTTCATGATCTTTACTCTACCAGTAGTATGTTTTCGTTATATGGCAGTCTCTGTGGTTAAGTACTTATCTTGCTTTCTGAAGGTCATTGGTTCGAATCCGGACCTCGCCGTTCTATTCATGAGTGCATTTTTTCCAGAGATCTCTCGGATTGTTACCCGAGCTAAGAAGTTAGTGCTTTGTATAATAATCTCGACAGGTGGCATACCATTTCTGCAGAGAGGGACTGAGCCATGTGGGGTAAAACCTGGTGCACTGTAGTCCATCCTTGAGCTTTAAACCATTGAACCTTTTATGGTATCGTTATATCATATTTTGAAGGTTATTGATATTGTTTTTAAAGATAATGTGTTTTTCTTTGTTGCTTTATTCTTCCAATAACAACTCTTAGGTTGTCACCGCCTCAGCTGGGTACCAGGAAAATACCGAGAAGTAAATGGGACAGACGGGAGTTTGGTCATATCCGTGGGCGTTCATACAATTTGGTCATATCCGTGGGCGTTCATACAATTTGGTCATATCCGTGGGCGTTCATACAATTTGGTCATATCCGTGGGCGTTCATACAATGTGGTCATATCCGTGGGCGTTCATACAATGTGGTCATATCCGTGGGCGTTCATACAATTTGGTCATATCCGTGGGCGTTCATACAATTTGGTCATATCCGTGGGCGTTCATACAATTTGGTCATATCCGTGGGCGTTCGTACAATTTGGTCATATCCGTGGGCGTTCATACAATTTGGTCATATCCGTGGGCGTTCATACAATGTGGTCATATCCGTGGGCGTTCATACAATGTGGTCAATCCGTGGCGTTCATACAATTTGGTCATATCCGTGGGCGTTCATACAATTTGGTCAATCCATGGCGTTCATACAATTTGGTCATATCCATGGGCGTTCATACAATTTGGTCATATCCATGGGCGTTCATACAATTTGGTCATATCCGTGGGCGTTCATACAATTTGGTCATATCCGTGGGCGTTCATACAATGTGGTCATATCCGTGGGCATTCATACAATGTGGTCATATCCGTGGGCGTTCATACAATGTGGTCATATCCGTGGGCGTTCATACATTAAGACAAGGATGGGGCCCTGGAAAATGGCTTTTGTTAAAATAGTTTTATGCGAATCTGGTATTCTCTTTTTCGTGTAGTCTTCTTCTTCTTCTTGCATTCGTTCTTTACCACCAATTTTAATCACTCTTTGTGATATGTTTGATCTTGCCAAGAACGTATATACGTTGCACATTGGTTTGGTAGGCCCTAAACGCATAGACTTCTACATGGTTAGGACACGTGCATTCGATTTCAGCCAAACCTCCTTAATCGTCTCTTACGACATTTATGGCAGGTAACAGTGGTTCTATTCTTTACACTCCAAATTTGGGCCCGGAAACCACTCGGCGTTCCGTGTAGTAAACTAGCAACTAATTTTTGTTATTGTTTATTTTGCCTTGCATACACTGTATCTGTGTAGTATTGCCCTTTTGTAGTATCTCTTTGTAACCTGCTTATGCAGACGAACAATTTAGTTAATTTTTTTCTTGATGAAGATAACACAATATTCCCCATTATGCCACATGGTATGAAAACGAGTTCTCAACTTTTTTTTTCAACTATAGAGAAATGACTCACATATTAATATATTTTCCAAAACGGCTCTGTAACAGTATTCATATTTCCGCGCCCATCATTCTAAGAATGATGGTTTCTCATATCTCTGCATTACTCAACACCCCATCCTTCCTCACACTGACTCCCCAGATGTACAGTTATACAAACTATCATCCACACAGTGGCGACTTGTCATTAAGGGCCAGTGGGGACAAAAATAATGTGTAACGTGTATTTATTATTGTATAAATTAAAATATAACCTAACCCAGTACCATGATTTTCCCCCCAAAAATGTGTCTGGCCCCACCAATAAAAATTAGCACGAGCCGTCACTGCATCCACATATCCCTCTTTCATCATTAAATAGCAATTGCACTGTCGACATTTTCTAAACATAGAAGAAAACGATAAAAACAATAGAACAAAGATGCATATGCTTTCTCTTTATTCATTGAATGTGTTCTTTTTTCATTTCGTGTTATGCCCTGTGGCACATAAGGCTTTCATAATGACTCTACATGCTTTCTGTCTAGTGCAGCTTTCAGAGCACTGTTCCATACTTGTTTTTCGCTGGTTATATTAACATGCGCTGAATACATTGAAAGACAACAAATGCAGGGGTTTGGGCATTTAATGAGAATGGAATACAACCAACCACCAATAACTGCATACAATAAAAAGATATCAGGTACTAGAGCCAAGGGAAGACAAAGAAAAGATGGATAGACGTATGAAGACCACACTAAATAAACACGAATATAACACAACAAGGGCGACTCATCTGGCCCTAGAACTAGGACTAGGCTAGGCGATGGGTATCGTAAGAAATGAGGGTAAGTGGTTCGAATCCTGTGTTTGTCTATTTGTTTTTTCGGAAGCTCTTAATACCTGTACATTGTTTATTTGTTGATCAAGCTCATACAGGGGAGGACAGTCTTGCAGGACATGCTCCGCTATCTGTTCCGCCTGCTGACATTGGCAGAGAGCTGTTTGACTTATACCTAGTCTATATAAGTGTTTGTTGAGTCTGCAGTGTCCGGTGCGTAGTTGAAATATAATAACCTGGTCTGTTCTGCTTAGATCTTTGAGGACGCCTTTTCCATAATCATATCCAGTGTTTTTCTTCTAGTCTACATCAGATTTTCTCTGTGTGAGGGTTTTGACATCCTGAAAGACAGGGGTTGGTAAAGTTGTTCTTGGCACTGCCCTCCTTAGCTAAGACATCGGCACTCTCATTGCCTGCGAGGCCACAGTGAAATGGAATCCACTGCAAGTGAATTTCTGCCTTTCTGAAAGCTGAGAAAGTTCTCCTTTTAGGTTATGTACTGTGCTGTCAGCGGATTTAGCCTCCAGGACTTGTATAGCTGACAGTGAATCTGTAAGAAATACCATCTTGCCTGCAGAGTTTTAACGGTAATAGTTATTGTTTTATTATACGATAGCTCGACTATACAAATCTTTCGCATTTAGGTTGTTTACATAGGTATCACACTGTATATGTAATCGACTTCAATATGTATGTCCAAAAGTCGAAGGGTGAAGAATCACTTCATTGCATCGTAGGTCTCCTCCCCATACTTCCGAGAGCTCGGGTCCTCTGTCGTAGCCTGAGAGAGGCATCCACTTCGCCACAACCAATTTAGTGAGTTAGTTAGCTAAAATTGAACGTATTCAGAGAAGCGCGGAAAGTTTCATCGCCACAATTGAGTATGCTGTTCTGTAGTACTAACAATGGAAGTACAATGATGTATGAAAGACTGTAGTGAGACATTTCTATAAACAATATGACTATGTCCGATAACAGATACTTTGGTCACAGGAAGACACTATGCCTGAAACTAATGTTAGCTTTGCAAAACTGACTAAGAAAAGTTAGTTTCTAGGTCACAAACTGAATTACGCATATGAGTGAACAGTAGAAGTGTAAACGTTTAAACAACGCCTATAAGCCACAGAGAGAGATGAATAATTGAGAACAGAACGTCCTATAAGGACACGAAACTTGATGATGAATGGAGAAAACTATATGTGATATACGTTCTTTAATTGTGCGTAAAGTAAAATAATCAATAACCCACTCCTCTCCCTTCCCCTTCATGTTGGACGTACGCCTAACCTGAGAAACAGTAGGATAAGAAAAAAACAACATACTTGTCTGCAATTATATGTTATTTGATATACATATTATCACTTTTTAAAACAAATATTAGACGTATAATTTCAACAAGCTTCGTGGCTATGACATGTTTCTGACATTTTCAAATGGTATGTTCATAGTTAGGTTTAAAATAGCAGACAACATGAAACATATAAATAAATAATTATAAAACTATGTTTCATTGGTGTAGTATGCTAATTGGAATGCTAACATTTCTCTGATATCTCTAGTTATGTATTTGTTGCCACTTTGCAATTTTTTTTCGATTATCATTGTGCCAGTGTCGTTTTTCGAAGTGTTATCGATTTTAGCCCGTGGTGCGTATTGATTCCTGTTTAACAACGGCCTTTAGTCGAAACGCTGAGATAGTCGTTTTGTACGTTGTAAAATTCCTTACCGGTTTTGATCTTTCTAAGGTTGTGAACTAAGCCACTGTACAAATTGTGTCTATATAAAACCGTTACTTTACTGAACTACGCAGACGTGGAACATTCTTAAAGCTTTACACAGGCTGATAAACAATTATTTACAGAAAATTAGATACTTTGGTCACATCAAGCGTCACGATGGCCTGAAGAGAATCAACAATGGGGTCAGGGCCCCGTACGCAGAAGCAGACCAAGAAGAAGATGGCTACAAGATATTAGAGAAACCATGAATATGACTATAGGCGAAGTGGGTGAGCTGGCTAGAAACAGAGTGAATTTCAGATGTTCTGCAGAGAGAGCAACGTCCTATAAAGGACACGAAACCTTGATGATGATTATGGATTGAAAACAAAATATATCGGTGATATTATCATTCTTTAATTGTCGCCGTCCTAAAAGTAAATAAATAAATATTCAAATAACCCACTCCCCTCCCCCTTCCCCTTCATGTTGGACGTACGCCTAACCTTGAGAAACAGTAGGATAAAGAAAAATAATACAAACACTACTTTTGTCTGCAATTATATGTTTATTCTGATATATACATATTATCACTTTTTAAAACAAATATTAGACGTATAATTTCAACAAGCTTCGTGGCTATGACATGTTTCTGACATTTTCAAATGGTATGTTCATAGTTGAGGTTTTTTTAAAACAGCAGACAACATGAAACATATAAATAAATAATTATAAAACTATGTTTCATTGGTGGTAGTAGAAGTGCTAATTTGGAATTGCTAACACATTTCTCTGATATCTCTAGTTATGTATTTGTTGCCACTTTGCAATTTTTTTCGATTATCATTGTGCCAGTGTCGTTTTTCGAAGTGTTATCGATTTTAGCCCGTGGTGCGTATTGGATTCTCTGTTTAACAACGGCCTTTTAGTCGAAACGCTGAGGTAGTCTGTTTTTGTACGTTGTAAAATTACCTTACTTCGTGTTTTGGTATCTTTCTTAAGGTTGTGAACTAAGCCCACCTGTACCAAATTCGCGTGTCTATATAAAACGCGTTACTTTTACTGGGAACTACGCCAGAGTGGGTGGGAACATCTCTTTAAAAGCGTTTGACTACAGGTCTCATTCTGCACACGGCACATTATTTTTACAAGGTAGGAACATTGAACAACACCGGGACAGTCTCACTTTGTCATGGCGGATAATTCGGCTGTAAATCAGACGACAGGTGCGGAAAATATCAGCAGTCTTGTTGAAATCGACGTAGATTCAATTGATGTAACGCCGGTAAGTTTCAGAATTCATCGATAATCTATAGTACTATCTTGTCTTTATTACCGATTTGTAGTTTATGATGTATTCCCTGTGATATATTTTGAAATTCGCGGTGTTGTGACAGTCTCCCTACTTGGCCTAAAACGTGTCGTTTTTCAGACCGGTGTACGGCTTACTTTATCGGTAATGATCCATGTTTACTTTTCCATTCTTCTCTGTTTCCCGGTGCTTGCTCTTAATAGTTATTTTTCTCATCATCGATAAAAAAACAGTAACGTTTATATTTATGGAACCATTAGGAAAACATCGTAGATCTAAAGTGCCTATAAAAATAAATTATATATATTTGGCTTGATTCATTTCTACTCTCATTTTTCATTCATTGTTGTTAACTTGTTATACAAACATCAACTACTGTTTTTGTTAAGTTAAAATCTAAAATTATAATTTTATGTTGTAATTTAAAATGTAAAGCAAAGAAAATATGTGATAATGTTAGTGGGGAAATATGAAGTATGAGAGAAGATAGCGATACTACTGAGACTGTGTGGGATGTCACTTGACACGACGATTAGATAATCAATAGCGCAGTCAGCAGTACTGTTATTGTTATAACCTTGTACACACTGATATCTCATCTCACACTTCACACTTCACATCAGTTCGCACACATTTATGATTTAAACAAATACATATTTTAAAAAACACTGATATAATCGCAGTTACCATAGCACCACTTGAACAATGAAAAGGGAATTATAAATAGTGTATATTGAAACAAGAGAATAAGTGTGTAATACTTCTTGGGTCACACACTCACAATACACACTCGTGACACTGAGTATACAATACACACTACACTTTACAATACAATATGCTGGGGTTTGGATGCCCTTGATATGCTGATAATTTCACTAGTTATTTCATTGCTACCATATTCTTTATGCTGTCCTCAAGATTACAATATAGAATGATAAAATAACAGTAAAATTGCTTCTTGTACACTAACTAACAAGTGTATCATATGGAGTTTGCTATCCCATTATCAGTGATTATCATTTGTTGATCTGAGATGGTTGGTATTTTTCTAATGTACAGGAGCTTTCATTTCATACATTTTATATAATATGCTGATATATCTCAGTAGAATGGGACATATTACATAAAAACTCAAGCTTACAAAGAAGACCTGGAAAGTTAAAAAAAAATATACATATTGACAGGTTTTGAAAAAATGTATGAACATGAAATATTGAGAGAACATGGACGGAGAGAAATTATACTGATACTAATAAAAGTGATGCGTTTACTAGAAAGACATTTTGAAGGCTAGATGAGGATACTAAACTGTATTATCAGGATAAGTGAATGTGCTACCCAGCATAACAGACAAAAATAATACAGATTCACTGCAGCTTGCTTGCCTTAAATGTTGAGCTTACATTGCATATTATCTAATCATGTTTTGGTTGATACCATTTTAGTTGTGATGTTACAGCATAAATGTTGTTTGTGAAAAGTATGTATATATACAGAGAATCTCGCATAAGTGAGATCAATAACAACATTGAAGATAGATGTTAGCTATCGTAAAGTGAAGGCACAACACATTAATATATTGTGAATAGGGAAAGAAAGATTAAATTATTGGTTATGCACTGTATTTTGAGCAGACTTATAGGTGTTAAGTTTTCTGCAGCATGTGTTGAGTAGACTGAGCAAGCAGACTGACAGATGTTCCGTCTCCTGCAGTATATGTCGAGCAGACCAATGGGTGCTCAGATTCATGCAACATGTGTCAAACAGACCCATAGATGTTCAGTCCCTCTCAACTTGTGTCAAGCAGACCCATAGATGTTCAGCCCCTCTCAACATATGTCAAGCAGACCCATAGATGTTCAGCCCCTCTCAACATATGTCAAGCAGACCAATGTGTGCTCAGATTCATGCAACATGTGTCAAGCAGACCCATAGATGTTCATTCCCTCTCAACATATGTCGAACAGACCCATAGATGTTTAGTTCCTTGCAATATATGTTGAACAAACTCATAGATGTGTTCAGTTTTATGTGGCACATCGCCCAAGTGGTTACCGGGGCCCAAATTTGGGGTGTAAAGAATAAACCACTGTTACCTGCCACGCATGTCGTAAGAGACGACTAAGGAGGTTTGGCTGAAATCGGATGCACATGTCCTAAACATGTAGAAGTCTGTGCGTTTAGGGGCCTACCAAACCAATGTGCAACGCATACATGTTCTTGGCAAAGATCAAACATGTCACAAAGAGTGATTAAAATTGGTTGTAAAGAATGAACGCAAAGAAGAAGATGTAGCACATGACAAGCAGACTCATATAACTATTTAGTCTGCTACAACATATATTAAACAGACCTGTGTTTGTTAAGTCTCCTGCAATATATATCAAAGGGTCTGCATACTGATTGCTCATGTGGTATACATGTTAAACGCACTTATTTTCCGACTAGCCTCTGGTACTCAATCCTTTCTCATTTTCTTCCATTGAGTTGTACCTAGTTACCATCTCTTCCTGCTTAATGGCGGCCGATTGTACACCTCTAATTCTCATTCTGATAGTCTTAAGTTCTTTCTGGATAGGAGAATTAATCCATCTGTTGCCCGTCTGCCCAGCGTGTTCGTAGCGCGTTGGACTACGGGTGACTATCCCTCTGTGTGTGCGGGTTCAATTCTGAGGGATGGCAGAAAAAGCCACAGATTCCCCAGATTTACAGTGTTCGTGGCACCAACCGAAGGGTTACGATGTCCATGGCACCGAGCGAAGAGCTGAAAAGCTCAAGTGCTTCTGGATCGGAAAAAAAAAATCCATCTGTTTCATCTCTGCTCTCATTCATCTTATTGAACTAGTTCTTAGTCTCAACTCATTCAAGTTCATTGACCAATTTTTTGACTAGATCAGTGGTGTTGCCATGGGCACGAAATTGGGACTTGGCTGTGCTTGTCTGTTTATAAATTATCTTGAACACCAAGTATGGAACACCTATGTTGGCCCATGTCTGTGTATTTATTATAGAGACATTGACGATGGTATTGGCAGCACTGATACACCTGAAACTGATTTTCCCCGCTTCATCACTTTCATTAATTATTTCAATCCTGCTATTTAGTTTGCCTCGCACATCTACACTTCCTGTGTCAACTTTCTGGACATCACTATCATCATTCACAAGTCCTGCTTAAAAAAAAATCAGTATATTATAAGCATCATTTTCTCTTCTATATCCCATCCCATCGCCAGGCTTGTCAGGACTCCGTGCCATTCTCTCAACTTTTGCTTTTATGTTACCTGTGTAGCTCAGATGATGACTTTATTGACATGACCCACAAGATGCTCGATTGATTCCTCAGCTGCTTATACCTGACATTACTCTTGCACCTGCTATGCTTGGGGTCACGAACATTTCTTGCCAGAATGCCCTAACTAAACTGCGTAAAACTCAGTCCTTCTTTCTTCTTCTTTCCTACATTTACCTCAGTGATGTGTTGGAGGGGATATGTAAGGATCTGCTATGCAACCATGTCTTCTATCGCTTTGTAAGTTGGTATTCATTTCTTGAAAGTGGTTCTTGATGCTGTCACTCCTTCTTTTGCATGGTCTTGCTCTTGTTCCATATTCATTACATTTTTTCAATATTGCTCTCTGTGGTAGAGGATGTCAGGACATTCTTGTCAGGTGACCAACCATACCATTTAATCTGTTGTTCTTTTATACATTGTACAGCTTATTTCATTCATAAGTCTTCTTCTAATTTCTAATTTTATATCATTGTTACTCCTGCAGCTTTTTAATGATATCTCATGTCGGTTATGGTTTTCCACACATAATCTGCAGTGAGCTACCATGTTTGGCATCTATAATATAATGTTGGCCCAAAAATAGTTCTTATGAAATTTGCTTTAGTACTCACAGGTATCTGTTTATGTCATGAGTGATGTTAATAGTTCCAGTACCTAGTTTGCCTTTGCTCACTGTATGTTAATTTTCATATCCATTTTTCATCTGAATTGAAAGAAAACTCCCCCCCTAACAAGGTTAACCATTTCTTGACTTTCCATACACATACTTAATGGTAAGAAAAATCTTATCTCATCTTTTAATTCTCTGATCTCACCCTGAGACACCTTCAGTGATCCACACATTTTCTTTTTTGGTATACAGATGAGGCAAGAATCTCAGAGAGTATGTTTTACATCTACTTCTATTCTTTAGGTTTCCTTTGATTTGCCCCATCTCCTTCTATCTGCTGTTCATTGAAGAACTGCTGCCAAAGTGCCCAGTGGCATTTTACACGGTAATGATATGTCAATGGTAACTATTATTGCTTGGATCTGAAAGTACTGAATAGCACCTAGGAAAAAGTAGTTACTTTATCCCTGTTAGGTCATCAGCTATTGTCAATCCCATATGGAAGGTTAATAATTCCTTTCATACCGTTATATGTTACATAGGGCCTGCAAGCAATTTCTCCATACCACTCTATCCTGGGCAACTCACTCAATCTGCACCATGGAACTGAGACCGATATTTCTTGCTCCTGTCAGCAAAGTTTGGTTGGTTGGCTGCCATGGATTTCAAGCAAATTATGTATCTTGCCCTGATGGTACGCTGTTGCTTGATGTTCACTTCCCAATTGTGTCTCAGTCATATAAAGTAGAAAGATATACGTAGCTAGTTCCGATAGCTTCTAGTACTAGTTACTCTAGCAAATACCTGTATATATAGTCACTAATCATTACATTGCAAATATTCTTAATAGCATCTAATTGATACATTTTGAATACTCAGTATGTACAGAATACTTAAATATATATGTAGTCACTAATCATTACATTGCAAATATTTGTTACATAGCATCTAATTGATACATTTTGAATACTCAGTATGTACAGAATACTTAAATATATGTGTAGTCACTAATCATTACATTGCAAATATTTGTTACATAGCATCTAATTGATACATTTTGAATACTGATGTACGATACTTTTTGTTAGTCACTAAGTCTCAGCAAATATTTGTTACTAGCTCATGATTTGCAATATCAGTATGTACAGAATACTGTAAATATGGTAGTCACTAATCATTACATTGCAAATATTTGTTACATAGCATCTAATTGATACATTTTGAATACTCAGTATGTACAGAATACTTAAATATATATGTAGTCACTAATCATTACATTGCAAATATTTGTTACATAGCATCTAATTGATACATTTTGAATACTCAGTATGTACAGAATACTTAAATATATGTGTAGTCACTAATCATTACATTGCAAATATTTGTTACATAGCATCTAATTGATACATTTTGAATACTCAGTATGTACAGAATACTTAAATATATATGTAGTCACTAATCATTACATTGCAAATATTTGTTACATAGCATCTAATTGATACATTTTGAATACTCAGTATGTACAGAATACTTAAATATATGTGTAGTCACTAATCATTACATTGCAAATATTTGTTACATAGCATCTAATTCAGTGTTTCCAACCTTTTTGTGCTATGCCCACCAAAGCTTTTCAAAATTCGTATGCGCCCTGCCCACACTTTATATTATTTTTTAAACTTTAGTAACGTGATTGTGAAACAACATTCATTTTTGTCAACAGACATACAAAAACCGATATATCGGCTTTGAAACATCATGAACATTAGTTAAACTCTGAACGAGTCCATTGCCCCCTTAACGATGAAAATGCCCCCCTGTGGGGCGTGGGCACCACGTTGGGAAACAGGGATCTAATTGATACATTTTGAATACTCAGTATGTACAGAATACTTATACGTGTAGTCACTACTTGTTATCTATGTAGATATTCAGCAAGTAGCTTATATTCTTTAAAAACACTATCGTTACTGTCTGTAGTACTGCTTTCTATGACGATGTAGGACAGGGTAAACGTGAGCCTGAGGAATTTAATGACCGCATGGCTAGTGCAGTCACAGCAAAACTGTTTAGGTTTGGATTTTTCTTTTATACCCAACAGAAAAAAATCCTTGGCCTTTACCGTGAATTGAACAGGGTCTCCACATGAGAACCAAACTCTCATTCATTCGGTGAGACTCTCCTCTGACAGTCTTTACTCACTCTATATCAGTAGCAGAGATTAACTATACCAGCAAAGTAGACACATCACTGGCTGTCAACAGACTCGAGTCATTGCAGATATCTGGAAGAAGAACTATCCAACGACTGGACACAAAGCATAAAACCGATATATCAGCTTTTGGATGCCTGTTGACAAAAATGAATGTTGCTTCTCAATCACGTTACTGAAGCTTAAAAAATAATAAAAGGTGGGGGAGGGGCATACGAATGTCTGAAAAGCTTTGGTGGAACATGGCACAAAAAGGTTGGAAAACACTGCCATAAATAGTGCTTTTCACTGCCTGTTATTTCTGATGTCCACCATATGCGTGAATGACCTTTTGCTTTGTATCCACTGTATCATAGTAACATTGCTCTGTGCAATGTCTGTTGGTAATCTGCTTATGTGACAGCACAATTTAATTTACTGTTTCTTGATGAAGTTCAGTACTGATTTTGTATCCACTCTTTCCTGATGTCTTCATTTCTAAACCGGTATCTTCTGATGCTCCCATCATTCTGCATAGACACTTCATCTCTGTTGTGACTAGTTTACTTCTATCGTTTGATGTCAGTGTCCAAGTTTGACACGGATACAATAATAGATCTAACTGTAATAATTGAAGATGGTTAACATTACTCTAAATTCCAATCAAAATATTATGCAAAATCATTATGTGGATGGAGAAATTAAAATCGTGGCATATTCTTTACAGGACGTAGCCATCAACCACAGTCGCTGATTTTATAGGCACCACTTATACGTTCAGTAGTTTGCCGTTGCTTTCTGAACGGTGGGGTCTATTTTTACCTCTTGTAAACCGCCCGAGTGGTTACCGGGGCCCAAATTTGGAGTGTAAAGAATAGAACCACTGTTACCTACCACGCATGTCGTAAGAGGTGACTAAGGAGATTTGGCTGAAATCGGATGCCTGTGTCCTACACGTGTAGAAGTATATGCGTTTAGGAGCCTACCAAACCAATGTGCAACGTATAAACGTTCTTGGCAAAGATCAAACATATCACAGAGAGTGATTAAATTGGTCGTAAAGAACGAACACAAAGAAGAAGAAGAATAAGAGACCTTGTAAAAATCCCACGGAAACGAATTTGCTTCCGTGCCCACCGTGGGATTTGAACCAGGTACGCTTGGTTTTGTGATCGAGCTCACTACCGCTTGAGCTACAGACGCTAACCGGATGGAGTAAACAGTTGATAAATACATCGATATAGAACAAACATGGTTTAGAAAATGAACAAACAAACACATAGTAATTCTATCCACACAGATAAATACATAGATATAGAACAAACATGGTTTAGAAAATGAACAAACAAACACATAGTAATTCCATCCACACAGATAAATACATAGATATAGAACAAACATGGTTTAGAAAATGAACAAACAAACACATAGTAATTCCATCCACACAGATAAATACATCGATATAGAACAAACATGGTTTAGAAAATGTACAAACAAACACATAATAATTCTATCCACACAGATAAATACATAGATATAGAACAAACATGGTTTAGAAAATGAACAAACAAACACATAATAATTCCATCCACACAATATTACAGAACAGTGCAACAGGTTGCAGAGAGATATTTATATTTACTTCATTGATTTTAAGAAAGCATTCAAATGTGTTCACAAAGATAGCCCATGGAAGATACGACGACACTAAGAAATACCACAAATAAGTTGTTTACAAGATATTTATCTCTTTTCTATTACAAATTTCACAAGGAACATAGGTAACTCTGGTCATATGTTTGCAGCAGTGGCGGCTCGTCATTAAGGGCCAGCGGGGCCTGGCCCCACCAAAAATAATGTCTAACGTGTTTTTATTATTTAATAAAATAAAATATAACCTAACCCAACATCATGGTTTCCACGAAAATGTGTGTCTAGCCCCACCAACAAAAATGATCACGAGCCGCCACTGATTGTATTAGATCTTATTAGTCATAGGGAAGCCGTCAAGGCTGACATGTGTAAAACTACGGTGTTCAATTTATTATACAATCGAATCTCGTCACCCAGGTGAAATTCGGTACCAATAGATTCTGATTTGATGTACATTTTCGAAATTGTTGCCATGTACCTGTGTAAGTTCTCTTTCGTCGATACTTTCACTAGTTGAGAAGAACAAAACATTTATGCAGTTCATTTGAATGAAGATTTCGTAAATTCTATGCAGTTTATACAAGTTGTTATTTTTATTTATTGTGTTCCTGATTTATAAATTAAATAGAAAAACAATATTTATCGATCTAGGTTCGATCATATCCCTATTTCATTATATATTAGAAAACCAAGAGTTAATTAACAACAGTTCAGATCACGTCAGATCAGGAGTGTGAGTGTGACATTGAACTATTATAAGCTCGTAATTCACAAAGTGAAGTGTTAAATTTCAAGAAAACACCATTAATGTCATTTACAGCGGCTGAAAAGTAGGAAAGTCCAAAAGTAATCTCAATGTGGCAATAAAGTGTCAACATTACGTAGCAGGAGGTTGTACCATAGAGATACGTTATCTGTCTTTCTTCATACAACCCCCTTGAGGTGCCAGTAGTGTATACACTGATAACCGTCGACCTAGAAGAAGTATGACGTCAAAAAACTATTTGCGCCTGATTGGAAGCTTACACCGAAGAGGATGGGCGGGTAGTTGCTGGTTTTGTGTGTGTCCACCTGTCTCGTGTTCTTTTAATCCAAGTTGGAGCATAGGCCTTCAACCAACTCATGCTAGTTCCTGAGTGGTTAGTTGTGTTTTGTAGCTATAGTCTGTCCATTAATTCGTGAGCACGTTTGAAATTGATTTTCTGAAAACTACCTGTTGGATCTCAGTGATTTTTTGCAAGCAGCCTTAGAATATCCACGACGCTAGAGAAATATTTTTTTCCAAGAAAATTTGATGTAGTTTGAAATATTTCTTCTTCAGGTTATATTAAAATCAACCTCACCGGATTGTACACAATAGTAACAGATCTACGGTACACAGACGCGTTGTTCTAAAAATACATTATGGTAACATAGAAATATCGTGAGTATACAACAATTTCACGAAATCCCGTGCACCTAACCCAGTCGACTTTGAAAGCGGAAAGCATATGACGTTATAATTGGGATACCGTTGTATAGTTATAGGCGTATCTCGCTATTTGTATGAAGCTATTGTATCATATTTGTTGGCTTATCAAAACTGACATTGATATCACATTCATAATGAGTCTGAAGTGCACATTTATAACAATGCAGAAGGTTACAGTTTTACTATACCAACACTTCCGTAGGGAATCTAAGAGAGGTCATCTATATTGCGATATTCATAACCCTGAGAAACGAGCGCAACTGGCGCTTGGTCTGAATAGAGAATCCTTTTCCCGATGGATTAAACAGGACACAAAGTGCACTAATGTCAAGCAAGGACGGAAAAGAACAATTGACGACTTTGACATAGATGTCATAAGACGGGAGCTCTTGAAAATGTTTGCGACAAATCAACTTGTTACTCTCAGGAAACTGAAATTAAAACTGCAATCAGATTGCAGCATAGACATTTCTAAAAGTACTCTATGAAAAATTGTAAGAGCGCCGGCTTCACCTTCAGAAAAACTATAGGCGGCAGGAATATTATTTGTGAAAAGCCACATCTAATTGCTGCCCGAAGTAAATACCGAGGCAGATCCGTGAGCGGCGGAGGCAAGGCTATGATATTGTATATTTGGACGAATCCTGGGTCAATGCTCACCACACCAATGCTAAAGAATGGCAATCAGTAGACGGTGAACAGAAAAAAAAATACCAAGCAGCAAAGGCCAGCGTATTATACTAACACATGCAGGAAGCAGTGAAGAAGGTCTTGTCCATGACGCTGGACTTATTTTCCAATCAAAAAGTACCGACGGTTGGGACTACCACACAGAAATGAATGGACATATTTTCAGGCACTGGATGGAGAAAGATCTACTTCCAATTCTAAACAGACCATCATGCTTGGTAATGGATAATGCATCCTATCACAACGCAGTATCAGCGGAAGACAAAGTACCAACTGCATCAAATACAAAAGATCAAATTAGGACTTGGCTTGCTAAGGAAAATGTCAGCTTCGATGATACATATTTGAAACCCGAGTTGTTGCACCTGGTGAGGATGACAAATAAGACAAAGGTGTTTCATATTGACAAAATCATTGCGGAATACGGCCACACGTCTTTGCGACTACCTCCATATCATACTCACCTCAATCCGATAGAGCTTGTCTGGGCTAAAGTAAAAGGGCAAGTTGCCGAACAGAACAGGACGTTTAAAATGTGTGATGTTGAAGTTCTGACACGTGAGTCCTTCTCAATGATAGACATGCAGTTCTGGAAGAAGTGTGTTGAACATGTGCTCCGAGAGGAAGACGAGTACTGGCACCGAGATGGATTACAATTTGTCCAGCTAGTAACAATTATCAACCTCATGGAATCGTCAGATTCGGGATGATACAAATCATATTTTGATTACAGACTGAGAAATAGCAACGTATACATTTCCATATCCAAATGCGTCTACCATCATACAATTTGTGGTGAAGTTAAGACACCCTGGGGTCTAATGGTGACCGAAGGGAGGACTAACTGTTGCATATTGTATCCAAGTTCACGATTGCACATAAAGGGCAACACACTTAATTACTTGACCTATCAAGTTAATATGGAGATACACCTATGAATAGAATTGACATGGACAAATTCTAGGGATACTGTAAAATCTAAAATTTGAGCCCCCGTATTTGCAATTGTCATAAAAGATCAAAGGAATTGCCGATGTGCAAAATCCGTAGCATCTATGGACTACTGGTTAGCTTTATTTTAGCGTCATGGATATTCTAAGGTTGCATGCAAAAATCACTGAGATCCAACAGGTAGTTTTCGAGAAAATCAATTTCAAACGTGCTCACGAATTAATGGACAGACTATAGAGGTTATTTTTAACCAGAGCCAGGCTCAAGCCAAACCCTACCTCAGTCCCCTCTTACGACAAATGACTTGTAGGTCACAGTGTTACTATTCTTACGTATCACCGCAGCCACCCCTCGGTTTTCTCCAGATCTGATATGATCTGATCCGCTCTGACCACCTCAGATTTGTATGTTTCCGCATATCGTATTCTTTGCTTCCCGTGTGGGCCCCGGCACTCAACTGCCTAATATGCACTACATCCCTTTAGCATGATGAAAGTGGCAACATGTCACGGTACAGCCCGATCAACCAATATATTTGGTTGTCAATATTATAGGCCTCTTTGTCTCAGGAGACATCACAGGCTTATGAGTCACCTATTGTGCTCTGTTCTGAATAACAGACTTGACTGCAAACCAGCGGCGGCTCGTGATAATTTTTGTTGGTGGGGCCAGACAAAATATTTCGCAAAAATCATCTAAATAGACGAGATTTCTACTGGTTATAAAAAATAGTGCGCTAGAATACGTAAAGTATACTAATAAAAGGAGAAAAGACGGTGAATTTCAGACTATGTGATAATTTAGCGTGGTATGATCTCATTTCAATGCTAATTAGTATCACGTTAAAAGTAATAATTATGAACAAATGATTTGTAAAAGAATAAATACACATTATACATTATTTTTGGTGGGGCCCGGCCCCGCTGGCCCTTAATGACGAGCCGCCACTGCTGCAAACATATGACCAGAGTTACCTATGTTCCATGTGAAATTTGTAATAGAAAAGAGATAAATATCTTGTAAACAACTTATTTGTGGTATTTCTTGGCCCTTAATGACGAGCCGCCACTGAATACAATTGTACAGTATAACTACCGATATGGGTACTTTAAAATGGGTTCTTTTTTCTTTTGTAAACTCTTAGTTACCCGTCTGTACAAATTTGTGTCCCTTGTGCATACAAAGACTTTGGTCGAAATTTGAGTGTGAGTCCGACATGCTGTTGGGGTATAACGTGGGCGCAACATACTCACGTTCTCGGAGCAAACCAGACATAACACATAATGGTTAACTTGTTTGATAAAAACGAACGTAAACAAACGCTACTGTATTGTAAAATAAATGACAACAACTAAATGTAAACTTTAGTTCAAAATTATATTTGTATATTCTTACGAAATATAACCAAAATAGACAATTATACTAGATAAAATATCATTGAGAGAGATGGGTGTCGATATTGGTGCATCCAGAAAAGAACGACATACCAAATATGTAAAGAGATTGATTAATTAACATCGAATTGGCAAGTTGGGCTGCTGACTTGTTGAGACGAAGATCGGAGCACTCATGGGCGTGTCTGGAGTGCTATGATGATAGTTCTCATATAACGGACACATATTTACTTGACACCCCAAAAAAAACCCGAATGATCACAATGATAATGTTCATTAACCGTTGCAGAGTGTCTATCACTTTACACTTCTATAACCAAGTATGCGGAAGGTAGTCAGACTAACTACGTTTCTCCCTTCAGTGAAACGTAGGTTGCTTGAATTTAACGCATAACCATTTTTTATTCGATTCATATAGTCAACGTTGCTCTACCCCATCCCATAAAGGAATCATAGTCCGGATAAATAGAATATATAATCTGAAATAGCAGAGTTAAGAAATGCCTATACACGTCGGTCGATCTTCGTTCTTACGACAACTTGAACACAACAACTAATATGAATGTGTTACGTTTATCAAACACGAATTTCTCTTCAAATACCGATCTAACCGGTTTGTTAAGTATTGAAGTTGGTTTTTTTTTTTGGCGTTCACTGTATGTGAATACGTCAACGTATTTGATTCAACGTCTAGTGGAATGTTTGATGTCTTCACTGCTTCACATAACAGTCAATGGATTTTTTGTGTTGAAGAAAACTGTCAAGTATTTGTAGTTTAATTTAATTCATCGGCATACTATGGGTCTCTGCACGGAGATGGACGATAGAACGGAAGATCATGTGTGCAAACTGAGCACGTTAAAAAAACAATCAAATGTTTAAAATCGATAACAGTGGGCTGAAAAGCCGCTGTCTGGGCAAAGTTCATTAAAATTAAACTTTACATGGCACAAGTTTTAACTATAAAATCTTTATAAATTTCACGAAACTACTGAACAAACTTGATCAGAGGAGAAAATGAAGATGGCCTGGGACTTGTGTGTCAAATTTCACCGGACACTTTGGCAAAGTTGATTAGAGGAGTTAAATGAAGATGCCGTGGGGCGTGTGTGTCAAATTTCACCTGACACTTTGGCAAAGTTGATTAGAGGAGTTAATGAAGATGGCTTGGGGCGTGTGTGTCAAATTTCACCAGACACTTTGGCAAAGTTGATTAGAGGAGTTAATGAAGATGGCTTGGGGCGTGTGTGTCAAATTTCACCGGACACTTTGGCAAAGTTGATTAGAGGAGTTAATGAAGATGGCTTGGGGCGTGTGTGTCAAATTTCACCAGACACTTTGGCAAAGTTGATTAGAGGAGAAAATGAAGATGGCTTGGGGCGTGTGTGTCAAATTTCACCGGACACTTTGGCAAAGTTGATTAGAGGAGTTAATGAAGATGGCTTGGGGCGTGTGTGTCAAATTTCACCGGACACTTTGGCAAAGTTGATTAAGGAGTAATGAAGATGGCTGGGGCGTGTGTTCAAATGTCACACCTTTGGCAGTTGAGATAAAAGAGCATATCTTCACTCCGGACACTTTGGCAAAGTTGATTAGAGGAGAAAATGAAGATGCCGTGGGGCGTGTGTGTCAAATTTCACCAGACACTTTGGCAAAGTTGATTAGAGGAGTTAATGAAGATGGCTTGGGGCGTGTGTGTCAAATTTCACCGGACACTTTGGCAAAGTTGATTAGAGGAGTTAATGAAGATGGCTTGGGGCGTGTGTGTCAAATTTCACCGGACACTTTGGCAAAGTTGATTAGAGGAGAAAATGAAGATGGCTTGGACGTGTGTGTCAAATTTCACCGGACACTTTGGCAAAGTTGATTAAAGGAGTAAATGAAGATGGCGTGGGGCGTGTGTATGAAATGTCATCGGGCACGTTGACAAAAAGCATATCTTCACTGGACTACAGACAGAAGGAGCGAACCTGAGCAGACAGAATGAAACATAGAGAAAAACAGTGGAAAGTTAAATAAGAGTGGGATACCTGGTATACCATTTATAACAAGGTAACAGACCGGCAACAATGAGGATCACTTTGAAAGCCCTTATATGTCAACTAGGACATGAAGAGGATATAAAATAGGCGCGACGTGTGCTGGAAACTCCATGCAAAATAGAAAAACCAGTGACACAATAATCTCCCTTTATCTATTTTCTCTTCCCTCCCCCCAAACTTAATTAAACAATAAAGACAAAAATAAGGTAACCACTCAAACGGATCTGACGACTAGAAAACATAACTCACTAAACAAGGAGGAAAACAAACGGAGAAGAAACGCGATCAAGACAAACTGACACCGTTTATAATAAACGCTAAATAGGCATACTTGTTATGAATATCTTCTACATGTTAAATAGAACAGCTTCAATATAACTTACAACACGTAGTATTAAATAACATGACACCTCCACCCAAGCATAGCTATGTTACGAAAAGAGAAGTACGGAAGTTACCTTGCGGTATAAGTAAATTCGAGTATACTTTGTCATCATCATCATTAAGTAGCTTGTCCTGAGCAGAACTTTGCCACCCCAACAGTCCTCCGGAATTTCTCTCTCTCATAGGCCATATGTCCTGCCTCTGCAGCCGTCATGTTCAAACCATCAGTTACATCCTGAATCCATCTTCTCCGTGGTCTTCCTCTTCTTCTCTTTGCCGGTATTCCCTTCCATGATGATCTTCTCAGCCCTTCATGTCTTTTTATATGTCCAAAATATCTCAATTTTCTCTTTCTTAATTGTAACATCAGCCAGTTTTCTTTGATTTTGTACACTTTATAATAAACACAATAACAGAATATTAAAAATACGTTAAAATGTCCAAGCTAGCATTCGTGCACATGGTTCACAATTTTTGCAATATCACAGTTAACATCATTAGATGCAAGAAGTTAAGTTGCTGACTCATAATAATCACAATAGCCGTAGATCGCAAGCGATGATGATAACAGCCTCAGACGTGTTCTGTTACACCTCTCTGGTGTGTGCGGAGATGACTGTAGAGTCCAATCCTAGAACACAATCCCCTACCACAGGTGGGGCATATATTATCAAGGTTAGACATGTGAGTGTTGTGTGTTCTGTCTTTTCGCGCAGCTCGTTTTTTCTGTGTCTCAACGGCACGATGATTCTCAGCTATGCGGGTTCCTCTTGTGTTGCTAAAGCGCCACATTTGGCGATCTTTCGCCAGGGATTCGCAGCTTGTGGTGTCTATATCGAAGCATTTCAGAAACACTTTAAAAAAGTGTCTTTAAAGCGTTTTTTCTGTTCACCAGCAGAACAGTCGCTCTTACACTCAGATGACATAAAATCTACACAGAGTGGTTAACAGGTGGTCGATATGGAGCGTGTTTGAATTTACCTAAGGGAGAGAAATACCATTTATTTTGGAGCCAAGTGGAGACAATAATGTATGTCTTTGATCATTACGAACCCGCGCGATAAAATCACGTCACTCATAATACATTATCATTGCTAGAGAAGAATGCTTCACTTGTGTGTTTATTTAGATTTAATGTAGGATATAAAGTGGTGCCAAGACAGTGGGCTGGCACTGACAAGGACCCTACCCCACCTCCAGGGGAGTGGCCCTGGTAACAGACTAATGTTTGGATAAGAAGGCGGGAATCGAAGGATGGCTACTCTGGTATAAGTAGAAGGGTAGCTACATACATGCCTGATTCGAGATCTAATAGCAATACATATGATGAGAATCTCAGAAAATGCGCCTGCACGCCTCTCCTGATCGATAGTCAAAGACGACAGACTATTCAAAGTGACGCCATGTGGTTGCCGGGGCCCGGATTTGGGGTAAAAAATAGAACCACTACTACCTACCACATGCTGTTTACAACGAAAGTGGAGGTATGGCGTGGGATTAGCAACCCCACCATATAAAAACATTTAGCTTTAATAACCACATCCAAACGCATGAGCGCTTGCAAGGCCTCGGTTGTGGACCTATGCCTTCTAGGAGGTGAAGGGGTGAAGAAAGAAAAAGAAGAATATCTGTGACATATATAGCAGTTCTATGTCTATGAGAATAATCATTTTGTTGTTGTTGTTGCTGTTGGTTGGTATTCTTCAACGTTCGCTTCTAATAAAGTATTTTGCTTTGCTGTATGATTGTCTTTCGATCCAGTGCTTCTGTCTCAATAATAAATTTGTTCGAGTGTGTTACCATATTATTTGGTCTCTTTTGACCATCCTGCAAAATGGAATCTTTCTTTGTCATCATAGGGAACTCTTCTATCAACTCTGACTATTTAATATCTAGATTCGTGTGAAATTATACTTCTTTCAACAGTATTGTTAGACAAGAATAGTAGGGTCCTTTTTTACTCATTTGAGCCGGATGTTGTCATCAGAGTGGACTTCCTGGCAATTTCCTTGTTGGAAATGTTGACAGTCGAAGGTCCAATATATACATTTCTAACGGTAAAGAAATGGTTGATTGATCTAAGAAGCGCTAAACCAATCGCTGATGTCATGCAGTCAATTCATCAACCGACCACGTTGCACAAATCTTCTTTGAGTCGACTGTGATGAATGTCTGTACCCCCAAGCTAGGTCAGTTATTTTCTGACTAGAAGTTGTGGACCTCGGATGCATTACTAGTGACTATACGATGTAGAGGCTATGTGCTCGTCTCTCGTGCCAAAGGTACCAGGTTTGCTCGCTATGTGCTCGTGTCTCGTGCCAAAGGTGTAGGTTTGCTCGCTATGTGCTCGTCTCTCGTGCCAAAGGTCCAGGTTTGCTCGCTATGTGCTCGTCTCTCGTGCCAAAAGTACCAGGTTTGCTCGCTATGTGCTCGTCTCTCGTGCCAAAAGTACCAGGTTTGCTCGCTATGTGCTCGTCTCTCGTGCCAAAAGTACCAGGTTTGCTCGCTATGTGCTCGTCTCTCGTGCCAAAAGTACCAGGTTTGCTCCCTCGTGGAACCATCTGGATATTTTTCCAGAGATCCATGATCACCAGTATTGGTGAGATCAAGTTCCTAGTCCTATCGGAGACGGACGATAAAACGTAAGTTCCGTGTACAATTTGAGCACATAAAAGAAACCTTATCTTATCCACTAAACACGGTTTCTTTTAATAGCAACTTTAACACCATTCTCAATTACTTGGAATAATTATTTGCTTCCTCGAGTTATTACAATTTTTGCTTCCTACTCTTGGAATTTCCATGTCATTTATATATCTTTCCTGTTTATTGTGTTTATCTTTTCTGATGCATGTATGTTTTCTATTTCTGTCTAGGGGGTCTGCTTGTTGTCCATATAATATTTTACGATCTAGTGCCTCAACAATAGTATACAAATGTCATGTAGGGTATAAATAAATAAGTAGCACTTTTGTATTGTTAGAAATGTTATACACTGGCTAAGTCTTTTGCTTAGTAGACGCATAGTCCCTGGTTCGAAATCACAAGATGGAGTGCGAGTCTCTGTGGCTGAGTGGTTAAGTCATTGCCTTGCGTTCCGAAGGCTGTTGTCTCGAATCCGGACTGCGTCGTTCTGTTCATGCGTGTTTCTTTTTTCCAGAGATCACTTGAATTTTTGCCGGAGCTACGTAGTTCGTGCAATACTCTCGGCAAGCGGAGTGTCATTTCTGTGGAAAGGGACTGAAGTCATATGGGGTAAAACTCATTGCAATAAAGTCAGTCCTTCAGCTCTTGACCCTTTAGATCCAAGATGGAGTGGGATTGTTTGTGACCGCAATCGCTCGCAGGTTAACCCAGCCCTCAGTTGGGAACCCGAGAAACAATGGGGAGTAAAAACAGTCTGCGTAGTGTTGACTAATCACCCATCGTCCGCTGGTTTTTCAAAGAAAAATATCAGACTAACTCTATATTCCACGATATCATGGTATGAAAATGAATTTCTTACTTTAACTGCTTTAACAAGTTGTAAAAGCTGGTTTTAAAGCCGAAGGATTGACTTCATTGCACCGAATTTTAACCCATATGACTCGGTCCTTCTCTGCAAAAATGCCTAGAGTACTGCACGAACTCCGCTCCGTATCTCCGGCAACAATCCTAGAAGTCTCTGGAAAAAATGCACCCGCGAAAAGAACGACGCGGTCCGGATTCGAACCCACGATCTTCGAACAGCAAAGCAAGGGCTTAACCACCTAGCTACAGAGACCCCCTTAACTATATATGTTTGCACATAACAAGTTATGTAAAATAAAGTTACATGCCAGACAGTGTCGTCTTCGTGGTAGAGAGAGAAGATATAGTAATCAACTTCTCATGGGTAAGGTGAGCAAATGGACTTTAGAATGGCTGTTGCAGCGGAGGACAGAGCATGCATGGGAATGCCCAATGTGCCATGACGTCGATCGCATAACATAACATAACAAGTTATACGCACTAACAGACCACACACACTGCCATACAAATAAATATAACTTAACAGGATATAGGTAGAAATGTCTGTCTACATTACGTTAGTTTCTCAAAGGATGCCAAACGTTACATTCTGTTTTGATTTCACTGGAAGGTAAATTGTGTTTTCAATTATTATTTTTATGTGTGCGTTGCGGAAATACCGACGGGCACAGCAGTTATTATAAATGGAAAGTTACATGGCGCGGGTATAATATTTGTCATAGTGCAATATGGAACAAGGAGTTTTTTGCAAGAACCCCAGAGGAAACAACGGAAGCAAAGAATATGATCAACAAATAGTGTACAAGTATTAAGAGCTTCGGAAAAAATAGACAAACTCAGGATTCGAACCATCCACCCTTATTTATATTTCTTACGACACCCATCAATATCAACTTAACCCTTTAGCTGCTAAGGACGTATATATACGTTTTTCCCATTCACTTCTAAAGACTCATTAACATGTCTGTAATTATCTCTCCTCTGTGGGCTAAAGACGTGTTAACACGTTATACATTGCTACTGTCACTGCTATAGGCGTACATTCACGTTTGTGACCTAGAAACAAAGAGTAGCTATTTTAGCTCAGCCTTCGGAAAGTATGTAGCAGCGAAAGGGTTAAAAGAAGAACAATTACTGGATAGACTAACATCATGACCTGGAGTAAAGTCAACAAGAGCACTGATGAATTGCGCTACCGACATGAAGCTGTTGTTATCCGTGATCATCTAAGCCTGCGTGGTGCATGAGAAAGAGACAGACTGGGTGATAAATGGAATCCATTGTTCTTTATTGTACTAGAGGGCAAGTAATCATCTATTTCATTTGACGAGTCTCAGTTCGCTTATCAACAATTTCTAATCAACAGAGATTGACAGCACCCACTAGATTGACATAATACAACTGGATGTGAATGAAGTTCTCTTATTCATTCTGAGGTTTAAGCAACATAAGGAGATCTGAACGTTCTCGTCTATGGCTACTTTACGGTCATTCACCAGATAAATGACATTGATCCTGCCACTGACAGAAATGTTCCAGCTAGCTAGTGCTCTTGATTGTATTCTAGATCCCACATTCTTCTATAAAAAGACAATTTAAGATAGAATATCGAGTCTTATTTTCCTTGTATTATTGTGGTCAGTCAGTACAGAATCTATACAACAATCCTATTTTGTTCATATTATTGAGCCGAGTCCAACTCTCAACATGGAAAAGTCTTGGACTTTAAAGTGTTCTAGATAATGAGAGAGGGAGCAGACATGCTTACATTGACAGCTCATATAGTCGAAATTTTGAAGATATATATGGTGGACGGGGGATTCATCCAGTTGTATAGCGACCGCTTCATGTCTTGTTGATTGAGTACACGGGTGTTAATGACGCATCTATACTATCATGAATGAGATAAATTCAAACGTTGCACGTGTGGGGCGGTACAGAATGAGTATAGTTTGCAAACGGTCCACTGAAACAAACAGCATGCACACCCTTCAACATTCGAGATAATAAAGAGCATAACAAATGATCTGCCTGTTGAGACAATGAAGGAAGATAGTCAGTGTTGCATACACCCAATACTGATACACGGTAGCGCAATTTGAACCATAAACAAACAAGCAAAAACAATTCTGCAGAGCTCAATTAAGTAATTTGGCAGAAAAAAAAACTGTTCAATCTGTAGGTCACGGAGATGAGCTTTTACAGAAGAATGTTAAGAATCCCATGGATTGTTGAAAGTACCAACGTAGATGTTCTGAGAGTCGCCAATGAAGGAAGGACATTCTGAGAGACATCTTTAGGAAATAGTCGTCAAACTCTTGGCGTATAATCTGAAAGCATGAGTTTCGAACACGTGACAACGGGGACAATTGTTAGTAACGATGATCGCCAACACCAGCACTCAAGGCACCTGATGCTGCCCGTCTGCCCAGCGTGTTCGTAGCGCGTTGGACTACGGGTGACTATCCCTCTGTGTGTGCGGTTCAATTCCGCGGGATGGCAGAAAAAGCCACAGATTCCCCAGATTTACGGTGTTCGTGGCACCGAACCGAAGGGTTACGATGTCCATGGCACCGAGCCGAAGAGCTAAAAAGCTCAAGTGCTTCTGGATCGGGAAAAAAAGGCACCTGATGATGATACAATTTGACAATGCTGTGGGGACTGTGTGGATATATATGCATGTAACATAATTAAAGGCAAACCGTAATCGATCACAGACAATTCCAGTGACAGCTGTAGTACACCGTAAGGAACAGTTGTGTTTGCAAACTGTGCCAACTATACACAAACAATAAATATACATACACACGTGTTTCTTGGTGATAGGCGATATTGCCACCCGGACGAGCTGCTTCTAAGTCCAAGTTACCTCTCATTTCTTTTAAGTTTTTACTTGATTTGCATTTTGTACTTCCATGCAGCTTCTACGTTATTGTTTCAATTGTCTCTGTTTGGTTACTGTACTGTAAAACTGCATAATATATAGTACATAATATACTAATACTTGTACATTTTCTATTGATCATATTCATTGGATCCGTTGCTTCCCTTGGGGTTCTTACAAAAATCCTTATTCTCTTCTTATTTATTTTTTTTTTCCGATCCAGAAGCACTTGAGCTTTTAGCTCATCGACTCGGTGACATGGATATCGTAACCCTTCGGTTCGGTGCCACGAACACCGTAAATCTGGAGAAACTGTGGCTTTTCTGCCAGCCCGTGGAATTGAACCGCACTCGCAGGGGTGGGCGGAGGCGCTTGTCGCCCAACGCACTACAAACACGCTGGGCAGGCGGGCATTCTCTTCTTAATATACTGGTACCCATTTACAACGCACATGCATTTATCTCTTATTTTTACGAAAGTAACGATAGGAAAATAATCCATCTGTCAGTTTCAATCGATTACCTCCGAGTCTGTGAAGATATTGGGGTCGAGGTCTAGACTTTCTCCGGTACGGTAACGGGAAACATATGTAGCTGGCATGTTCTCTCTACCTCTTTCAGTAACCACTAACAACAATAGCAAATAATAGATATCCATGACGCTGCACTTTTACTAAGAAAAGACGTACACCAAACAGTTCAGGTGTGTTCAGAAACTTGCTATGTCAGGATGTTATGATAAAGGATAATGTTTGTTTTTGAGGCTCTATTTTTGCCATCATGGGATCATTTACCCTTCTGCATCTCACCATAATTACTTTTTTGGGAGTTGATGGTCTAGCATGCGGACTACAGACTTGTTCAGTGAATCTGTACAGCACCTATAATCCTATTCTATGTACCTGTTTCTGAAATCATCAATGAGCATAGTAGAGAAATAGCTACCTATCCCTAAGGTTTACAGCCGTATTAAATATGCATGTCCTGCTTCTGTTGCTGTCATATTCAGGTAATCTATCAAATATTCTGTTAGTCGCCACATTGGTCTTACGCTGCACAGCGTTTTGTTATCAATGAATCAAGATCTTCTTTGGCGACTCTGTCTGCGTTTAATTTACTGGGGGTCACAAACTGGGTATTCAGCTTTAGGTCTGTCAGGTTTCCTCAACGCTTAGTTTTTAGGTCGACTGGGTGGGGCAACTTGTTGCTTCTCAGCTCGCCCAGGAGAGGACAATCTTGCAAGACACGTCCCGGTGTCTGTTCCGCCTGTTGATACTGGCTTAAAAATTAAATATTGCGGGCACGAAGAGACTTGACACTTTAATCAAAACATTACAGAGAAAAGTTGAGGCGAGGCGAGCAAAAGGAACACTGGGACACAGATGGGAGGGAAACATCAAGAGATGGATACATTACAGCCTTACAGCGTGCAACATCAAAGCAAGAGACAAAGGGATATTGAATGCTTATTGCAGTCAACATTTGATGCAGAGATGCTACCTGGTGCTGATGAACCAATAATTAAACAATGTAGTCATTGTGAGAATTCTGATATTCAACATAAATTTGCTTACATCCTGAACACCATCCATCATGAACATCCATCCATCTGTAAATTACCTTCTTCTTCCGAACGCTCCATATCGACCAATTGTTAACCATTCTTTGTAATTTGTATGTGATTTGAGCCTAAGAGCGATTGTACGTTGTGCCAGTTATGCGCCTACACGTATGTCAGCACATCCAATTTCTACGACGCTTTATATTAACAAGGGTAGCTTCCCTATGCCTCTACCTCAGTCTCCTCTTACGATATGCCTTGTAGGTCGCAGTGTTACTATGCTTCGCTACCATTGAGGGCCCCGGCAACATACGGGCGACCTATATATATATATAACATTCACCGTAACGAAAGTTGACTTAATAAAGGCTGCTCTTTCAGATTTGACAAGTTCCATGCGACCTGACACGAGTCACTGATTGCCAATACACTGCATCCACATGAAACGGACTCCTATGGAGTCTGAACGCAAAATCTGTAAACACCAGGACGCTGCTGTCGATAAAACATCAAGTAGAAAGATTGGTATGGCGGTGCTAAAATTTGATATCGACCCAGCTATAATAATGTCAAATGGCAACGACTGTTGAAGGGTCAATCGACTATAATGTTGTTTATGTTGTGGTTATTTTATCTCTGTGAACTGAGATTATTGGTAGGTGTTACAATGAAGTTAGATACAATAAAGTAGAAGCTGCTTACACTCTTGAAATATGGCAGCAAACTTAAGTGATTGGTTATTGATTAATAAAACGAACTTTGCTGAGAGAGGCAAGAGTTATCGTACTAAATTCCATGGAATAGATTGAGCGAGTTGCTCAGGACAGAGCGGTATGGATACATTACTTGCAGGCACTATGTAACGTATAATTGTACGAGAGGAATATATTATTGATTGCTGAACCGATGTCATATCATTTCGAGCAGATCTACAGGTACTTAAATCTCCCCAACAGATTTCAAAGGGTATTTGCATGCAGTAAATTCGTGTGGCTTACTGGTTAAACACACGCATTACTCCTCAGGTATCCCTAGCTCTGCACGTGCACAATGAGATACCTCCTCCTCCTTCCCTCCTAGTGCTGTACAACTGCTGTACAAATCATGATCTTTTTCCTGACTGTTATCTTTGTCTGCCAGATCTTGTCCTAACAGTTTAGGTTAGATTGTGCTTGCTTGCATATTCCACTCTGTTCCTCGTGAATCATCGGGCCTCAATAGTTATCCACTTTCCCGGATCTCTGGCCATTTTCTTGATGTCTTCTCATGATAATCTAGTATCATTTAGTTCCTCAAAAGGACTCCGTCTCAAGGTCTGTTTGGAGCCTCAACTTTTCCGTTTCCCTTGCGGGTTATACTGAAGTGCTTGCCTATTGACTCTTCACTGTGTATTACGCAAGGTATGCGTGGACCACCTCCATTTTCACCATCATGAGCTTTTGTCCTGTCCTTATCCACATGCAAAAGCGATGCTAGAGAAAGAACTTAATTACTTCTGAATTATTGGAGAAGTAGATCACTATAGTCTACATTATTTTGTTGAATTTTGTTAAACCGTATCATCAGGTTTGAATTTCCCATCGTGTTGTGATTGCATTAGGTTCAACTTTGTTATATTGAAGTTTCTATTAATTTTCTCTTATGGTCCATAAGACTATTAGAAATATATTCTGTTTCTGTGTAGCTTGATTAGGGACAAAATTGTTGGTTATACTAAATACAGAAACTCAATAGTTGATAGAAATGATAGAATTGGTTACTGATTGGTTATTGGTTATTGGTTATCAATAGGTACCCATAGGTGCTCAGTCTCCCCCAACAGATGTCGAAGAGTATGCATACTGATGGTTCCTGTGGCTCGCTGATTAAACACACCTCTCACTCTGCCTCTCAGGCATCCAGTTCGACTTGAACAACGGGTAACTCCAAACTGCTTAAATCGCTTGATAGATTCAACATCAATTGTAGTGTCCTCATCCAACAGAGAGTCGCGAAGAGACCGAAGAATATCCCCCTTATCCATCTTCAACTCCCCAACAATCGATGCTGTTGATGCACGCCTGTCCGCTCTCTCATTACCGTAAACACCCGCATGCCCAGGACAGTATATCCACGTAAGCCGCTGGAGGTTAGAAACTTCTATAGACGACATCCACTCATACCGAAACCTGCCCTTCTGGATCTTGTGAAGCATCGACTGAGAGTCAGATACAACAACTGCCTCAGTAAATGAAGTCCCAGAAATCCAATGGAGGGCAGCAGTAACGGCCTCAACCTCCATCCTCATACTAGAAGTAGTTGTCCTGTATGCCCCACTTACTGATGGTTACTGAACTGACGTTATATATGTTATTGGCAGATCCATAAGTGCTCAGTCTCTCCAAACATGTGTCAGAGGGTGTGTAAACTGGTGTTTCTTGCTGGTTAAACACACTCGTCGTTCTGCTCATCATACGTCCATGTCTGTGTGTGCAACATATAATTTGGTAGTTGTCTTAGTCCATGCTCAGATACGTGAGGACATATGTATCCGTATCATAGGACCAGTCAATGGTCAGATATGTGAGGACACATGTATCCGTATCATAGGACCAGTCAATGGTCAGATATGAGGACAATGTATCCGTATCATAGGACCAGTCAATGGTCAGATATGTGAGGACATATGTATCCGTATCATAGGACCAGTCAATGGTCAGATATGAGGACAATGTATCCGTATCATAGGACCAGTCAATGGTCAGATATGTGAGGACACATGTATCCGTATCATAGGACCAGTCAATGGTCAGATACAGGGAGACACATGTATCCGTATCATAGGACCAGTCAATGGTCAGATATGTGAGGACATATGTATCCGTATCATAGGACCAGTCAATGGTCAGATATGTGAGGACACATGTATCCGTATCATAGGACCAGTCAATGTTCAGATACGTGAGGACATATGTATCCGTATCATAGGACCAGTCAATGGTCAGATATGTGAGGACACATGTATCCGTATCATAGGACCAGTCAATGTTCAGATACGTGAGGACACATGTATCCGTATCATAGGACCAGTCAATGTTCAGATACGTGAGGACACATGTATCCGTATCATAGGACCAGTCAATGGTCAGATAGTGAGGACACATGTATCCGTATCATAGGATCATCAATGTTCAGATACGTGAGGACACGTGTATCCGTATCATAGGGTCATCCAATGTTCAGATACGTGAGGACACGTGTATCCGTATCATAGGGTCATCCAATGCTCAGATACGTGAGGACACGTGTATCCGTATCATAGGGCCAGCCAATGTTCAGATACGTGAGGACACATGTCTCCGTATCATAGGGTCATCCAATGCTCAGATACGTGAGGACACGTGTATCCGTATCATAGGGTCATCCAATGTTCAGATACGTGAGGACACATGTATCCGTATCATAGGGCCAGCCAATGTTCAGATACGTGAGGACACATGTATCCGTATCATAGGGTCATCCAATGTTCAGATACGTGAGGACATATGTATCCGTATCATAGGGTCATCCAATGTTCAGATACATGAGGACATATGTATCCGTATCATAGGGTCATCCAATGTTCAGATACGTGAGGACACGTGTATCCGTATCATAGGGTCATCCAATGTTCAGATACGTGAGGACACATGTATCCGTATCATAGGGCCAGCAATGCTCAGATACATGAGGACACTGTATCCGTATCATAGGGCAGCAATGTCAATAGAGACCATGTATCGATAAGCAGCAATGTTCGATACGTAGACAATGTATCCGTATCATAGGGCCAGCCAATGGATAGAGCTGATATTTTGAGCGCCCTCATAGAGTGTGGCCGCAAAGAAGATTTTCACTTAAAACAATCTACGTCAACTACTAGATTGCAGGAGCTGGGTTTGAAGATTGGAGTAGCAAAAAAAGAACAGCATAACAGGTATATGAGTAGGCTCATCAATCAAAATCGAACTGGTACGGTCAGTCGCTGGACGCTGTTGGAGATATTGCGAAGGAGATCAGAGCACCTATGGACATGCCCAGAGTGGAATGAAGATATTCCAAACTGAAACTGAAACTTGTATCCGTCTTTCGGATAAACCGTCTCTAACATAATTTGAGAAAGAAAATAACATTTCACCGACTGCTAAACAACAGATAACCAGCAGCATTTTCATGCATACTCTGTGTTATCAGGGCCAAACATGGACAGTGAGCAAAGCACAATCGCAAAAAATAACTACATGTGAAATGCGATGCCTACGAAAAGTTACCAACAACACCATAAAAGAGTCACCAACATCAGCAAAAGAAAGAAAGTTGGACATAATCGTTCTTGAATTACATTGAGAAACAAAGAATGAAGTGGTTCTGTCACTTTATAAGAATGCAACCAAACTCCACTGTATACAGATTCTGCTTTAACAGAACATCAGGATTGAAGTCGAGAGGAAGACCACGAAAATAAATGGTCAGATAGCATAGCAAACATAACTATCATCCAATCCACTGGAGAAGCAGAAGACAACAACTAAAAACCACGATACTGGGCAACAATCCGGTAACAGTGTGACGACCGAAGAAGAAGAAACTGAAGAAAAAACAATAGCAGCAATTTCTTACCATTTTCCTTTTCGCATGCTCTTGCACTACATTCCCCAATCTCTCTCTTTCTCTCTATATATCTCTCTCCTGTATCTCACTGGTAATGCTTCTCTCCTCCAATTTCAATTCAATAAACATGACTGTAATTACTAACACATGTACGTGTAATTTCTCCATTATCTTCTTTTTTTACGATTCCCTCAAAGAAATATGAGTTTTCACCCTTCCCCACTCTACCACGTTAGTGTGGTTTCTCTAGTCTATAGAGTATTTGTCCAAACGAGTGACTTCCACTCTTAGCGGTGAATACCATACCAAGAGTGGTGGTGGAGCGGTGTATACCATACCAAGAGTGGTGGTGGAGCCACCTTCTCAAATGACAATAACTCTCTTACCTATAGACATTCATTGTATACACGAATTTTAGCAGCAAAGTACACAGTCGGATATAGTGTGTGCAGTAAAGGTTAAACGGTTCACAACTTATCCTGTTCGCCTAGTAACACATCGACCTATGCGTACAATCACACCACTACCGTTTATATTACACATATACACAATGTCATACACAAGTTGGAGACATTCCAACATAAATAACAAAGAATAAATAGCCATGCAGATTTCCTGGTCAAATACTATAGTAAATGAAGAACTTTTAAAATGAACAAACTGGAAAACGTCATTATTATATGGAGATGGATTGGGCATATATGTCAGTAAGGGTATTGGCTTGGAAAGCGGATGGGAAAAGAAGGCATGAACGTTCAAAAGAAACATGGAGAACTGTGAAAGATTATGGCCTGACGTGGGAAACATTTGTCATAAAGGGTGCAGAACGGCAACGGCAAACCTCTTGTGAAAGTCTTATTTGTTCAAACGGAACATATATATATATATATATCAGTAATATCAGAGATCTAATGAAAAACTGACATGTTATTCGGTCAGGATTCGAAACCCAACTTCCAGAACGGCATGCAAACGTCTTAAGCATTTGCAAGATCCCTATAGACATTTTCTTCGTTAGAAAAGTGTTAACGTGTATTTTCACTTTTCTCCCAACTTCCTCTGAAGCACAAGAGGGATCTTGGCGAAATGCTAGACGTTTGCATGCAGTTCTGAAGTTGTGGTTTCGATCCTGTATATATATAATGTCCATATATTTTCATTAGATTCTTGAATTATTACTAAACTACAGACAGTCTGTCAACTCTATCGTTAGAAGGTGTGCCATTTCTGCCGACAGGACGGGGTCATATGGGAAAACCCGTTGCAATGAAGTTAATCCTTCGCCGTTAGACCCTTTATATATATATATATATATATATATACCTACACACAAGTACAACTACTATGGAACCGACATCATTGACAAGCTACATAACACCTGGGTATGTGGGGCGGATTAGCGTAATGCATAAACGTTCACCTATCGACTCGGATAAAAGAGGATTGTGGGTTCAATCGCACACTCGGCGTTCCACATGTGAGGGAAGGAATTGACGTTCCTGCCTCCTGCACACTAGGTGTTGAAGTGCCTTTATACCTTATGGTCGGAAAAGGCTACGGAAAATTGTTTTTTTATATAACACCTGCTTATAATTTCACTTTGATTTACATAAATAATTGAAGAGTTATAAGAATGAACATATATACCGATAGCATACCGCAGTTATCTCACTAATGGGGACCAAAAACTTGCAATCAAAAGTAGTACCCTGGATTAAAGATCACCAGTGCTATATATATACCATCCCTCTTAATAATTTAGTAATCTGAATTGCGTGGGTCTAGGATCTAATAGGGCTAAACTGACCTCATCAATTTCATCTTCTTCCTTCCAGACATTTCGGAATTCTGGCACTTTTAATTGCTTCACACCAATCACGGCCCCTTTCCAAACATTAATCTCTTCTACTTTGTTTTTATAGCTGGTCGTAGCAAAATTGTTGTCAGATGGTGATTACGTGTTATTGGCATCACATGAAAATTGATCTTAAGCAGCCAGATCGCAGAGTGATTTCTTCTTTACTGTTTTCCAAGTGAATAGGTCAGATTGTGGTCGGTGTTGGTCACTCAGCGTTAGAAGTGTTGGCTCTTCATTCTGAGAGCTCAAACAGATGACAACTCAGTTATTCTTAGTTCATGATAGGTCGTTGTGGTCGGTGTTGGTCACTAGCGTCTCAGAAGTGTTGGCTTCTTCATTCTGAGAGACTCTAAACAGATGACAACTTCAGTTAGTTAGTTCATGACTGTATTCGCTTGTTGTTTCTATTATTCAGTAGTCATACCTTGTTTATTGACTATTAATTTACTGTAAATACGTTATTATTTTACATTTGACTTGTAGAAAAAGAAACGGAAAATTCATTCATTCTTGGAATCTTTAAATGAACTTTTAAAAATATTGTTCACTCGTGGACGGATTTGTTAAAGAAAATTATAGCTCTAAATTTTCCTTTAAAATAGATTAAAAATGAGTCCGGAGCAGGGATGTGGATATGTCCGGAGTGCTATGATGATGATCCTTATATAAATGATAATTGATAGTGCTAAAATGTATATTTTATTGTAGAATTATAAAATTAATCATCTGATTTGAAATATTAATTCTAACCCAGCTTGTGCAGGGCCTGTTAGATAAATGTATTGTTGCGATGAGAGTGGTATACAGTTTGTTATTATATATCCATGTATCGTGGTAGGATGAGAAGTATGCATTAAGCTCTTATCTAAGGAACACATAGCTATTAACATTAGTTTAATTCTTCATATTCGAACGCTCCATATCGACCACATGTTAACCACTCTTGTGATTTGTATGTGATCCGAGCTTAAGAGCGATTGAACGTTGTACCAATTATGCGCCTACAAGACATCCAATTTCTGCTAAGCTTTTTATTTACTAGGGTAGCTTCTATTAGCCCCTACCTCAGTCGCTTCTTACGACATGTCTTGTAGGTCCTAGTGTTACTATTCTTTGCTCCGTTTGAGAGCCACGGCAACACTCAGGCGATTAGTTTAATTACACAGACAAAAAATAGAATTTAATTACACAGACAAAAAAATAGAATTTAATTACACAGACAAAAAAATAGAATTTAATTACACAGAAAAATGATCAGAATTTTAATTACACACAAAAATAGAATTTAATTACACAGAAAAAATAGAAATTACACACATGACAGATCAGTTTTATAGCAAAGAATTGAATTGAGATTAAATCACTAAGAAAGTTGAATACGGACTGTATGGAAGACATATAAGTGAAAAAATTCCAGTAGCCTTTTCAGGCCTTAGGGTACAAAGTCACTTCACATTTCTAGACCCTAGTGTGCAGGAGGTAGTAGGGCCAACTCCTTTCCTCACATATGTAACGTCGAGTGTGGGATTGAACCCACAACCCTCTTGTGTCCGAGTGGATAGACGAGCGCTTATTCATTACGCTAATCCGTCCCACATATAAGACATATTTCTAATATATTGTATATAGAAGTTGAGTTAGGTGTTTTTACGTGAAAATATATTGTGATGTTTTACTATTATAGGTAAACTGCTGATAGTAGTTGCTATTTTACTGTTTTTGTTGTAAGATTAGTATAATCTCTACATTAGTGTTTAACACTTTAACATGATGACTTCTCTTTAATAGCTCAGGGATGAAGGACAATAGATAAACACACATTTCCAATGTCTCTGTTTACAAACGCATCAAAGACATTTATTAAATATAGAATCAATTGCTTGTGTGATGTAACAAAGATCTGGCATGTTGAATTTTTGATTACTGCTAAGATGCTTTTATTGGACATTTTCTTTCAAATAAAAAATGATTTGATCTAGTCTTAATCTAAAATTCTACTACCCCCGTTCTTGCATATCAGAAGTAATAGATCAATATACATAGTTTTAAAGTGATTTGATTGTAATAGTATATGTTACTATTTTCTATAGATTGAGAATTAGAGATACTATGCGAGAGAAGTGGAATAGTTTTACTATTTTCTATAGCATTAGATTGAATACTGTGAGAAGTTAGAATGTTTACTAATAGTTGAGATTCTGAATATAAGTTACATTTTCTTAGCATTGAATGAATACTGGAGAATTAGAATAGTTTACTATTTTCTATAGCATTGAATTGAATACTTGAGAATTAGATAGTAGTTTACTATTTTCTATAGCATTGAGATTGAATACTGTGAGAATAGAATGTTTACTATTTTCTATAGCATTGAGATTGAATACTGTGAGAATTGGAATAGTTTACTATTTTCTATAGCATTGAGATTGAATACTGTGAGAATTAGAATAGTTTACTATTTTCTATAGCTATTGAGATTAGAAACTACATGTGAGTGAGTAGAATGTTTACTATTTTTTATAGCATTGAGATTGAATACTGTGAGACTTTAGACTAGGATAGTAGCTTCTTCTTTGCCCGTTTCGTTAAGACTTGGTATTTACATTGATCTAAACGAGATGGATGCCTGCAGTCTGCGTGCGTCTTTGATATCTCTGACATCATTTAGTGCCATGTTCAAGATGAAGATTTCGGTAAGTCTTGCTTGTCTTACTAAAACAGACCGTTCCTTTAATAACATTCTTTCGTGTGCTGTTTTATTATCATTATTTGTCGTAAAATATTTGAAAAAGAGTGATTTTAGTAACCTTTGGAACCCTTCCATGCGTTTGAGAGGTACATGAGAAATGTGAGGAAGAATAGTAAAGATTTCAGAGGAAGCACCGATACTAATGAACATGTTAATCACCTTGTAGCCCATGTGGTGCCGGGGCCCGCAAGGAAGCAAAGAATAGTACCACTGTGACCTACAAGACATGTCGTAAGTGACGGCTAATCTAGGACCTAAGGAAGCTACCCTAGTAAATAAAAAGCATCGCCCGAGTGGTTACCGGGGCCCAAATTTGGGGTGTAAAGAATAGAACCACTGTTAGCTGCCATGCATGTCGTACGAGGCGACTAAGGAGGTTTGGTTGAAATCGGATGCATGTGTCCTAAACATGCAGAAATCTATGCGTGTAGGGGCCTACCAAACCAATGTGCAACGTATACACGTTCTTGCAAAGATCAAACATATCACAAAGAGTGATTAAAATTGGTCGTAAAGAACGAACGCAAAGAAGAAGAAGAATAAAAAGCATCGCATAAATCGGATGTGCCATAACTGGCACAACGTACAATCGCTCCTAGGCTCAGATCACATACAAATCACACAGAGTGGTTAACAAGTGGTCGATATGGAACGTTCGAAGAAGAAGAGAACGACGATATACCATGGTGAAACAATGATGTATTTGCGCATATACAATTTCAGTGACTAGAGCAAAGTGCTATATTTGACATCAAAGTGTTTCAAAGCTAGTTTAACAGACTAGGATGGACAATAAAAGGTCAAATATGGACAGTATTGCGTTCTAGTTTCTGACTGGTTAGTGCGTACCGGTTTTAAAAAAGGAAATTGACATTATATATTATTATATTCCTTTCGTGCCGGTATAGCACCTGCAAGCAATTTCCACATACCGCTCTATCCTGTGTAACTTTAAATCTCCTCTATGACATTGAGTCCGGTATTTCTCGTCTCTCTCAGTAAAGTTCATTTCAGAGTTTCCCTAGTGCATCCTTTCGTTCTTGAACATTTGTTTCCCACTTCAATCCTGCTTTGTGATTCTTTGATCATTTCTTCTCAGAGTATGTCCAACATATCCCCATCTTCTCTTTCTTATAGCAGTTGTTTGACAAGACATTTATCGTTTTCATCATCTCTCCTGAATTCTTCACATTTTATGTTTATTTTTCGCAACCTGTTTTCAAATGCATTTCACTTAATTTTTATATCTTTAGTCATTTTCCAGCACTCGCTGCCATTTGTTAGGATTGGTTCAATATTTGAATTGAAAATTCGTAATTTAGTTTTAAAACTATAAAGCTTGCAGTTGAATATTTTATTTAGACCTTTAAAAGCTTATGTAGCTTTGACTTGATGATTTGAAATTGGCAATATAGTATTTGCAAATATGATAGTTATAGTGAATAGATTTATGAGAGCAATATTTGAGGTTCATATATGTGATTTCGATAAATGACAGACGACCACCCACGATATATTTTGTGGGTCTAATTTTATGATTCTTCTATAGTATGGCTCATGGTATTGATAAAGACGTCCAGTATCAGTGTTTTACTATAAATCGAAAATGAAAACACAAAACACAACTTTTAAACGTTTGATGCGCACTTTGAACAAGGTAAAACTGCAGATAAAATGACGGCATTTAAGCTTGACTATTGACTACATACGCACTACAACATACTTCAAAAATCAAAGTAAAAAATGAAAAATATGACATAGATTGTGGCTTGTTCATTTTATATTAATTTTTAGTGTACACCTTTTTTCTATGTTGGTTATTGTAACCACAACGTTTAAAATGTCATCAATTGTTATATTGAATATTAGTTTATGTATATTATTTGTTGCTTATAAAGGTATATTGTTTATTGTTGGAGAGAAATAACGATATTGGTTTATTTGATAAAGGCACAATGGGAAGACCCCGGGCAGCATAACCAGACGGAACCCCCAGGGTAATAGAGGCAAGGGATGACCAAAGAACACCCGGAGACGGGAGTTGGAGACGGAATGCAAGAAAATGTGGAGAGATCTGGAAAACATAGCATTGGATAGGAGGGTTGAAAGGCCTTGGTTGCGGTCATATACCTCCCTAGAGGCGAAACGTGAAGAAAAAGAACGATACAATCAGAGCTTTTAACTAGTGTACAGTCTAATTGCTTGAGTGAGACGTAGAACAAAATCAATATCTTGCTATCTCTAGCACACAAAGTATATTGTTTATCTGAATACATATGATGAAAAAGTGGTTCTCCGAGTGGTTGTTATATAAGTGTGCCGTTGCTGTCTTTCTGCTTCAACATCTGCTACTGTGTAGAAGCATTATATTCTTCATTGCCTGTTACAAGTACGTGTGCATATTTATAAGTGTAAATATATGTGTATATATGTATTTGTGTATGTGTGGAAAGAAGGAGAGAGTGTACTCTCCATACATAGACATAAAGAGGAGAGTGAGACAAGGATGCATTCTGTCACCAAGCCTATTTACCATCTACACAGAGAAAATCTTCAAACAACTAGAGGGAATGCCATGACTCAAGATCAATGGAAAATAATAAACAACTTAAGATATGCAGATGACACAGTATTGGTAGCAGAAAGTGAACAAGAATTACAAGAACTAGTGGACCAATTGGACAGAACTAGCAAGGAATATGGATTAGACATCAACATGCAGAAAACAAAAACTATGGTGATCAACAAGGAAATGAAGAAACCTAAAATGAACATAAAAATACAGAGAATTACTACATCAAGTAAAAAGTTTCTTATATCTTGGTCAGATGATAGATGATGGCAGATGTATAACAGAAATTAAAAAGAGAAAAGGAATGGCCAAGGATAATTTGAATAGTATGAGAAAGTTACTGACATCCCAAAAAATTACAAACAGGCTAAAAATGAGAATGATCAAATGCTGTATATATCCTATATTAATGTATAAACATGGACATGGAAACATGGACAATGAACAAGCAGTTAGAAGACAGAATTGATGCATTTGAGATGTGAATATATAGAAGAATAGGCAGAGTTTCATGGACAGAAAAACAGACAAAATAAACAAGTTTTAGAAAAACTAGGCATGAAGAAACAATTATTCAGAGAAATAAAATTCAGACAAGTAAAGTATTTTGGGCACATAAAAAACATGACACCATGATAAAATATTTACTAGAGGGAAAGTTGAGGGGGGAAGAGCAAGAGGAAGATCGAGAGATAAGTGGAAGGGAAACTTTAAGAAATGGACAGGTTACAGTCAGGCAGTGTGCAACACCAAGGCGAAAGACATAGGATGCTGGAGATTCATTGCAGCCAACCTTCGATGTGGAGACGGCACCTGATGATGATGGAGAAAGAGAGATAGAGAGACATCGATCAAGCTATGGAAACACAAATATAATGAAGACACCATTGGCAAGTAATGTAGAAGATATCACGGTGGAATCCAAAATGATAGAAATAACAGAGAATGTCACTTATTTGCACAGCAATTTTGACAGCACGCGTGATACCAAAAAAGAGATGCGCTACGAATTATCAAAGCAATATCTGTTTCAAAAGGCCGAAATAAATCATTGATCTCCAGTTTATACAGGTTCAAAACAAAGTTAAAATATGGAAAGTAAGTCGAATGCATTTGAAAATATTTGTTAGGCATACTCTGAGAAGATCATATCAGACTCGATGAATATGCTTCAAATGATTGAATCTGGAAGTATGCGTGTGGAATGGGTGGACAGCATTCGGAGATCACATCTCAAGAAAATGACTTGGCTGTACACACCTGGACATGCTGGAGTGCAGGGTAACGAGCGTGCTGACTTTCTTGCAAACAATGCCCCGACTCAAGCTGGCAGAAGTATGGACAGAGCCGATACCATCAATGCGGTACGTTCTCAATTATGTGACATGGGTAAGTCTCAGACACTGGAACGAGTTCGAGAATTAGGCGTTAAGTTTGGACATGCCAAACAGTGTCGTCTTCGTGGTAGAGAGAGGAGATAAAGTAATCAACTTTTCATGGGTACGGTGAGCAAATGGACTTTGGGATGGTTGCTGCAGCGGAGGACAGAGCACGAATGGGATAGCTCAATGTGCCATGACGTCGATCGCATAACATAACATACTTTGAGAAGAAATGGTCAAAGAATCACAATGCATGCATTGAAGTCAGAGACAAATAGTTCACGAAAGAAAGGACGTCACATGAGGCGTGTGGACCACTGACTGAGCATGATGGAGAGATTGTATTGTTGTCTTAGACACCAGAAGGCTCACTGTCTGCTTTGTTGGTCAGTGTCCAGGAAAAAAATATTATGCATAAATGTAATGGAGCTCTGTGGCATAAGTAAGGTGCTTGTGTCTTGCTCCAAAGGTATTCGGTTAATTTCCTGCGTGGAACAATGAAGATACTTTTCCAGATATCCCTGATCCCAATGCAGGTGAGATCGAGTTCCTAGCTCTGTCGAAGACCGACAATAAAAACTTGGGTTCCGTGTAAAGTTGAACTCACAAAATAATCATTGACAGCTGAAAATCTATCAGAGTATACTGCAAAGCCACTACCATGACATAATTTATTAAAATACAAATTCCTGCCAAACTTTCTCTATCTTCCAAAATTACATCGGAAACCATCGGCAATTCTACGGAGTTTGTACTCTGCCGCTGAGAACTTCGTGTGTAAGAATAGACTGAATATCATAGATGGTTAATTCACGGAAGTGCATTGATGATGCTCCTATCAATCATACATGCGCACGCACGCACACTCACGGGTTGGTAAACAGTCAAAATTAGAACAACCTTATGCAGTGGCGCTCGTGATCATTTTGTTGGTGGGGTCAGACATTGTTTTCCGGATAAATCATGGTTTTTTGGTTGCACTATTATAAATTATAAAATAATAAATACACGTTATACATTATTTTTGTGGGGCCCGACCCCACTGGCCCTTAATGACGAGCCGCTACTGACCTTATGCTGTTGCTCCCTCTTGAAATTTCTCTCTCTCTCTCTCTCTCTCTCTCTCTCTAGCTGTGTTCTCTACTTCCAACAAAAAAATGTAACAATGTACTTTGTTTCGAATAGCTGCTGAGCATTCTTAATTGCTTTTAAACACAAATACAAATGGTCACTGTAACTCCATCAGACCAACAGAAGAGTGAACAAAAGAAATAACAGTTTGAATTAGTTTTCGTTTGGGATATACTTTCTGATCGACGTCTTCAGATGTTGTTTTTCGCTTCATAACTCTAAATGCGATTTTTCTGGATAATGTCTGTAATCCAATACTGCCGGTTGATCGGTTTTATTCTTGTGTGTATTGTTTCTCCATTTCTTGTTTTTTTTGGGTCTATTTCCTTTTTCCCCTTAAATTGTTTGATTCTTTGCCAGAACAGAATTGAGAAAAGTTTGTTCACATCTTTTCTAGTCTTACTGTTATTATTTCAGATTACTGCCTTTAAAATGTATTTTTATCGGTGCTGTTATTTGTATTGTTTAGCGTATTTGCTTGCATACTTTCTGTCAGTACTGGAGAGGTGAGAATGTCGACTGGGTAAGTGCTGTACCTGAAGTGGCTCTGGTAATCTCCTTTCAGCAGGGCAGTTTAATATTATGTTCTTTCACTCCATGCGTGTCGGAAGATCCGAAATGATAGCATATTTAGAGGCTTGAACCTTTCAGAGACAGTTCTGTATCCACTGCCATATACACACGGATGTTGATGGTTGTGAAAACGCGTGTATGTTAGTATAGAAAGCCTCATGTTAATTATGATCTAGATGTTATAATGAAGACTCTTCATGACCTCTCGTGGATGATGATGGTATGGTGATAGTACAATAAATGAAACTGTATACATTCTTGAAAACTGGCTGATCCTACAAATAAAAAGAGAAAATTGAGATATTTTGGACATATAAAAAGACATGAAGGACTGGAGAAGACAATCAAGGAAGAAGGCATACCTGCAAAGAGAAGAAGAGGAAGACCACGGAAAAGATGGCCTCAGGATGTAACTTATGGTTTGAACATGACGGCTGCAGAGGCGGAACATCTAGCCTATGAGAGAGAAATTCCGAAGGACTGTTGGGGTGGCAAAGTTCTGCTCATGACAAGCTATTTGATGAATGATGATACACATTCTTAGACATATGTTACACAAGGATAAAGATAAGAATAAAGAGTTTTAGGAACTTCAGAGAAAGCAATGAAGATGATTGAATAACAGTGTACAAGTATTAGGGGCCTCCGGAAAAAAAACAAATTTCCAAATACTTCTGTGGATTCGAACCGCAAACCCTTATGTCTTACGACACTCATTGCTTATCCCTACAATACGTGCGTTTTAAAAACACAACCAGCGATCCATTTTAAAAAATAGCTTTACTGAATAAAGGGATAATGATAGAGCGGCAGATGTGTACAGTGGTACTTCGACTGAAAACGTTTCGCTTTGTTAGCAGTTGTTACTTATAAATATCTATACAGATTGAATCGTTGACTTTTCTTTTCGACTGAATTTTGACACGTTTTGCGCAGGTACTTGCTTATCATCTTGTTCAATTTTTCAATGTAAGCTGTTGAGTGTGCAACATTTTGGTTCATGTAAGTGTATGCGTGTTCAGTAGTTATGTAAGTTTCTCAACGTGTATATTAATTTGCGAACTAAGTAAAGATTATAGTCCACCATTCCACAATTTTCGACTAGGCTGTTGGCTGTGGTTACTAGCCAACCGAAAGTACAAGGTAAAGACTGTATAACCTGCGAAGTACATGTAGTTTTTTGGGTTTTTTCTCCGATCCAGAAGCACTTGAGCTGAAAGCTCTTCGGCTCGGTGTCATGGACATCGTAACCCTTCGGCTCGGTGCCACGAACACCGTAAATCTGGGGAACCTGTAGCTTTTCTGCCAGTCCGCGGAGTTGAACCCGCACTTACAGAGGACTAGTCACCCGTAGTCAACGCGCTACGAACACGCTGGGCACGCGGGCAAGTACATGCATGCATGCTAGTTGTCACATAATGGAAAGAAAATATTAAGTGTCTATAGGTCAATTCAATAGGCTAAAAATAAGCAAACAATGAAACGGAAATTATGTAAGAAAACAGTCGTCTTCTTCACCCCTAGGGAGGCATAGGTTTGCAACCAAGGTTTTCCAAGTCCTCCTATCCAATGTCATCATTTCCAGATCTCTCACTCTCTCCCATTTTCTTGCATTCCGTTTCCAACTCCTGCCTCAAGGTGTTCAGTGGGTCTTCCCTTACTTCTCCTTATCTAACTGTCATTCAGTATTTGGAAATCAGACTAATTCCAGTATTGGTGTATATAGACGAATTCATTTAAAATCAACACAAAATGCTAAATCAAGTTATATATCCAACAAGTTAAGTTTAACAATAAGGAATATCAATATTATGAATATTTTTCACCAATAAATAACCATAGACTCACAGAATCGAGTAAAATTGCAAAAAAGCTTGCAGTGCTCTATCAAACATCTATATTTTCTGGCCCCTTTTCTAATCTAGATCAGGAACCCCAGTCAGTTGTCTGGCCTGGTTATCTAGAGTTGGCTGTGCTTTATCCACTCTGTCCACAGTTCTTTGTTTGTGATCTGTTTTTGTAAGTAGAAGAAATTCAACAGAGAATAAATATCTCTACAAAACAAGCACTAGGTTTATAGGAAACTAATGATGCTAGCGTTATGTATTGTCAGTTACAACCGAACTGTCTGAGTAACATTGAATTAAATGATCTGAATAAAACTTGAGAAGACCATTCATAACTTTATGAAAGTAGTGGTTCAGTGGATACCATCATACTGCAACAATAGGAGAAACAAAAAATGTACACAAGAAGTAAGTAAAGGAACCCTTTCATACCTTGTGGTATATACAGCAATACAGTGTTAGGCCTGTATTATTCATTGACCGTCGACACACGATGAGTGCTGTGGTCAGCATTACGCCGGCCGCCTTTACTTTCCCAGAGCATGTCTGGTACCCAGTTGAGGCTGGGTCGACCTGAGGCCGTCGCGGTCGGGAAAAATTCCACGCGTACACAAGAAGACGATCTGGTTATATATAAGAAAGCTAAAACAACCATCATAGAGACTGCAAAATGGGGGAAATATATCATAAACACAAAGAAAAAGATGCATATTTTCAACTGCCAGATGAAACCAGGTAGTCACATTTGGCATGAGAACAAACCACAACAAAATGAGACACCGCCTATAAACCAAATTCGAGATATGCAGAAAATATCCATCTAAACTACTCAATGCACTCATACATGAAAAAAGAATGTGGCCAACATTCACCACATTCAAAGATTAACTCTGTAGCGGAACTGAAATCCTAAACAGACAGCAGCTTATATCATAAAATCCAGAATTCCATTCTAAAATGATTGATGATTGCAAAATAAGAAGTATGTAACCCAAAAACATGAATTTTGATCCTTTGGAATTCTTAAACGATGCTACTAAGAATGAAAAGCAGACTAAACGAGATTCAATTACTGTACTGCGATTATTTCGTTGTTTTTATTATTTCCACAAACTAGTGTTACATAAAGGAATGTTTCATTTCTCGTATCTAGTTGGTTTTTATTTCTGTTGTCTTGTTTGATAATGTTGAAATTCGTGGCACTCAAGCATGCAGAAAAATGGATGCAATGAAAATCGTGGTATATCCTTTGCAGGATTTAGCCATCAACCACAGTAAATGAGTCTAGGCACCCTTATACGTTCAGTAGTTTGCCATTGCTTTCTGAACGGTGCGGTCTATTTTCACCTTTCGTAAAAATCCAATGGAAACAATTTGCTTCCAAACTGCCCACTGTGGAATTTGAACCAGCTACTCTTGATATTAGGGAAAATGGATACGTTATCTAAATAATAACTATTATCAACTCTTGTAATAGTTTGGCACATTACACCATCAAACACAGGAGGCAGCGAGGACATACATATATATAGTTTTGCAACTTTGCAGACGATAGTCAATAGACTGTGCTCTAAAGAAGTAAAAACTATAATCCATGAATATGGCGCATGTATCTATCAAGACAAATCTGCAGCGATAACACAATTCCTCCGCAATTGTTGTATTTGATTTGAGACAGTGGCGACTCGTAGTCATTTTTCTTGGTGGGGCCAGACACACATTTTCGGAAAATCATGGTTTTTGGAGTATTTACTATTACTTGTCTATTCTGGGAAGCTTTAACCCTTTCGATTATTGGTGGGGCCAGGCCCCATTGGCCCTTAATGACGAGCCGCCCCTGATTTGAGATGAGGGACATTGTTGATTGTTGCCATCTTGTTCCTTGATATCTGTGTCTCCCAATGCTTTCTGTTCATAACCTCTGCCTCCTACGCCTATGAATCAAGTTCGACGAATATTACTTATGTTTAAGTGACATAAGACTTCCTTTCTCCTTTTACCGGAAACCAACAAAGCAATCAATTTGTCGTCCAGTATGGCTGCTTATTGTTCTTTCCACAAGCTCCTCATCTGTAGCTAAAGTGGTAGCGAACTCAATCACAACCCAAGCGTACCTGGTTTAAACTCTGCGGCGGGCAGTTTAGAAGCAAATACGTTTCCGTGGGTATTTTTACGACCTCGCCGTTCAGAAAGCAATGGCAAACTACTGAACGTATAAGTGGTGCCTAGAAAAATCAACTACTCGTTTACTATGGTTGATGGCTACGTCATGTAAAGGATATGCCACGATTTTTCATTTCATACCTTCTTAGTATTTTTATTCTGAGCAGACACCAGTTGATGAATATTTGTAATATATAGAGTATTGTGTTGGTGAATAATTGTGAAGCAATAGGAGAAATGTCGACAAGGAGGAGGTATAAAGAAAAATCCTTTATGTTTCTTCAAAGGCTGAAAAACTTCTTAACACAGTACACATATCATGGACACTTAATGACACTTTAATATGTGTTCGCAGTCTAGTCGTGTTCTTTCAATAGCGTGTCTCTAGTATCACTACCGTGTCTCTTGTATCACTACCGTGTCATGTCTAAATATTTATAAGGGAGTCCTACAGTCGAGAAAGGATGTACATACTGGGCTGGATATCACACAGTATCGCAGTCTCACTATAAACCGCATCACAATCTACTTTACTTTTAAGTAGTTGAAGTCGCCGAGTGGTTACTGGAACCCAAATGTGGGTGTAAAGAATAGAACCACTGTTACCTGCCGTGCATGTCGTAAGAGGCGACTAAGGAGGTTTTGCTGAAATCGGATGCATGTGTCCTAAACGTGTACAAGTCTATGTGTTTAGGGGCCTACCAAACCAATGTGCAACGTATACACGTTATTGGCAAAGATCAAAGAGTGATTACAATTGGTCGTAAAGAACGAACGCAAAGAAGAAGAAGAAGTAGTTAAAGTTAAGAAGAGAAATGTTTGTTGTACAAAAATGGCGAAGAATATTGAAAGAAAAAAGTGACTGTATAATCTCACACTTCAAGGTGTAAAAGAAACACCTTGTTATGTTTATTATTACCGTTATAGGTAACCTACCTACACATTTCGGCCGGCACCAGGTACAATTGGCTATAGAAACATCCTGTTGATCAACTTCATGTTTATAACTGCTTTGGTAGAAATCCGACAGTTAAGTTAAAATTGTATGTACACCCGTGTGTTGCGGAGCCCGTAAGCGGGGCAAATAATAGTAACACTGCCACATACACGGCATATCACTAGAGACAACTGAGGTAGAGGTCCAGCAAGCTACCCTATTGGTTATTGATTGGTTACTAAACTGACGTCATTGCACTCCGGGCAGACCCATAGGTGCTCAGTCTGCCCCAACAGATATCGAAGAGTATGCATACTGATGGTTCCTGTGGCTCGCTGATTAAACACACCTCTCACTCTGCCTCTCAGGCATCCAGTTCGACTTGAACAACGGGTAACTCCAAACTGCTTAAATCGCTTGATCGATTCAACATCGATTTTAGTGTCCTCATCCAACAGAGAGTCTCGAAGAGACCGAAGAATATCCCCTTATCCATCTTCAACTCCCCAACAATCGATGCTGTTGATGCAAGCCTGTCTGCTCTCTCATTACCGTAAACACCCCCATGCCCAGGACAGTGTATCCACGTAAGCCGCTGGAGGTTAGAAACTTCTATAGACGACATCCACTCATACCGAAACCTGCCATTCTGGATCTTGTGAAGCATCGACTGAGAGTCAGATACAACAACGGCCCCAGTAAATGAAGTCCCAGAAATCCAATGGAGGGCAGCAGTAACAGCCTCAACCTCCATCCTCATACTAGAAGTAGCTACCCTAAAATCAGATGTGATGGCCTACTTGTAGACGCATACTGGCACAAAGTACAGTTATTCTTAGGCTCAGATCACATACAAACCACAAAGGGTGGTTGAACAAATGATCGATATTTAGCGTTGGAAGAAAAAGACATGTAGTAGCATGTTCCTTGCGGAACGTAGCATTCATCACAGCTCGTCTGAAAAGCTCTCTTGTCTCTTGCCAGTTCTCCTGCCTCTTCCAGTGTCATGTTCAAGGTTTATTTCATGTCCTGCTGTCACCTTCTGTCTTGGTCATCCCTGCCTCGTTTTCCAGGAACCATGCCTTCCATTACCTTTTCTCCAGATCACCTTCTCTTCACCATTCACTTCTTATAGGAGTGCTGGAGGAGGGGGACGTCAGTGATCTTGTGTGCTTTTGTAAAGACACTTTGTAAGCTGATATTCATTTTTTAAGGCTGTTCTTGATGATTTCATCTTCCGGGACATGATGTTATTTATGAGCCAATGCTCCTTAATATTCAGGTCTTGTAGGATGTCTTTGTTTTTCTTTCTTTGTCCAGGATATTCTATTAACTTTTCTGTAGCACATTGTTTCAAATGCTTCAATTTTGTTTTTTAATGTTTGTGTTATGATCCACGATTTGAATCCCTATGTTATTTCATTTACATGTGCGACGAAGACGTTATCAAAGGTAAAAATGGATTAGGGAATAAAGTATATTTTTGAATTTCTTTCAATATTTCTTGAAGACAAAAGGAGTGGGTGGGGTGGTGGGGGTGTGTGTTTGGTAAAGTAGTTTATAAGTTTGATGTGTTCTGAAGGTTGAGGTTCGAAACCTGTACTGTTTACATTTGTAATCGTAGATTTCTATAGTTGTTGCTGGAGATACAGTGTTCATACGTTAAACAACACTCTAATCGTAGATTTCTATAGTTGTTGCTGGAGATACAGTGTTCATACGTTAAACAACACTCTAATCGTAGATTTCTATAGTTGTTGCTGGAGATACAGTGTTCATACGTTAAACAACACTCTAATCGTAGATTTCTATAGTTGTTGTTGGAGATACAGTGTTCATACGTTAAACAACACTCTAATCGTAGATTTCTATAGTTGTTGCTGGAGATACAGTGTTCATACGTTAAACAACACTCTAATCGTAGATTTCTATAGTTGTTGTTGGAGATACAGTGTTCATACGTTAAACAACACTCTAATCGTAGATTTCTATAGTTGTTGTTGGAGATACAGTGTTATACGTTAAACAACACTCTAATCAGAATTCCTATAGTTGTTGCTGGAGATACAGTGTTCATACGTTAAACAACACTCTAATCGTAGATTTCTATAGTTGTTGTTGGAGATACAGTGTTCATACGTTAGCAATACCTAATCGTAGATTCTTATAGTTGTTGTTGGAGATACAGTGTTCATACGTTAAGCAATACTCTAATCGTAGATTCTTATAGTTGTTGCTGGAGATACAGTGTTCATACGTTAAACAACACTCTAATCGTAGATTCTTATAGTTGTTGTTGGAGATACAGTGTTCATCGTTAAGATACTCTAATCGTAGATTCTTATAGTTGTTGCTGGAGATACAGTGTTCATACGTTAAACAACACTCTCAGCATGTGGCGTGCCATTTTCTGTGGAGTGAGGCTGAGCCATATCGAGAAAACATAATGCAATAAAGACAGTCCTTACTCATTAGATTCTTATAGATCATCTTCGGACATCTTTTACTCGGTATATGTTCTGAGATCGAATGCAAACAGTGATAAGTACATTGAATCGACCCGAATTTCTCTTTGAGGCTGGCGACTACCTCAGACTGATCTTGAGATCAGTTATGAGGAAGCCAAAACAACCATCGGCTCGCACTATAGAAACAAATGGACAAAAAACCAACCTCAGTATACCAACAGCGACGGATACTATGGTCTCTCTCGTAGTGAACAAGTTGCCATACTTCGCCTCCGTACCGGACACAACAAGCTCCGAGCCCACATGTTCCACAAAAGATTGACACAACTAGCATGTGCCCTGCAAAAAGGCGGACATGACGGCAGAACACGTTCTGCAAGACTGTTAACGTAAGCAGGTATAAGAAAAAACATGGCCCCATAACACAGAGCTTCTCGAGAAGCTGTACGGAGGAACAGAGTCCCTTAAAACCACGGTAACATTCATGACAAAAGTTGGTCCATCAGCCTAGGCCGGTGAACGCAAGAGAGAGAGAGAATTACTCTTTGTCTGTATTAATTTGTATTACAATTGTCAAAGGTTATCACTCGAGATAAAATATGTTCACGATTCGTTGGAGACAGTCATTGTTAAAGTGTATCACGATATATATATATATATAAAGAGAGAGAGAGAGAGCATATTGGAGATTCAGTGGAAATAATCTTCTATGCGAAGAGGGTACTGTATGTAATCTTGTATATATAATAAATTAAGCAGAGGCACTAGAATAAATATCTGTCAGCGATCATATGATCACTCAGTTTGTGCTATATAGATATACATATATGAATGAAAATGATGGCATGTCTTCTTACATGATGTCGCCATCAACCACAGTCGTAAACGAGTCGTCTAATTTGTAGTCACCACATACACGTTCAGTAGTTTGCCATTGCTTTCTGAACGGTGTTGTCTAATTTTACCGTTCTTAAAAATCCAAGGGAATTAATTTGCTTCCAAACTTGACCGCCGCGGAGTTTGAACCAGATACGCTTGGGTTGTGATCGACCTTTTAAGTTACAAACGCTCACCATATATATTTATCTAATATATATATATATATATAAGACAAAGATGAATGAAATTGTATGTCTGTCCCAATTGTTTGGAAGATATCTGGACATCCTACGAACTTGAAATTTGGCACGAATGTGGCTTTCATGGATAGGAAGAGAGGAAAATTATAAAACTAGACTTTTTATACGTTTCTATAACGATATTCCCAACTTAACACACATGAACATTCTGTGTAGAAATCACCGAAAGTGTCTCTCCATGTTTTCACGAAGTTCTCGGTCACGTGATCATGTTGTTACTTTCGACGAAACCCCCTAATCACAATGTACGGTAGTTATACAAAATACAAAACAGTGACAATACACTGCAACGTTTCGACCAAGAAGGACTTTATCAAGCAAACAATACAACAAAGTGACGAATATCACAGCACTACATACAGACTTTGACAAAGATTATTACTTTCCGCTCAAGTCATGTGGTCATATAATGCTATGATAACGGCACTATTATTATAAAACGTATTTTAAACACATTTATTTGTAATCTGTCTCTAGGTAAGCTTAATAGCGTACCTCCGCTCAGATAGCAATAGACATGCGCTGATTCAAGTTTTTATATTTTTTGTAAACACGTCGATAAGTTAATGTTTCTTTAAGGGACTTTACAAATATATTTAAACTAAATTCCCCGTGCGAAAAACGGGTAAACTGCTAGTGTGTATATATATATATATATACTATAAAAATAACGTAACAGAATCACTTTTAAAATACCTGTACAGTATGCCATTTATCCATATAAACTCACTGGGCAGTAAATGTTAATGTTTTTTATTTTAGATTAGCACACGTGCAAGTCATTTACTTTATGTTGTTTTCTCCAGTTATTATTCTCATTTTATCGTCGAACTAATGTCCACGTTCTTAATTTTCGTTTCTCTTATGCCACCCAGTTTGCTTTGATTTTCATTTAAGCATACACGTTTCAACTGCATATTTTACTCTTCTTTCCGATCTTAAACTTACATTTTAAACTAAGCAAATGTTGTTTATGCACTTTCACTGGCAGATTAGTTGAATGAGTTGGCTTTTGTGCAGCAATGAAAACCCTGTACGCGGCCTTGAATTCAGTATCATTCTTCACGCAACCAACAAATTACAGTATAAAGGACACCATTTATATACCCAAATTCTTCTATTTTTGTGATGGCAATGTTATTGGAAATAGAAAAACAGATCGATATCTTGTGTATGTTGTGATAATATATTTATAATAAGAATGAGTGTAGATCGGTGCAGGTTTTGGGGGAGCAAATAATATTTATACGCCAGAAAATGGATGGGGCCGCAGGAGAATAATGTAAGGATATACAGTGGCGCTAGGGTCAATAAGCTGGCACTGATCAAGATCCTACTCCACCTCTAAGTAGTTGCCTGGTAACAGACTAATGTCTGGCTAAGCGGGTAGGGATCGAAGGAGAAATCTACTTGGAATTGGAAGAAGGGTAGGTGCATACATGTCTGATATAAGATTTGATCGCAATATAGACGATGAGAATTTCAGCACATGCGCTTACACATCTCTCCTGTCCGATAGTGAGTCAAAGATGATTCATCATACAAATCATACGCCCGTGTGGTTACCGGGGCCCAAATTTGGGGTAAATAATAGAACCACTCATACCTACCACATGCCATATATGTCGAAAGTGGAGGTTTGGCGTGGTAATCCAGTACAAAACACTCAGCTATAAAGCCACAACCAAGTGCAAGAGAGCTGGCAAGGCCTTGGTTGGAGACATATGCCTCCATTGGGGCGAAGGGAAGAAGAAGAAAATGGAAAGTTTTTGCCTCTTACTATTTTTTCCACGCATGCGCTATTTTTAGAATAACTACTTTTAAAATAATCCGTATAATCTGAGCAAGAGCTTAATACGTTCTGATGTAGTTTACAACGGTTACTCTGCAATATGTTGCGCCTTTAGATTCAGCATCTCTGATTTGATCATGCGGTTTTTTTCAGGCTCGCTCTCTTTGTCTCCATCCACACTGTCTACAGGACAGCAACTACTGTTATACTCTATCGTCTTACCTCTGTTTGTAACAAACTGAACGAGATATTTCTAAAATTATTTAGAAGGATTGTCATGTCACTATTCACTGTTGACATGTACAACTATCTATGTGTAGCACTATTTACTGGATATAAATAATAATGGAATAATGCCACTTAGTATAATGTACAATTTATACACAATTAACAAGAATACTTGAGATTAATAAGAAATCTAACATATGCCAGAGAGAGTTGGAAAATGACTAAAGCTATAGAAAGTAAGTTGAATGCATTTGAAAATAGTTTGCTACGAAAAACAATGAACTTAAAATGGAACGAATTCAGGAGAAGTGATGAAATCATAGAAATATCTGGTAAACCGCTAGTAACAACTGTAATAAGAAGGAGAAGATGGAGATGTGTTGGACACACCTTGAGATGAAATGATCAACGAATATCAAAGCAGACATTGAAGTGGAATTCAAAGGGTTCAAGAAAGAGAGGACGACCTAAGGAGACCTTGAAACGAACTTTGCTGAGAGAGAAAATAAATATCGGTCTCAGTTCCATGGAGGAGATTGAGCGAGTTGCCCAGGATAGAGCGGTATGGAGAAATTGCTTGCAGGTCCTATGTAACGTATAACGGTACGAGAGCAATTATCATTATTATTATTATCATTATAGTACTATGAGGTAGAACATTTCACCACCTCATTAGTAGTACATGTTATTGAGTTAGAATGGACACTATAGACCAGTGTTGTCCAACCTTTTTGTATACTGGAGCACATCTAAACTATCGACATGTATATATATGTGTAACACGGACACTATTCACAGTCGACATGTTATAGCTATGTGTAACACAGACACCATTCACTGTCGACATGTTATAGCTATGTGTAACACGCACACCATTCACTATCGACATGTATAGCTATGTGTAACACAGACACCATTCACTATCGACATGTTATAGCTATGTGTAACACAGACACCATTCACTATCGACATGTATAACTATGTGTAACACGGACACCATTCACTATCGACATGTTATAGCTATGTGTAGCACAGACACCATTCACTATCGACATGTTATAGCTATGTGTAACTCTGACACCATTCACTATCGACATGTTATAGCTATGTGTAACTCTGACACCATTCACTATCGACATGTTATAGCTATGTGTAACACAGACACCATTCACTATCGACATGTATAGCTATGTGTAACACAGACACCATTCACTATCGACATGTATAGCTATGTGTAACACAGACACCATTCACTATCGACATGTATAGCTATGTGTAACACAGACACCATTCACTATCGACATGTATAGCTATGTGTAACAATCTTCTTCTTCACCTTTCAACTCCCAACGGAGCACAGTTCTTCAATAAACTTCTTCCAGCTCTTTCTTTCTCTTGCCATCCCTTCCAGCTCTTTCCATGTTTTTACCTATCCTTTTAATATCAGCCACCAGCTCTCTTCTCCAGGCCTGTCTAGGTCTTCCCCTACTCCTCTTTCCTCTCGGGTTGCAAAACAGTGCCTGTCTTGTAATGCTTCATGTCGGTCTTCTCAATGTATGTCCTATCCATCGCCAGCGTCTGTGTGTAACAATACTCACTAACTGTGTTTCTTGTATTTATAAATATATTTCTCCCACTTACTAATCTCTTCTTGATTGATATTTCAAATTGTTTTATAACATCTTCGTTTATTCGTTAAGAAACGCTACACTCGTTCTATATATATATATATATATCTCCCTTCACGTTTGTTAATGATAAAATTAGCAAATAATGGAGTTCCTATTCCAACACTTCTGCAAACAATATGTATGTCTTAATTGTGCATGGATCGTTCGTTATCTCATAACACTGCTTCTGTATCGTTTAAAAAAAAAGTATCTGCTTTGTGGAAAGATCTTCCACTGTTTCTTCCATAAGTTTAGAACAGTTTACTAATTGTATTTGAAGCTGTTACCTCATGTGTGTAAAGTGCATATACTTAAGGTTAATTTCATCTTCAGGTTAAGAAATATATCCTGTTTTATATATAGATATGTATTATTGCTTACGTCTGTGTGTTGTATTGTGTTCATCTCTTTATATACACATGGTAGTCTATCTGGCGTAGGGGTTAGGTGCTCGCCTCTGGTTTCAAAGGTACTCGGTTCGCTCCCTCGTGGAACCATCGGGATATTTTTAGGACCCCTGATCTGAGTGTAGATGAGATCGAGCTCCTAGTCCTATCGGAGGATGATAAAACGTAGGCACCATGTTCAATTTGAGCACGTAAAAGGACCCTTGACAGTTGAAACATCGAGACGAGCAGACTGAAAAGCCAAGGCCGTGGAAAATTCCTTAGAAAGATTAAAAATAAAAATTTCTACTAAATATTTTCACTATCTTTAAAATTACATCAGTTACCCTCACCGGTGCTACTGGTTTCGTGCTCTGACACAGATCTTCCTGTGTAAGAAAGAGATCAGAACACACATGGTTACTCACCGAATTTGACGTGTGACAGTAATAGTCTCTTACGTGTCATTGATAATTAATGAAAAGAAACAACGTGCGCACCAGGTTCAGTGAGCTGTGAACATTTCCCGTACCGCAAATTGTGGATGCCCTACCCTATATGTGTATGTGCTTATTATCTGAAGTACTACGTATATTCGTTCTTGACAAAGACATACAGAAAGTGATCAAACTTGTCGTAAAGAACGAACGCAAGCAAACAAACAACAAATAAGGATTGATTGATTGATTGATTGATAGAACCATCATCATTGAACTTCCATGAATAAATGTGTATTGTGCTACCTCTTTTTCTGCACATGATGATTTCAGCCACATTGCATCAACTTCGTAGCACCGGGGACGACCCCGAATTTAATAATTAGAGGATGGTTTCTGAGTTTTCTGAGAGCTTCACTTCTCTGTTTAACCTTTGTTATACAACAGATATTCGTTACGTTTTGCCGTGTCTCTCCCTTATCCACCGTCACATTAGACACTTTCGAAGTGTGCGTTTTCTGACTACCATGGGCTCATGCATACCCAGTACATGTGTCGAATATTGTCTTGTATTTAACATGTGTTTTCTCTCTCTCAGCAGAATCAGTTGCTCATCATTAAGATATATAAGAAGAACAAATATACTGTAACATAAGAAAAAAAACATAAAAAGAATATAAAGAAGAACATAACGCAATATAAAGAAGAACATAACGATATAAAGAAGAACATAAGAAAAGAATATAAAGAAGAACATAACGAAAGAACATAAACTGATATACTAAGAAGAAAAAGAACATAACGATATATAAAGAAGAACGATAAAACGAATATAAAGAACATGAAAGAACATGAATATAAAGACATACGAATATAAAGAAGAACATAACAATATAAGAAGAACATAAGATATAAAAGAACATAACGAATATAAAGAAGAACATAACGAATATAAATAAGAAGAACATAACAGAATAAAAAGACATAACGATATAAAGAAGCAAGAATATGCAGATATAAGAAGAACAAGATTGCAATACAATAACTCCTTCACCCTACTGAGCTGATATACTGGTTCGAGGTAGTTTTAAGATATCTCAAAGCCGATATACTGTTCGAGGTAGTTTTAAGATATCTCAAAGCCGATATACTGTCTCGAGGTAGTTTTTAAGATATCTCAAAGCCGATATACTATCTCGAGGTAGTTTTTAAGATATCTCAAAGCCGATATACTATCTCGAGGTAGTTTTTAAGATATCTCAAAGCCGATATACTATCTCGAGGTAGTTTTTAAGATATCTCAAAGCCGATATACTGGCTCAAGGTAGGTTATTTAAGATATCTCAAAGCCGATATACTGGCTCGAGGTATTATTTAAGATATCTCAAAGCCGATAAACTGGCGAATTCAGTATACATTGTAATATGCATGCGTCAGGAAGTAACAAAAATTACGGAGTGAAAGGGTTAAAATAAACACGGATACAGAAAAAAAGGGCAACGATAACAAATCAGAATAAGAAATATAAACCAATAGGATTGAGAACAAGAAGAAAAAATGATAAGAATCAGAAAAGTGTTGACTTAGTAGAACTTCTAGTTAAAATAACCTCTTGACTATTTGAAATTGAGACATTTTCCACAATGTTGCTGCTCAAATTGAAATGGAAGATAAATGTGCCTGTGCCAAGTTGTACACGAGGTCGAGTTTGATTGATTGAAACGTCAGTTGTAGCATTCAGTGTCCTCATGTTGATGTATGTAATGTTTGTAAAGCTTGTTCGATTTGTAGCACGATATCCGTATGCCCTGTAGCAGAAGAGTTAAAAACAGATGGAAACAATTCATATTCAGTTGACGATACGCAGACAATCTGTGTCCTAAACGACTGAGAAGATTGATGCTTACCGGGAACAGTCTGAACTTCTCAGACGAAACTGGTCAGCGTGTTCGAACTGTGCTATGATTTAAAGATTCATGGAATACTAACGAATGCACGAGACGCGAGTCACTTAGGTTCCAAAACGACGGATGATTGTCAATTAACACGATTCATTGTCTGGGGGTGTGCTATAGAACTATTGTAATAATAATGTTCGTCAATCAAATATGATTATAACCACAATAGTTACTTCATCCAACAAACAAAATGTAGTATCAGTCAATGGACACGTAGGTGACTTGTCAGTCCGATGCGTGCCTTGAAGAATAAGGATAAATCAGTGACTAGCGCAGCAAGTTTGATTAAAGTGAGGAAGAGTTGCACTAAACGTCGACCTCACTCTCTCCTGTTTCCAACAAGATCCAGTGGCAAGACAAGTCGAGACTACTGGCGGAGGATTCAGGTGCAGTGGATGACCAGGGTGTACTACGTGCCTCACCGTGCTCAGTACGCTCCACAGCGCTTTGCTGGTACTCGCCGTTGTGTCCGTTGAGCCACTAGAGTGGTTTCTTCCGCACCCTCTGTCGAGTCCAGTCTTTACATGCAAGGTAGGCAAGACCTATTTCACCGATTGGTTGTTAACCATCCGGCTACCCTCAGCCTGGTTTGGTTGGCCTGTCAAAGCCATTGCCCATATGATGGCTACTAAGAACTATTGTACTTAGAAGAAGAGCCACAAGGGCTGGTCTGCAGACACAATTGATACTGACACAGTCTATGGAAAGCAACTCCGAACAAATAACATGCTGAAATTGAGTTAGCTGGATTGTTAAACACAGTCTCGCTATAGACTACAGAAGAGCATTATTACTCTCAAGCCTATTCTAGTGCTAAAGTAGTTCACTTCTCCTGTTCGGGGTGGGTAGAAAATCCAAAGACGTAGTTTTTCAATTCTATGGACACAACATATTGAGTGGAAGCGCAAGAAACGAATCGTGGTTGATCAATAGAGAAAAAGTGTAAGCTCACAGGAGACGTTCAAGAACATATGATGATGATTATTTGTATTTGCTAATCAATCAATTAAGTGCCGTAGACGATCACGTCTGCCGGCGTAGACGATCCTGTCTCTCCACAACTCTCTATCATTGGTGCAGTTAATCAGTTCTGACGTCCATCTTTTGTCGAGTCACGATGTCAGACCATCCAACATCTTCTCCCTCTGTCTTCCACGATCTCTCCTTCCCTGAATTTTACATGTTGTCACCAAATATTCGAACCCTTCTCTTCGCATTAGATGCTCGAAGAACCTTGAGTGTTTCATTCTTATTCGTTTGATAAGGTTTCTTTGTGTGCAGGCCTGATTTAAAACCTCATCATTTGCTAATGCACACCTTAATTCTGCACTATTTTTGTTTTGTTTATAATATATTAGCAGCGTCAACAAGTTCATTTTGGTTTCTTATCTGTTATGACTGAGACTGTCATCTACATTTATATACCTCATATGTCAGCTTTTGTGGTATCTGTGGCGTAGATGTCAAAACTCCCTCCTTGTCATCTCAGAAATATTGCTCAGGAGATATTTGAGTTTCCTGTTTTTCCATTCAGACTTAGATGACATTTATGATCCTTTTTGGCGGCACATTTACTTACACTTCTCGGATATTTATCAAAGTTTGAAAGTTAAGTTAATTTAACACTATAATTTAACACTATAATTTAACACTATAATTTAACACTATAATTTACAACTCGTTCCATACTTCATTTCAATAGTAGCTTGTCGTTCTAGCAATCATTATCACTGTTGTTTGTTCCGTTCATAATTTTCACTGTTGCTTGTCGTTCCATCGTTCATTTTCTCAGTTGTTTGTTGTTACATCCTTCATTTTCACATTTGCTTGTCGTTTCATATTTCATTTTGAGTCAAGACAAATATTTGTTTGTATATTGATAATTTGACGGACAGGTTATTCTTGACCTCAGCAGCAAAATTATCACATTGACTGTTATGACGATTGTAGTCAGGATATACTGTGGGATTAAATACCAAGAGAGAGAGAGAGAGAGAGATAGAGAGAAAGGAGATTGACAGTTTTAATATGCATAAGTTAAATGAAAGTATTCCCCTCTCCCCCCCAAAAAAGTTTAGGATCGACACACAGATTGAAAAATTCTCCGTTTTCCGGCCAAAAAACAATATACAGGCCACAAAGAGAGGCCAACAAAGGGTGATAAGAACGAAGAATAAATTTGGCTGGAGTCGAGGTTGATTGAAAATGCGGCAGTTAAAAAACACAGTTAAAGATAGTTTTCTTATTAAGTTGGTCTACATTTAGAAGGTGCTTTATATTTTAAACAATGTACTTTTCCTTTAATGATAAGTGACATTTATTATATCCTGCGCTGTCCTGGCTTGCTTTAGTGGACTAGTTATATCGTAGTCAAGCAGAGGGAGATATAAATAACTAAATGACATTCCGTCTCAATGCCCTCAGTAGGAACAGGTTTGAACGCAGACTTTTTTTTAATTCAAGAAAAGGTTAACATATGTAGGAGCTGCGTTTCTTGAATTTAAAAAAATAAAAATTTGTAAAAGCTTTTACCGCAAGTCCGATACGACCTTCTTGACTCTAGTGCCTTAAATATAGGACACTTTGCGTTGTTGATGAATAATAATTGGGTAAGTGATTGATACCATTTGTGGACGTCATCCAAAGAATGAAACACGTGATTGCGAACGATGGTAATACGGAAAATCACTGCAAGTTCGTGATTCTGTCATTCACAGTGAGTTTATAATATGTGATTACTGAATTTCACTTCCGTTTTTTTTTATATCATGCAAACATTAATACCTTTTTCTTTATTTTTCTGTAAAATGTAATGGACTATAACGATAGATATATTTTATAAAGTATAGCAACCCGTTTTTTACCATGTCTTATTGGGTATCGGTTACTGAAACGACGTCATTGTACTCCAGGCAGACACATAGGAGCTGTCTCAGATCTAACAGATGTCGAAGGGTATGCATACTAATGGTTCCCGTGGCTCTGTACTTAAATACACTCCTCACTCTGCCCGTCATTCTCCAAAACTCATTAAATCATTGGATCGATTCACTATCTATTTTAGCGTCTTCATCCAACATGCAGTCGTGAAGATACCGATATCCATCTTCAACTCTCCAACAATCAATGCTGATGATGCAAGACTGTCCGCAATCTCATTACCGCAAACACCCGCATGCCTGGACAGTAGATCGACGTAAGTCCCTGGTGACTACAAATTTCATTACACGACATCCACTCATACCGAAATCTGCCGTTTTGTATCTTTCGAAGCATCCAAGTGATTTCCACGCATTATATTGATTAACACGATGCTAGGTCAGTGTTTTTATGTGAACTCTGGTAGACGATGGATAATGTGGTCAACATCATGTCTGCTACTTTTATTTCTAGATGTTTTCTGGTGTCCAATTAAAGCTGGATCGACATGAGAGCACAATCGGGGATAAAAGTCCACACATAAATCACATGCGAAGTTGTGTAGTAAAACTAGGACATATTTTTATACTTATATATACACACATATATATATATATATATATATATATATATATATATATATATATATATATATATATATATATATATATATATATATATATATATATATACATTCATTCATTGGCCTCTTTGTCTCAGGATACAATAGGTTTTGCGTCACGTAGTATTAATCGGCGTAGTATGAATTCTGCGCTGAACCACGTTTCTTGTGGCTGGAATGACCTATTCCGGAGTGGCAACACTTGCCACAGTTGCTGCAGGTAAAAATGGAGACTGAGCTGATAGATTAGATGTTCTGCCTCTGAGCTTTTACCTCCATCGTCATGTATATAATATATATATATAATCACTCATCATGTCCTGTTTGAACATATAATTCTTTCACAAGAGATTGCCATTGTTGCCGTTCTGCCGCCTTTATACCAAATGTTTTCCCACGTGTATATATAAAATCGTGGCGTATCCTTTACAGAACGTAGCCATCAACCACAGTAAGCGAGTCGTTGATTTTCTAGACACCACTTATACGTTCAGTAGTTTGCCATTGCTATCTGAGCATATATATATATATATTATAAATCACTTCATTTCCTTGTCCATTCTCGTTCTTTTCATTTCTCTCTTCTCCCCCTCCCCATTGGACCTTAAAGTTTTTTACTTTATTGTACTCTATTACTATTATGTTAGTATTAAAGGCACCATTAATTTTTGTGTATGTACGTTATCATGGTATCATTGGATTTGTGTATACTTAATGCACTTTGTGCTTGAGAAATAACTTGGTCGCTGCGAAAATTCTATCTCGCATTTTAATTCTATACAACTTCTTTATATGTGTTCTTTATTCTTTTTGATGTGATAGGATAAAGAAGTATTCAGTTCTAAATAAATTTGGGGGAAAATTTCAATACCGATCTCGTGGATATATATATACATTCGATAAATGGTACACTTGACGAAGCATAATCATCAGCTTTGAATCAAATACAGCAACATGAAAGAGAATATGTATACAATGTAGCTTACATATATATATATTATACGTAGATCTGTAGTGGTATATGTTGGTGGTTTTATTACTTAATATGCGATATATATGGTTGAGCCAGAAACATGGACGTGGAACGGATTAATGCGAATCGACTCGAACTCAAAAGAATTGTTGGTTCAATCGCACCTCGACGTTTCTTCCGCACGGGAGGAAAGGAATTGGCACTTCATACCTCAAGGTCTGATAATACTACGGGACATGTTATTGACTAGAAACATGAACACAGAATAAGAAACTAGAAAACAAAATTTTAGACTTTAAGATGTGAATTTATAGGCAATTTTAAAACATTTAATTTACATAGAACCCCCAAAAAAATAATGAAGATATCCTGAAAGATTTCGAAATTAAGAGGAATTGTGCAATGATATATAAAAAGACAATCAAATACGAGCGTAAGCCAGTCAGAAAAACGCAAATGGTTATTTAAAGTTAAAATAAAAAAAAAAACACTAAAGAAGATGCAAACTTGAAAACTGTTTTACTCATCATCATCCATGATGGGGAGGGGTGTAACTGTCGTGAAGGAGCAATTTTTCCCTTGTTAGTAGACCCGAACTTTATTTGTTACCAATTGCACAATACGGTGCAGCCAGTATTCACATTGTCATTTGTCGTCTGGGAATACGCTACGGTACGGTGCAGATAGCATTCACGTCACTTGTCGTCTGGAAATACGCTAAAAGCACTTCCTTTAGAATCTCCAAACACTGTACACATAACATTCCCAGCTGATGGTGTAACTATAAATTTGTTGGCTTGAATGTTGGAAAGAAGGATGTCTCCATTGTATTGAATCGTGTTTTGTTTCTGGTTAATAATGAAGCGTCCATAATTCTTCTCTTGTAATAATCCTGTTAATCGTGTCTTCTCCTTACAACGACCAAGACTGTTAACTTCACGGAACTCTCTGTGATAGTACTCATCTCATTCCTCTTGTACTTTTATGGTGTCAAATTGAAGTATAGGGTGCAGGATATTATCTTTTTACGCGCTCCGTTTAAAGGGTTTTAAAGCCGAAGGATTGACTTCATTGCACCGGGTTTTACCCCATATGGCTCGGTCCTCTCCGCAGAAATGGCACGCCACCTGCCGAGAGTATTGCACAAAGCACGAACTTCGTAGCTCCGGCAACAATCCTAGGGTCTCTGGGAAAACTGCACTCGTGAACAGAAGGCCGCGGTCTGGATTCAAACCCACGACCTTCGACTCGCAAGGCAAAGGGCTTAACCACTCAGCCACAGAGATCCCGAATATATAGAGATGTTCATAGCCTCTGCTATTTTATCAATCCAACGTGGTCGTCCTCTTCCATTGTTTTCGTTTACACTGTGTATCATTGTCGGTTGTGGTATACTATTTGAAGGCACTCGTTTTATATGATCGAACTATTTGACCTGCTGCCTATAGAATGGTTTAATGAGGTGGCAATTGATGTCTGATCATCTGCAAATTTAAGATATTTGATAGTGATATTTACCACAAACAGGGAACTCTGGGATAGAACAGGACAACGACAGGTGGAGCAAGAGATAAAGAGCAGAAGGTGGCGATGGATAGGACACACATTGAGGAAACCCCTAACAGCATCACAAGACAGGTTCTCCGGTGGAAACCCCAGGGCAATAGAGGCAGGGGAGGACCCAGAAACACCTGGAGACGGGAGTTGGAGATAGAATGCAAGAAAATGGGGAGAGAGTGGAGAGATCGGGAAAAAGATGGGCTTGGATAGGCGGGCTTGGAAGGTCTTGGTTGCGGACCTATGCTTCCCTAAGGGCGAAGGATGAAGAGAGATAGTGATATTTATTACTATACCTTCTCTAGTATTCTGCTCTTCTTGTGATGTTGTTGCTGTAATTTTAACAGGATTGGTAGTTGTTGAATCCATACATAATTCAATTACTGTCATATTCTGTTTTCAGATCAAATGTTTATTTTTGATCTTCAGGTTTATCCGAGGAGCGAAGTTCAGACTTATCTCCAGTTTCATAAAATCGGTCACAGCTTCCTTCTCAATTCTGCACTCTATTTACAGATCTCACTTGCTTGATACTCTGTTCCTTGGGGAGAATATTGTCTCCGGTTGTCATCCACTTTTCCTGATCTCTGACCGTTTTCTTTATGGCTTTCCACGGTAGTCTTAGCATCCCTTTTTCCTTAAGCAAACTTCGTCTCCGGGTCTATTTAGGACAGCCCCTTTTTGTTTTCCTTGCGGTCTTCACTCAAGTGTTTGCAGATCTGAATTAGTTGGTCATGAAATGTTAGGGTGTCATAATTTTAGTCATGTACGAACATTCGTATGCGTAGACCTTGTATCTAGAAGTAATTTACTACTTCAAAGTGTTTAATTCTTATAATAAACATAATGGTAAGTTGCTTCATCTGAAACTGATGTGTACTTTCTTTCAATGTATGTAGTAACATGCTATTTGTACGATTCCCCGACTATAATTGCAAGCAGTTTGTTTGTTTTAGTAAACCTTACATTTGATATTCATTATACTCTACACTTTTAAAGATAGATAGACATAGCGTTTCAATTTGGACCAGATGCATCTTGACTGACATGTACTGCTATCAAACGCTTCATTTCTGCCAGACACTTGTATAGTGCTGTTTAATCAGCTCTAATTATACGACGTTCTGAGTTCGAATCACGCTGCGGACAGTTTGCTTGCAAATTGTTTCCGTTGATTTTAACAAAGGACGATGGCGCCACCCGTTCAGAAAGCAATGGCAAACTACTGAACGTATAAGTGGTGCCTAGAAAATCAACGACTCGTTTACTGTAGTTGATGGCTACGTCCTTTAGGATATGCCACGATTTTCATTCATTTGAATTATGAGTGATGAACATCGTTGTTTTTTATACCGGTGATTCGTCAGTGCGTATATGCTGCGCAGCGATTAGCTTGTAAAACAGTGATTCCAATATATAGAGACAGAAATCTACTCGTTTTTGAATGTTCGGTTCAGTACTATCTCATTTTGTCATATTTGTTTATCAAATGCGGTATCATTTTACTTTATTTTTGGTTCCATCTATATAATAAATATGCGCCAATAATTTACAGTTAACCAGTTTGCTTAAATGTGCACGAAGCTGCTACTGCATTATACAGATTGTGCTTCATGATCAGGTTCTGACTCAAATCTAAAGCGATAAGTACTATATAAATACATATGGTTGGAATGTGGGTGTTTTTCTACCATGTGTCTAAAACTATATCGTATATCTTGGACAGAGAAGAGAACAAATAAGATATACCCCGAAAGAACCCAAAATCAACGATAACGCTGATGCTACAAATAAGAATGATAAAATTGAAGTGTATTGGACATATAAAGAGACACGAAGGGTTGGGGAAGACCATAATGAAAGGAGGCTTTCTGACAAAGAGGAGAAAAGGGAGACCACTGAGAAGATGGATTCGTGATGTAACTGATGATTTGAGCATAACGGATGCAGAGGCACTTTCTGAGAGATATAAATTCCGAAGGACTGTTAGGATGACAAAGTTCTGCTCAGGATAAACTATTAGATGATAATTCTACAGGGTGTTCAAGATAATTGCAGCCCCATTGACAAATCGAAAGTTGCCAGATAACCTATCGCGTTGTGTCAATTTACTATTAAACCGGTTCTGACTAGCTCGTCCTACGTCACATTTGTTCATCGCCCTTCCCGCACTACAACAATTACATACCGTCACACAACCTTGACCTATACTACGTCATAGCTGAACGTTCTCATTTTCATACATATATGCCAGATTAGCTCCATTCACAGACCGCTTTTATCTTGAACACCCTGTACAATTTTACTGTGTAGTTTTCACTGACATCAGATAACACTGTATATCATCGTTATTTAGATACAGCTTCCAGATCGGATACCAACGTCTGTTTTGAAAACAAATAAACTTGTCCACTAAATCAAACATCCACGCACTAATATTTCTTGTATACCCTATATGTATCCTATTTTGTTTTCAATGTACTGAGAGAATATATCAATGGCAACACACGTTCACGTCTAACCCGTTTAAAGGTCTAGAGACGACAGATTGACTTCATTGCACCGGGTTTTAACCACATATGTCTCGGTCCCTCTCTGCAGACATGGCACACCACCTGCTGAAAGTATTACACAAAGCACGAACTCCGTAGCTTCTGCAACAATCCTAGTGATATCTTTCAGAAATTCACCCGTGAGAAAAACGACGCGGCTCGGATTCGAACTCACGACATTCGGAAAGCAATGCAACGGCTTAACCGCTTAGCTACAGTGACCCCTTAAACTCGTGCGTTATCTCCTTGAAATGTCCTCATTGATTGATCGGTAATGTGTATATATGTTGCTAGGTTTTGCAAATATGTGTGTGATCTCTGCAATGTTTCTGTTTATCAAACACTTTGATGTACTTACCGATACTTTACTTGATTCTACACATACCTTTAGTGCATTCAGTAGAATTGATAAGTCCTTTATCAATTGTAATCGGTCGTTTCTCGTTTCGGTATGTTTGTGACAACTTGTTTCACAATATATATCAATGTGGATGAAGTAGTACCAGCTTGTTAGGGACTGACATGAGGATGGCGGTGCTCGTGCTGGTGATGATGGGGAGGAGAATAATGATGATGATGATGTATGCTACGTAGGTTTGGAGAGCTAGCTAGCTGGGTTTTTTGTTTTTTCGATCCAGAAGCACTTGAGCTTTCAGCGTTTCGGCTCGGTGCCATGGACATTGTAACCCTTCGGTTCGATGCAACGAACACCGTAAATCTGGAGAACCTGTGGCTTTTCTGCCAGTCGGTGGAATTGAACCAAACTCACAGGGGCTTGTCACCCGTCGTCCAACGCGTAAAGAACACGCTGGGCAGGCGGGCAGCTGTTTTCTTTAAAACGTTCGTTTGTAAGGCTAGGCAATGGATGCCGTAAGAAATAAGGGTTTGTGGTTCGAATCCTGTGTTTAGTATTTTTTTTCGGAAGCCTCTAAAACTTGTTCACTTTCTATTTATTGATGATATTCATTAGCTTCGGTGTTTCCTGGGGTTTTAAAATTCCTTATTCTCTTCCTTCTTTGTCAGGATGGCCACGACAACATTTTTTAAAATCCAGAAGCACTTGAGCTTTCAGCTCTTCGACTCGGTGCCATGGACAACGTAAATCTGGAGAACCTGTGGCTTTTCTGCCAGTCCGCGGAATTGAACCACACTCACAGGGGACTTGCACCCGTCGTCCAACGCGCTACGAACACGCTGGGCAGGCGGGCGCCCACGACTACATAAAGCAAGGTCTACGTCAGTGTGTTACCTGGCCTTGTTATGATGTCAACGTCTGTTAATATGTAAAGGGAAAAAATACGGGAAATTAATCACTGGTATATGGCTGCTTTAATTATGTATTTATCCGTTGTACAAGTAGAACAGGATATCTTAAGAACAGTGAGAGAAGTGTGTTTAACCAGAGAGCGACAGGAACCATCAGTATGCATACTATTCGACATCGTTTGGGTAGACTAATCACTTATGAGTCTGCCCGGAGTGTCATAACGCTGGTTCAGTAACCAATTTTGTATTTAGAACTTTTATCCGCATTTGCATTGGACCAACACAAATTATGTATTGCCAATTTCTGGTTTTATTCTACATATCATGGGACGGAATAGCGCAACTCGTAGAATGTTCCATTTTGGAATCGAACAACAAAAAAAAAAGGTTGGTGGTTCATTCTGTTCACGCAACCGACTTTCCACAAGTGAGGAAAGGAGCTGGTCCGCCTATCTCCCTTAGTTTGTGGGTTGTGAAATGTAAATTGACAATCATTTCACACTTAGGGGTCTGCATGTGCTACGAGTTGTGAGAAAGTTGACACAGAACCTTGCTTGAATTACATTGAGAAACAAAGAATGAAGTGGTTTGACCACTTAATGTTAATGCAGCCTGTATAGTGAGGTTAGAAAAAAAATAAACGCAAAAATAACCTCTCTTTTGTGGAAAGACTGTCCAGTTTGTGACATTGCATACTACCTCCCATTTAGACAAATGGTCATTTTGGATATATATTCTTTTTTTTTTAAATTAAGGATGTAACCAAACTCCCCTGTATACATTGTCTTCTACAACAGAATATCAGGAAAGAAGGCGAGAGGAAGACCACGAAAACATGGTCAGATGACATAGCAGAATCCTGTCAAAAAGCATAAAATAACTATCACCGAAGCCACTAGAACAGCGCAAGACAAAAACGAAAACCACGACACTAGCAAACAACCCGGTAGCAGTGTGACAACAAAAGAAGAAAGAAGATGGCTACCAGTCACCCGAGTGGTTACCGGGACCCAAATTTGGGGTGTAAAGAATAGAACCACTGTTACCTGTCACGCATGTCGTAAGAGACGACTAAGGAGGTTTGGATGAAATCGGATGCACGTGTCCTAAACATGTACAAGTCTATGCGTTTATGGACCTACCAAATCAATGTGCAACGTATACACGTTCTTGACAAAGATCAAACATATCACAAAGAGTGAATAAAATTGGTCGTAAAAAAGCGAACACAAAGAAGAAGAAGAATGGCTACCAGTCATTTTCATTGCATTCTTCGTATGTCTCTTCACGATCAACTTTCTTCTTCACCTTTCAACTCCCAACAGAGCACAGGTCTTAAATAAACTTCCTCCAGCTCTTTCTTCGCTCTCTTCACATCCCTTCCAATTCTTTCCATGTTTTACCTATCCTTTTAAGATCAGTCTCCAGCTCTCTTCTCCAGATATGTTTAGGCCTTCTCCTACACCTCTTTCCATGTGGGTTCCAAAATAATGCCTGTCTTGCAATGCTTCCTGTATGTCTTCTCATTGTGTGTCCTATCCATCGCCAGCGTCACTTACTTACAACAGTACTTTACTATTGTGGCCAATAAAATCAAAATCGTTTCATATCCTTTACAGGACGTAGCCATCAACCACAGTAAACGAGCCGTTGATTTTCTATGCACCATTTATACGTTCAGTAGTTTGCCATTGCTTTCTGAACATTGTGGCCATTATGAACTTTAAATTGTGCGTTAGTGTTCACACATTACGACTTAGAGCGGAAAGGTCAACATCGTTGAATGACTACAGCACACAGATTCGAATAGTGCATCAACATGCATTATCGCTAATCCGTGTGCTGGAAATGAAAGGTCACATGTCTAATGCAGTAGTCAATGAGGATAACAATATGAAATGTCAGATTGTGATACCTCGCTCTAATGTACAGTGGGAAACAATACAACCTGTGTAAGTATATATATATATATATATATATATATATATATATATATATATATATATATATATATATATATATATAATATAAAACGCCTTGTATGTCCTATGTAACGTATAACAGTACGTGGGGAATGCATACATATTGTAATGTATTCTTTATATGTGAGGGGGTCCTTTGGGGCGTAGAGGCTAGGTGCTCATCTCTTTTTCCAAAGGTACTGGCTCGCTCCTTGTTGAGCCATCAGGATATTTTCCCTGTAGATCCCTGATATCCGTGTAGGTGAGATCGAGTTACTAGTTTTATCGGAGACAGACGATAAAACGTAGGTCCCGTGTTGAATTTGAGCACGTAAAAGAACCCTTGGCAGTTCAAAATCGGGAAGAGCAGGCTGGAAAGCTGTTACCAGAACAAAATTCATTAGATATATACAAAAATAAAACTCCTACAAAATATTTTCACTATCTTCAAAATTAAACCGGGGAACCCTTGCCGGTGCTACGGAGCTCGTGCACTTCCGCTGAGATCTTGTTGTGTAAGAAAGATATCGGAGCACACATGGTTACTCACAGAAGTGCAATGATTATGCTGCTATCCATCAATCAATCTATATTTCTATATGTCGGTTAATATAAATAACACATCTAAGAACTTGTCATTGAAATTATACAATTATTATGGTTGAATAGACAGCGACTAAAGCATACATTTATAGGCACGTTCTGTCTTTCTTCACGAAAATCTTTGTGGCAATGTTGGTACCCTATTTCGGACTGTTACCTTTGTCAGAGATATTAATGTGAAGGTCTGAAAGCGGAAGATGAAGGTGTAGAAGAAGATATGTGCAGTATTATGGCAATATTCGAAAATTACTTATGAAATATGTAATACAAGTGGTCTCGGTTGCAACATAGACAATGTGGTTAAGTGGTTAAGCTGTGCCTTGACTTCCAATGGTGTGTAGGCCAAAAAATATGAAAAATAAGAATCACTCATTTCGGACAATCCAGTAGTTATTGAAGTCAATCCTGCTGAGTTAGACCCTTTATATACAAGCTGCTTGCATTGTGTTCCGAAGATCATATGTTCGAACCCGTACCTTGTTCTTTTCATTCGTGCATTTAGTCCAGAGCTTCATATGATTGTTGCTGGAGCTACGGAGTTCGTGCTTCGTGCACTACTCTCATCAGATAAAGTATTGTGGTTAGAGAGACTGAGATATATGGGGGGAAACCCGGGCAATGAAGTAAACCCTTGGCATTTAAACTCATTTTTACACATTTATTTCATAATAAAAACAAAACTTTCATTGTATTCTATAATTATTTTAGTTCGGGTAATAAGTATTTGTAGACAGGATAAATGCCACATTGTCCTGGCTGTTTTCGTGAAGTAAATAGGATGCGTTCTTCTAAACTGTTTAAAGGAAATTAAAAACAAACTGACCTTTTCAGAGTTGGAAACATCGTACATAAGATTGAGAGACCTGTGTTCTAAACGCACGGCCACCTGCTTTACTGTTGCACAATTTCAGCGTATAGTTTTACAATCAAACAGATATTAGTATTAAGATGGCATTTTTGTTGCGTGTACATTATTTTATTTATAATTAGTATGGGTGTAGGAAGTGATTAACGTAATGCATAGAGCGTTCGCTTATCCACTCGGACACAATAGGGTTGCGGGTTCAATCCCAAACTCGACGTTCCACATGTTTTAGATAAGATCGTCATCATTATATACCATGATGACTGGCGTAGACGACGATGGGTCTCCACAAACTAGTGTCCTGTATACTAACTATCAGCTCGGATGTTGATTTTTCTGTGACTGAAATTCACTATGACCAGTCCCTTCTGGATACCCCCAGCATTCTGCGTAGACATTTCATCTCTGTTGTGACTAGTTTTCTTCTATCGTTTGACTTCCAGGTTTGACACTAATAGCAGAATGTTCATGGATAATACATAATAAAATGCTTAGAATAAAATCTTCGGTGTCGCGTTGTCTGTTCCCAAATGTCTTGGACTTTTTTTTGGGGGCAACAAAGCAGACCGCACGCCTTGTGATGCCTTGTAGAGCAGTAACAGAATATTACCTTTGTGCTCGATCTGTGATCAATTTTAGCAAGATGTTCCAGGTCTAACTCACACTGTTCATCTCTGCCTCAACTGTTCTCTGACAGATTATGTTTGGTCTGCATTTCTGTCGCTTTCCTTCTAGAGTTCTCTACATGACAATACATTCTTGTGATTACCCCTTTGTATTAGTGTCAGCTTCACACCCATATGTTGCCACTGGGAATATGCATGTTCCTAGTATTCTGATCTTTGAGCATGCATATTCCCAGTGGCAACTTATGGGTGTGAAGCATGGGCATTTAATAAAGCAGTGGAAAAACATATATGTGCTTTTGAATATAAGTGTTACAGAAGAGTCCTTCGTATATCTTGGACAGAGAAGAGAACAAATAGATCTATCTAGAAAGAACTCAAAATCAAAGAAAACTGGCTGAAGCTACAAATAAGAAAGATAAAATTGAGATATTTTGGACATATAAAAGACATGAAGGGTTGGAGAAGACCATCATGGAAGGAGACATACCTGCAAAGAGAAGAAGAGGAAGACCACGGAGAAGATGGATTCAAGATGTAACTGATGGTTTGAACATGACGGCTGCAGAGACAGGACATCTGGCCTATGAGAGAAGGAAATTCCGGAGGACTGTTGGGGTGGCAAAGTTCTGCTCAGGACAAGCTATTTGATAATGATGACTAGTGCCAGCACCTACGTTGAAAAATATCTCTAGTTTCTTGCAACAAGAAGGCTTGAATTTCTCAGTCCACCAACGAGAGTAATATACAAGGTTGACAATATTACGTGAACAATGTTTATTAATCATATGTAAATCTCAAATACACGTTGTTACTTTATATAAATATATATATCATCATCATCATCAGGTGTCGTCTCCACATCGAAGGTTGGCTGCAATGAATCTCCAGCATCCTCTGTCTTTCGCCTTGGTCTTACACACTGCCAGGCTGTAACCTGTCCATTTCTTAAAGTTGCCCTCCCACTTATCTCTCGGTCTTCCTCTTGCTCTTCCCCCTCAACTTTCCCCTCTAGTAAATATTTTATCATGGTGTCATATCTTTTTATGTGTTCAAAATACTTTACTTGTCTGAATTTTATTTCCTTTAATTTCTGTCGCTTTCCTTCTAGAGTTCTCTACATGACAATACATTCTTGTGATTACCCCTTTGTATTAGTGTCAGCTTCACACCCATACGTTGCCACTGGGAATATGCATGTTCCTAGTATTCTGATCTTTGAGCATGCATATTCCCTTCCTTCGGGCCTAGTTTTAATAAAACTTGTTTATTTGTCTGTTTTTCTGTCCATGAAACTCTGCCTATTTTTCTATATATCCACATCTCAAATGCAACAATTCTGTCTTCTAACTGCTTGTTCATTGTCCATGTTTCCGAGCCATACATTAATATAGGATATATATAGCATTTGATTATTCTCATTTTTAACCTGTTTGTGATTTGTTTGAATGTCAGTAACTTAGTATATATATATATATATATATATATAGTCGAGACAGAATTCGACTAAGACATTGATGGTTACAGGATACTACATAGATTTTTAACAAGACGATGGAAGAGACGGGAGCGCTGGCTAGTGATTAAGAGTCATTCGAGCAAGCTGTATTAAAAACGACTTTGTGCAGTGGGTATACTACATGAAGAATCATTGCATTAAAGTGCAATAAAACATCGTAATCTTGTACATAACATTTCCTTGAATATTGTTCCTTAAATAATATGATAGTCAATTATTATGCATCTGGTGTACGTGAGCAATTAAAACGTCCCCATCTCTTTTAATACATTTGTAAGCAGACGAATCACGTCTATATCCTATGTGAATGTTGATTATGATGTCTCATAGTTATGGTATGCAGCACTGCAGTAGTAGTGTGTCAACAGATGTTGCCACGTTTGTATGATATTAAATTTAAAAAAACAATTTCTTTGGGTGCACTATAGCTAACGTGAAGACACGCTAACGTTTCGGGTTATTCTGGAAGGCTACGGTTCAATCTTATGACTTTGTTTGTTATAGAAGAAATATCGTGTGTGTAAGACGTGTTAGAAGCGTGATATATAATCTCCACATGAATGAAGCAGTTTCTGGTTTCTTCAAAGGATCGTAAACCGTGGTACATATTTCAAAACCCAATTTGATTTGGTGTCGCGGTTTCTAAAGACCGAAGAGTTGTCGTTCTTCTTTATTTCACTTTAAGCAGCGTTTATATGGAATATGTATATATAAGTTTTCATAGGTTGTTTGTTTTTTTCGTACACTGGGGAAAATGAAAGCAGAATGTGTTTAGATCACGAAAAAAATACATTAAAAAATGATGAGAAAATAAGACGATACTAGACAGTTCATCATTATGATTTGGAAACGGAAAAATATCAGAAGTGATAAGACCTGTCGAGAGAAATATTATCACATGCCAATTATAACGACATAAGAATAATAGAGAAAGAAGATGAAGAGAATGTTATCGATATGACAACATTAACATGTCAACCGACATTATTCAGATTATTGAATTATCCCTTTATGCTGACGACCATAAATAGAACGTTCTGTCGGTACCATAAGCTTGTAATGGTCTTTGTGAACCGTCTATGATCGTAGTTGATGCGGAATGGGGATTCTCAATTGAATTTATAAGACCAAGCTGTTCTTTGACTCATTTCTAACCAATGTGTTTTGACTTTTAACAGTGTCTTTGACTTTCTAACCAATGTGTGTCTTTGACTTCTTTCTAACCAATGTGTTGCTTTGACTTCTTTCTAACCAATGTGTCTTTGACTTCTTGTAACCAATGTTGTCTTTGACTTCTTTCTAACCAATTGTCTTTGACTTTACCCTTGTGCTTTGACTAACCAATGTGTTCTTTGACTTCTTTCTAACCAATGTTGCTTTGACTTCTTTTAACCAATGTTTCTTTGACTCTTTCTAACCAATGTGTGTCTTTGACTTCTTTCTAACCAATGTATTGCTTTGACTTCTTTCTAACCAATGTATTGCTTTGACTTCTTTCTAACCAATGTGTTTCTTTGACTTCTTTCTAACCAATGTGTGTCTTTGACTTCTTTCTAACCAATGTGTTTCTTTGACTTCTTTCTAACCAATGTATTGCTTTGACTTCTTTCTAACCAATGTGTTGCTTTGACTTCTTTCTAACCAATGTATTGCTTTGACTTCTTTCTAACCAATGTATTGCTTTGACTTCTTTCTAACCAATGTGTTGCTTTGACTTCTTTCTAACCAATGTATTGCTTTGTCTTCTTTCTAACCAATGTATTGCTTTGACTTCTTTCTAACCAATGTATTGCTTTGTCTTCTTTCTAACCAATGTTTTGCTTTGACTTCTTTCTAACCAATGTGTGTCTTTGACTTCTTTCTAACCAATGTTTTGCTTTGACTTCTTTCTAACCAATGTATTGCTTTGACTTCTTTCTAACCAATGTGTTGCTTTGACTTCTTTCTAACCAATGTATTGCTTTGACTTCTTTCTAACCAATGTGTTGCTTTGTCTTCTTTCTAACCAATGTATTGCTTTGACTTCTTTCTAACCAATGTATTGCTTTGTCTTCTTTCTAACCAATGTATTGCTTTGACTTCTTTCTAACCAATGTGTTGCTTTGACTTCTTTCTAACCAATGTATTGCTTTGACTTCTTTCTAACCAATGTGTTGCTTTGACTTCTTTCTAACCAATGTATTGCTTTGACTTCTTTCTAACCAATGTATTGCTTTGACTTCTTTCTAACCAATGTGTTGCTTTGACTTCTTTCTAACCAATGTGTTGCTTTGTCTTCTTTCTAACCAATGTATTGCTTTGACTTCTTTCTAACCAATGTATTTCTTTGACTTCTTTCTAACCAATGTATTGCTTTGACTTCTTTCTAACCAATGTTTTGCTTTGACTTCTTTCTAACCAATGTGTTGCTTTGACTTCTTTCTAACCAATATGTTGCTTTGACTTCTTTCTAACCAATGTATTGCTTTGACTTCTTTCTAACCAATGTGTTGCTTTGACTTCTTTCTAACCAATGTATTGCTTTGACTTCTTTCTAACCAATGTATTGCTTTGACTTCTTTCTAACCAATGTGTTGCTTTGACTTCTTTCTAACCAATGTATTGCTTTGACTTCTTTCTAACCAATGTATTGCTTTGACTTCTTTCTAACCAATATGTTGCTTTGACTTCTTTCTAACCAATGTATTGCTTTGACTTCTTTCTAACCAATGTGTGTCTTTGACTTCTTTCTAACCAATGTATTGCTTTGACTTCTTTCTAACCAATGTGTGTCTTTGACTTCTTTCTAACCAATGTATTGCTTTGTCTTCTTTCTAACCAATGTGTGTCTTTGACTTCTTTCTAACCAATGTATTGCTTTGACTTCTTTCTAACCAATGTATTGCTTTGTCTTCTTTCTAACCAATGTGTGTCTTTGACTTCTTTCTAACCAATGTGTGTCTTTGTCTTCTTTCTAACCAATGTGTTGCTTTGACTTCTTTCTAACCAATGTGTGTCTTTGACTTCTTTCTAACCAATGTGTTTGACTTCTTTCTAACCAATGTTGCTTTTTCTTTCTAACCAATGTGTTGCTTTGACTTCTTTCTAACCAATGTATTGCTTTGACTTCTTTCTAACCAATGTTTTGCTTTGACTTCTTTCTAACCAATGTGTTGCTTTGACTTCTTTCTAACCAATGTGTTGCTTTGACTTCTTTCTAACCAATGTGTTGCTTTGACTTCTTTCTAACCAATGTGTGTCTTTGACTTCTTTTTAACCAATGTGTGTCTTTGACTTCTTTCTAACCAATGTATTGCTTTGTCTTCTTTCTAACCAATGTGTTGCTTTGACTTCTTTCTAACCAATGTATTGCTTTGACTTCTTTCTAACCAATGTGTTCTTTGTCTTCTTTCTAACCAATGTGTTGCTTTGACTTCTTTCTAACCAATGTATTGCTTTGACTTCTTTCTAACTAATGTGTTGCTTTGACTTCTTTCTAACCAATGTGTTGCTTTGACTTCTTTCTAACCAATGTGTTTCTTTGACTTCTTTCTAACCAATGTGTTGCTTTGACTTCTTTCTAACCAATGTATTGCTTTGACTTCTTTCTAACCAATGTGTTGCTTTGACTTCTTTCTAACCAATGTGTGTCTTTGACTTCTTTCTAACCAATGTATTGCTTTGACTTCTTTCTAACCAATGTGTTGCTTTGACTTCTTTCTAACCAATGTTGTCTTTGCTTCTTTCTAACCAATGTTTTGCTTTGACTTCTTTCTAACCAATGTGTTGCTTTGACTTCTTTCTAACCAATGTGTTGCTTTGACTTCTTTCTAACCAATGTGTTGCTTTGACTTCTTTCTAACCAATGTGTGCTTTGACTTCTTTCTAACCAATGTATTCTTTGCTTCTTTCTAACCAATGTGTGTCTTTGACTTCTTTCTAACCAATGTATTGCTTTGACTTCTTTCTAACCAATGTTTTGCTTTGACTTCTTTCTAACCAATGTGTGTCTTTGACTTCTTTCTAACCAATGTGTTGCTTTGACTTCTTTCTAACCAATGTATTGCTTTGACTTCTTTCTAACCAATGTGTTTCTTTGACTTCTTTCTAACCAATGTGTGTCTTTGACTTCTTTCTAACCAATGTGTTGCTTTGACTTCTTTCTAACCAATGTGTGTCTTTGACTTCTTTTTACCCAATGTGTGTCTTTGACTTCTTTCTAACCAATGTATTGCTTTGTCTTCTTTCTAACCAATGTATTGCTTTGACTTCTTTCTAACCAATGTTTGCTTTGACTTCTTCTCTTTCTAAACCAATGTGTTGCTACTTTTAAAGTTAGCACTTGCTGGTTTATCACTGGGCCATGTTGTCTATTCTATTCTCTAATCGTGTTTTGCCTTTCGGCGTCAGGTGGAAAAAATATGGAGCTAGCCTCTTTATGCACTTTGTGCAAGGTGGAATTTAGTGCCTCGGATATTCCGTCGATCCATCGTTTACGTGATTCTCCTCTGAGTCTGTTGCCGTTGTATCTGATTGCTAGTGCTCTTTGTGGGAGACTGTCTTATGGTAACCTTGATACGTGTCCGAACAATTTGACCTGTTGTTTCTTTATATATTGTAGCTCCGGCAAGGATCTCACTCTTCTTCTGACTTCTTCGTTTCTGATCTTATCTCTTCTTGTAACATTTAGAATTTGTCATAAATACTTCATCTCTGTCGTTTTAATTCTTCTTTTCTCATTTGTTGTCAGTGTCCAGGTCTGACGCCGATAGCACAGAGTTGGTAAAAATACTGTGTTGAACATTGCTCTCTTTTAATGTCCATCGTTACCTGCTTGTTTTTTTTCAGTATTGGTGACATTATTGGTTATGTTATCCTACTTGATGCTTCTTGCTACGCACGACAGAATATTATCTCAACTGTTTCACTTGTTGGCTTTGTTAATGTGTCTCTTTTGTCTTTAACTGTGGTCAGCAGTAACATTCTATTGCTAGTCGCTAAGACAAGTCAATGTGATAATGTAGGAAGTACTCTTGTGTGTGATATGTGACATTTGTAGTGGTTTATCGATGATTATCTTCTTAGGTGTCCATATAGCATGTATTTCTTTTGGGGTCTCTACGGCGATCTGAAGGTTATAGGTTCGAATCCGGAAATCAGGATTTTTTTTTTCTGGAGATCCCTCGGATTGTTGATGAAGCTACGTAGTTCGTGCTTTGTGCAACACTCTGAACAGGTGGCTTGTCATTTCTGCCTCTAGGGATGGAGCCACATGGGGATACCAGATGCAATACAGTCAATCCTTCGCCTTCAGATCCTTTTAGACATGTATTACTTATTGGACATTTAAAAAAAATGGATTTACATAAAAGTGTAGCTGTAAGTTTTGTGAAATTCCCATTCCTCTTCATGTGCCTTGCTTCGAATTTCTTTTTTGCCGTGTTTCATTACCAATTGTTCCGGCTTATTACTCTTGTTGTTTATACTCGTAGATATCATTATCTACCGGATTTGTTACCACGTTCAGTCGTTTACTTTTCTTCTTTCATATTATTGTATCTGTATCCGTGTCTTTTATATATTCAACTTTTCTTTCTCACGTGTCCTTATCATTAGTATGTACTTTAATTTCCTGGTTCATCTTCGTTTGTTACCTACTCCAGCCACTTCATTTACTTAGTATCTTCCATTTTCATATGTTTACTTGTCTCCTTGGATGAAGTCAAGACACAGTGAAAATGTTTTGTCAATATAAGAAAGAGGCAGTCATCATTTTTACGTGCATGTGATAGGAAGATGTTTTGAGCACTCTGTGACAACCGGTAAAATTGAAGGGAGGAGTGGCAGAGGAAGACAGATAGAGACAATGTTATATATCCTGACTTCATGGCATGGAAGAGCGTCAACATCTTAGATGATAGAGATTTGTAGAGATTCATGATCGACTACGCCAGTCGACAATGCACCTGTTAATGATCACATGTTTCCTAGAAACGCGGTGGCCGAATGGTTAAACCGTGACCTCTGATAACATAAGGCTGGTGAGCTCATGTAAAAATTCTAGGAAATCAGACCACAACCGTTGCGTGATCTGGAATTTCAGTATTGTTATATAACGACATATTCATTTTAAAAATAGCACAACTTGCTAAATCTATGTTATAGTGTGTTACAAATTAAGTTTAATACGAAGGGACATCAGTATTATCAATATTTTTCATCAATAAATAACCATAGACTCGTAGAATTGTGTAAAATTGCAGAAAACCGGACAGTGTTCTACCAAATACTTATAAAAACCAGCCCACATTAAACAGGAATTTTAATTTTTCCGTCTGAGCTAGTCGGCCGTCTGTTTCGGGGTCAGGGTTGAACATCCGCGCTCAACCCTCGATAGTATCAAAAGTGTTTGACTTCTGTTAAGTAGAAAATAAAACCGATATCTTGCACACGCGTGGCGCCAGGTTTTGACAACCTTAATCCCTTTGCTTAATTATATTCCCAGCATACTTTCAGATATGGGAACATTGCACTCTGTATTGACAGTTTAATGTTTAAGTCTCCTTCTTGTCGATATTAATCTTTCTTTGAATTTTGTCATGACTTGGCTCATTACAGTGGTGGTTGCCATCATGCAAGCACGGCTGTTGCTTATTTGCCTTCCATATTAATTAAAACTTAATATTTTCACCATTCTTCGTCATAGGGCACAACATCACAGAATTAACAAAGACATGTACAGACTTTGTCTATCTGCTTCTACCTTGCAGTTTATCTACTCTTGTGATACGTGTGAATAAATTGATGTGCATTTTCTTGTATACCAACGGTGTATGTTGTTGTCGAACCCCCAGAAAGTACAAGTTTTCACCCTTTTTTTCAATATTTAATAGTGCGTGGGGGAGAGTACCCTGCTTTCTTGCAGACTCAGAAACCTGCAACAACTCTATGCGTATCATTGACCTCTGTCTCAGGGAACAATAGGTCTTGCGTCACGTAGTATGTTCTGCGCTGAATTCTTGAGGCTGTAACGGCCTATTCTGGAGAGTGACACTCCTTGCCACAGTTGCTGCAGATAAAACTGGAGACTGTGGTTCATACATCTATGAGTATATTGCTATGCTTAATGCTGCGGACACTCCTACTCAGGTAGGGTCTATTGGTCATCACTGCAGTATTCTCTCATTTCTAGCGCAGTAGACGCTCTAAGAACATCACTTTTTGATTACAGTGGAGATCTGCATGTGATTATAGTCCAGAGAGCCACTTCTTCTAGTGCTCTAAAACAACCACGGTATATAAAGAGACCCATTCATCATTGGTTTTCTTTTGTCTCAGGAGGCAATAGGTTTTACGTCACGTAGTTTGTCCTGAGCTGAATCACAACGTTTCTTGTGGCTGTAATGGCCTATTCTGGAGTGGCACTCCTTGTTATAGTTGCTGCAGGTAAAACTGGAAACTGGAGCTGATACATAGGATCTCTGCGCGCCCTTTGCCTCCATATGTGATGTTTTTTCTTTTGAGCCGCCCCGCACTGCCGCTCGCCATGCTGGCCATAAAGATAATACGTGCCCAACAATACCTCATAATGTACACAACAAAATTACAATAAATACGAGCTTCAAACAACAGTAGGGTTCATCAAGAGCAACATATCTAGTTGTATCGAACTAGTACGGTCAGTCGCTGGAAGCTGTTGGAGATAGTGTGAAGGAGATCGTAGCACATATGGACATATCCGGAGTGCAATGAAGATATTCTAAACTGAAACTGATATCTAGTTGTGAAACATTTTACGCCTTCTTTAAGAAGAGGAGAGCCCGCCAGCCCAGCGTGTTCGTAGCGCGTTGGACGACAAGTCCCATGTGAGTGCGGTAAATTCCGCAGCTTGGAAGAAAAGCCACAGGTTCTCCAGATTTACGGTGTTCGTGGCTCCGAATCGAAGGGTTACGATATCCATGGTATCGAGCCGAAGAGCTGAAAGCTCAAGTGCTTCTGGATCGAAAAAAAGAAAGAAAAATGAAGAGAAGACTTTCCTTGCGCTTATTGTCTGTTGGCTTGATTGGTGAGTGACAAATCTTCATCTGTCAGAAACAATTGAATAGTAAACTATTAACTTCTAGCTTCTATTTACTCTCTCTTTCTCTCTTCATACACATAAGCACACACATACACACATATATATATATATAGTGATATTTTCCTGTCGCTTTTGACACATAATGCTTCTACTCGAAATTTATATTGTTGTTCCACGGTCTTTCTCTCAATTGTTTTCCATCCCGTGCCATTCTCTTTCAACTCCCTTTCCACAGTTATTCTCTGTGTTTCATTCGGACGCCGGAGACCTTTTCGAATCCATCGGAAAGCTGTCCTAGTATAGTTAGTGCTTCTACTGACACAGAACGTGCATGCCAAATTTTCCTTCGTCTTTGTCTTCTGTAGCTCAAGCGGTAGTGAGCTCGATCACGAACCCAAGCGTACCTGGTTCAAACCACACGGTGGGCAAGTTTGGAACCAAATTCGTTTCCGGGGATTTTACAAAAGGTAAAAATAGACCTCACTGCTCAGAAAGCAAATGCAAACTACTGAACGTATAAGTGGTGCCTAGAAAATCAACGACTCGTTTACTGTGGTTGATGGCTACGTCCTTTAGGATGCCACTAAAGATTAAAGAAGATCCAATGATGTACATTTTGTTCATTTTAAAAGCTCTTCATTTGTTATCGTATTTAGTCAGAAAATGTGCAGTATTGTTCTTAAACACTTTCTTTCAAATGTCTCTAACTTGTGTATGATGTTGTGGGCCATTTATTCAGAACTCACTGTTGTTATCAGATATATGAGGACTATCATCATAACACTCCGGACATGTCCATAGGTGATCCCATCTCTGCCTCAGCAAATCCAGCAGCGTCCAGCGACCCAATACGCCAGTTCAATGTTGATTAATCAATCTCTTTGCATATTTAGTATGTCTGTTGTATGACTGTATAATTACACTGTTGTATGACTGTATAATTACACTGTTGTATGACTGTATAATTACACTGTTGTATGACTGTATAATTACACTGTTGTATGACTGTATAATTACACTGTTGTATGACTGTATAATTACTCTGTTGTATGACTGTATAATTACACTGTTGTATGACTGATATACATGTTGTATGACGTAATTCACTGTTGTATGACTGTATAATTACACTCCTGTGACACTGCTTTTATATAATTGAAGTTTTCTTTTAAGTCGCGTATCTGCCTCTTTCATTAAATTAATATTCGAAGAGTTATAGCCAAGACCAACTTGTTAGATCTACGGATTGTAGACTGTTAGTTATGACTAACTTGCCTCAGCTGCTTATATATCCTAGTCATAATTAATTTTCCGTTTGTAAAATTGTCTTAGAACACAATTTAAATTAAGCGAACGAAATAAATGACGCTCGTATTACGTCACGCTGAACTCTACGTGATTAACGTACGAATTATATTAGTGAGCAAACATACCACGTAATCTCGAAATGAATAGTTAACCACATTTAGAAAATATAAATTAGATAATAGACATCTCTATAGGAAATATGTCAGCTTTACAACTGTGCAGGTTTGCACCAGTGCAGATTCTGTGTAACTTAAGTTGATTACGACAATTTGATTACATTAGTTCTTAAAAGTTTTGTGTATACAGAAAATAAGTGCCTCTTTACTTTTTGGGAAAGTCTTTAGTATTATTTGATTCGTTTAGTTTTGTGGCAAGAATTGAACCTACTACCTGCTGTACACTCGGATCTAGAAATGTGAAGTGACAGACCGTTCATACACCATGGTCTAAAAATAGTAGAGGGATAATTTTTTCTCTCCTTTGTTTAGTCGCGTTTGTGTAGGAGGTTTTTTTGGCCACCTTCTCTAATCAGATAGTTTCTCTTTTCTTTCTTGTAAAAGTGACATCACCTGATACAATCGAGAGTGTATGATTGCTTTAATATGTGTGATTTGATCTGTAGTTGAACGAGAATAATATGACGTGCTACAGCTATTATCATAAATATGTTCATCTTCATAAAAGTTTGCCGTTAACATATTAGAAATATATATCAAATATTGACAGTCGTGACACAGACAGAGAAGTTCATTTCATTCCCTGTGAACATATATTGCATGCAAACTATTAACAGTTGTCGCTCAGGTGTGTGTAACGTAACCATGAAGGATTCGTGTTATATTAATGTGTTTTATTTCATCTGGAGTATCCATGATAGACTAACTATTAGCTATGTGTTCTGTAACTAACCTAGCCATGGGTTTACCAGGGATTAATGACATGTCTTATATGGAGATACCAACCATTATAGTCACTTGTGAAAGCGTAAGTACAAGTATTATATTCTTCATATTATTCTTCGAACGCTCCGTACACTTGTTAAACCAATCTGTGTGTGATCCGTATGTGATCTGAGCCTAAGAGTGATTGTACGTTGTGCCAGTTATGCGCCTACAAGTAGGCAGGCACATCCGATTTCTGCTACGTTTTTTATTCTTCTTCTTCTTTGCATTCGATCTTTACGACCAATTTTAATCACTTTTTGTGAAATGTTTGATCTTTGCCAAGAACGTGTATACGTTGCACATTTGTTTGGTAGGCCCCTAAACGCATAGACTTCTACACGTTTAGAACATGTGCATCCAATTTCAGCCAAAGCTCCTTAGTCGCCTCTTACGACATGCATGGCAGGTAACAGTGGTTGTATTCTTTACACCCCAAATTTGGGCCCCGGCAACCACTCAGGCGGTTTTTTATTTATTAAGGTAGCTTCCGTATGCCCCTACCTCAGTCGCCTCCTACGTCGTATGCCTTGTAGGTCGAAATGGTACTGTTCTTTGATCCCCTTTGCCGGCTCCGGCAACTCACAGGCGGTATTATATTCAAGGTAGTATATTGTCATTGTCTGAACAAGAATTTTGTGTTACGTAGAACATTGTGAGAATTGTGAAATAGACTGTCACTTCTGCATCGGACTTGACAGTCATCAACAGACCTTGTGAAGCGCTTACACAGCTGCACAGCACTGCAATGCATAGGTACTAAAAGAGTTCTAACTACAATTGTTTTCTATTTGATGTACGTATGTGTTTGTTAAGACATCCTACAAGACCTGCATATCGTCGTGGAGCATTGACTCATAAATAACACCATGTCCTGGTAGATGAAATATTTTGGCCACGTTAAATGTCATAGTGGTATGGAGAGAACGGTAATGAACCTACGTGGTTCCTGGAGTACGAAGCAGGGAACAACGAAGACAAAGGTGGCAGCATGACATCAAAGAAACATCGAACATGACCCTGGAGGAGGCGGGAGAACTTGTTAGAGACAGAGAGTTTTACAGGCGAGCGGTGATGACAGCAAGGGACATGCTAATACTTGAATGTGTTTTTTAATTTTTTATTTCGCTATTTTAAAAAAAGACTGGTTCGACATATATATTTTCAATGTGAACAAAATGCGCACTCTCCCTTTCAGCTTTCTGAGCATTTAGATTGTAGCTCCGGCGGCGATTGCGCGAAGGTAAACTGCACCAGGGGTTGCGCAAAGCACAAACTCCATAGCTCCAGCAACAATTTTAAAGATCTCCGAGGGATAAAATGCATATATGAACAGAACGTATGTGATATGTCGTTAATTTCTGCCTCCAAATCGTTTCTTTATACCACAAGGAAAAACTGACATAACTTTAGTCATAATTTTAAACACTTTGTTCCATTACAAACACTGAAATTAAATAATAATTCCTCTCGTACCGTTATACGTTACATAAGACATGCAAGCAATTTCTCCTACCGCTTTATCCTGGGCAACTCGGCCAATCTCCTCCATGGAACCGAGACCGATATTTCTTGCCTCTCTCAGCAAAGTTCGTTTCAGGGTTTCCTTAGGTAACGCTGAAATTACAAACTGGTATAAGGTGATTGTGATAAGTTGTAACTTTGTGTTACATTTGAAATATAAAGAAGAGAGAGATAGAGAGATTATCTTACTACCTCGTATGAATAGAACAGCTGTCCCATGCGTAACATATTGTTGTGTATGAATGACACAATACTTTTCGTGCCCGATTTGCCCTAGTTTGAACTAGCATTCTAATTTCCCCACGGAAAATTTCACCTGTTTTGAAACTTCAACACAGCATGCTTGTATAGCGTGCGAGATAGAGTCGAACCATATTGATCTTCTAAGGTGAATCTCTCAATGAGAACAAGACTAATTTATAGAATGTGTAATAGACAAGAGAAGCCGGGAGTTTGAGCGTATAGTTAAAGGAAATTGTGATCGAATGAGTGAAAGAGATAGTGACGGAGCTACCGTCTGAGTGAGAGAATGAGTTTGTTTTTTCGATCCAGAAGCACTTGAGCTTTTCAGCTCTTCGGCTCGGTGCCATGGACATCGTAATCCTTCGGTACGGTGCCACGAACACCGTAAATCTGGGGAATCTGTGGCTTTTTCTGCCATCCCGCGGAATTGAACCCGCACACACAGAGGGATAGTCACCGTAGTCCAACGCGCTACGAACACGCTGGGCAGACGGACAATATGGAGTTTTAAGAACCATAGAGGAAGCACCGGTACCAATGAATATGTACAATAAATAGACAATGAGCAAGTACAGGGTGTTCAAGATTAAAGCAACCCCATTGACAAATCGAAAGTTGCCAGATAATCTATCACGTTATGTTTATGTACTATTTAAACCGGTTCTGACTAGCTCGTTTTACGTCACATTTGTTCATCGCTCCTTCCCGCACTACAATTACATACCGTCACATAACCTTGAACTATACTACGTCATAACTGAACCTTCTCATTTTCATACATATATGCCAGATTGACTCCATTCACAGGCTGCTATTATCTTGAACACCCTGTATAATGGGCTTCCCAAAAAAAAACACAGGAAACACAGGATTTGAACCATAAACCCCCTTTTTTTTTTTTTTACATCACCCATTGTCTAGCCCTACAGATGAGTAAAGTTGTTCCATGTGCAAATGTCCACTTATAACATAGAGTATCATGTACATCGTAATTACTCCAATGATAAGAGAAAAACTTCAAGCTTATATAATGTTCGAGCAATGTGTGTATATATATATATATACTGATATTTGACAGAGAGACACCCGTGCGTTGCCGGAGCTCGCAAGGGGAGCAAAGAATAGAAACACTGCGAGCTACAAGGTATGTCGTAAGAGGCGACTGAGGTAGGGACCTAGGGAAGCTACCATAGTCAATAAAAAGCGTCGCAGAAATTGGACGTGCTGGCCTACTTGTAAGTGCATAACTGGCACAACGTACAATCGCTTTAGGCTCAGATCACATACAAATCACACTGAGTGGTTAACAATTGGTCGATATGGAGCGTTCGAAGAAGAAAAAGACCTCTCTCTCTCTCTCTCTCTCTCTCTCTCTCTCTCTCTCTCTCGTAGAAATTAATGTAGAAATGTATTTACTGGTCTATATTATAGGGTTGGAAAGTTGATTATCCACTTTCATCGCGTGCAGAGATGTAGAGAATATTATATGATTGTCATTATTTAGTCCAAGTAGGAAAGTATCTTATTCACGGTAATTGTATGCCTGTCCTATTCGGTTTTTTTTTTCTTTCTACGTTTTAATATACGGTCGTTCTAGAATATTCTAGATCTTTAGACATGTCCCAGGGCGAAGTCCATAGTCTAGCTAGCTGATGGGAGCAACATAACTTTAATTTAGAATTAGATTGTCGCAAGGCTGGATTTTTGTACTGAGGTGTGTGCCGTAATTTCCCATTTAGGGGCTGCGTAGCTGACACACTCCATTTTTAGCAGGTCGGGTTACTTGAGTGCAATATAATTGCACGGTTTTATGAACATTGTTAGGGATTGCTACGGGACTCAACGAGCAAACTGCAACAGTTGTGACATTACTAATATAGGCAATATGTCGTTATTGTTGGAGGATTTAATACCAACAAAGCCTTCGTGAGAATCAGCATGGTAGTAATATCTTTGTATCTATTTATAATTCGATTCTAACGCTTAATCATCTTACCATACCCAGACTCTGAACCAGTCCAAGTCTATAGTATATGACTGCTAAATTGACCTATTTCATATGGAGGTGTTCACCACATAATTTGTGACTTCTAAAACTCTAGAAATAGGATATGTAGTCACCTAACGTTGATATTGTTTAATTAGATCAGGTATAGATTATGTCACACGTTTGCCCTCTAAATACAGTTCGCCCATGAACCACGTGGAGACAAAATGGAAATGATTTTGATGAACACATGTTACTAATCAATTCAGTGAATATATATGATCTAACAATTCTCTGATTTCATCACTTCTCCTAAATTCGTCATATTTTATGTTCATTGTTTTACGCTGGCATCTATTTTTAATGCATTCATCTTACTTCATATATCCTTAATCATGTTTTTCAACTCTCACTGGCGTGTGTTAAGATGTAATATTCTTCATAGCACTCCGGACATGTCCACAGGTGCCTCGATCTCCTTCGCAATATCTCCCAACAGCGTACGGCGGCTACTGACCGTACCGGTTCGATGTTGATTGATGAGACTACTCATATATCTGTTGTGCTATTCTTTTCTGTCTACTACAATCTTCGATTGCAGTTCTTGCAATCTAGCAGATGACGTAGATTGATTTCGACGAAAATCCTCTTTGTGGCCACACTCTATGAAAGCGTTCAGAATGTTAGCTCTATCCATTGGCTGACCCTCTGATATGATGGCAGAACCAGCCAGCCTGTCTGCTCTCTCATTTCCAACAACACCCATGTGCCCCGGAACGAAGATAAGTATCATTCTGCAAATTGTTGACACTTTTAGTGATTCAGTCCATTGCCTGCGCACCGAACCAGCCTCCACCTTTTAGATCACATTCAATGAATCGCTCAGTATGCACGCATTCCAAATATTAATGTAAAAATCTAACACTGTGAAATATCTAAAATTTCACACTTTGACTGAATTATATATTCAACGCAACTACCACCATGATCTATTATATCATATTTGGCCGACACCGTATACTAGACAGATTGACTACCAGCGTTTAACATAAGAGTCGATAAGTAATATATCTGTACAGCGTTCATCTACACGTACTTCCATCAACCTCGAATTTGATATTTGCATGTCTTATCAGTTACAATCGATCATAATTATCTATTCATGAGATTCCTCGTGCCCAAACGCCGGTCACGTACACTCATTGTCCATTTCTAATATTTCTACCCAGATTATAGACGTCCTGTTTTATTCATACATAATCATTTCTGCACAAATGTAACACTTATGCGCCTGCCTCTCTCTCTCTCTCTCTTTTTCTCTCTCTCTATTTTCCTCCTTCTCTCTAAATCACTACGCTTCGACATTATATTGTAAAGAGATAACTCTGCAAACTATACTAACTAGGCACTATCCATAAAGGTATGTAATAAGTAAAAAAATAAAAATAATAATTAACAGGTGTATAGAGAAGAGAAACAATTTGAAATGTTACAATATTGTTACTATTAGTAGAAGGGCTTAGACCATAGATTCCCAAACTTTTTAGGCCCACCGCCCACATTGCACGACATAAACTTTGCAACGCCCCTCCCCATTATAACAGTTTGCCAACGCCCTCCCCACATATATATGCATGTTCTATTTTGCACTTTGACATAGAAAATTGATATATATTTCTGTCATACATGATAAATTTTCAAATGATTATATGATTATATACATGAAATAGAAAATTGATTTTAAAAATGGATCGTGTAAGATGGGCATAAGAAGAATTACAATTTGTAATGATTATACAATCGCAAAATCACAAAAACTCTCCCCCAAATGCTTCTGAACGCACTATCGCCCACTTTGGGAAACGCTGGCTTAGACGGTACGTGTTTCGGACGAGTAGTCAGAAATAGGTGGCGTCTGTGGTCTAGGGGTTAGTGACTCGCTCTATTAACCTCGACGTTCTGAGTTCGAATCACGCTGCGGACAGTTCGGTTGCAAATTGTTTCGTGTGGATTTTAACAAAAGGACGATGGCACCACCCGTTCAGAAAACAATGGCAAACTACTGAACGTAATAATGCCTAGAAAAATCACAAACAGCGTTACAAAGTTGGGGTTGATTCGCAAAAGTCCTATAAAGGATATGCAATTAACTTTAGTCAGAGATAGGAAACATGCTGATCAAGACATTACTGTATATCCCCTTTGTGCACTCCGGATGCAGTTACCTGACTAATAAAACAAGGATCGACATGATCCATTCTGATGTGAAGCATGTTGGATACCTAGAGGCATATTTACCAGGAATGAAACAATTTCTCCTAACGCCCCCTCCTCCTCCATCCCCATTTCAGCATAAGACATGCAACACAAATTTTATCCAACCAAATCTGCATTGGTACCCAATTAGTTAATTTCAAGTCGTTCCCGCCTCTTCTCTATCTCTGTCTACAGCTCATCTTCACGTCTCTCTAAATCTCCCCTAACCTCTTGCCTTTCCGGATCTCATTTCACAGCCATATTGGGATTCTGGTCTTTTGTATTTTGATGTAAGCTCTATTTACGCCTCCTCTTTTTATTATTTAAATAAAACAGTCTTATACTTCTACATACTAAGGTTGTGAAGATCATCAAGGACCTTCTTAATCACTCTGCTTAGATTATATAAAAAACCTAGAGCAGTACGATTTGACACTAAAACAAATAAAGAGGAATATAGAAAAGAGTAGAGAAGGGAAAATAGTGAGGAATATAGAGAAGGAAAAACAGATTTGAAATATTGACGATAGTCCAGGAAGAAATGACACCAGATGAGTTAGACAGCCACACGTGTTATAGATGGTGCCACGAACAAAAACAGAATGAATGAGTGGACTGCAAACGAAAATACTAGAGTTAATACAACACCGAACAGAGAAAATGGTGCAAAGCACAACAAAGAAACAAAATAGAATATCATAAAAATATACCGAAAGAAATCAGAAAGAACATAAGAAGAGATATAAAAGACAATACCAACAAGACCGCGGGGGACAAGGTTAGAACAACACCAAAAGAAAGGGAGATAGCTGGAAATGTTCAAAGAAATAAAAGCGATTTCATCATTTCAAATAACTTTAAATCAATAAATATATTGTTGCAAATTATTAAAAATTTGATCTCCATCCGATTGTCCGTTTTCATCATATCGTATACTTTCATCACAATTCGCCTGAAACATTATCTGTCTCTAGCAATTTTAGCGCTGTTCCTGCTGCCACCTTCGTCTTGGTCGTCCCCTGTCACGTACTCCAGGAACAATGCCTTCCATTACCTTTCTCTCCAAACCACTGTGACGTTCAACGTGGCCAAACTATTTCATCTCCCAGGACATGATGTATGTATGAGCCAATGCTCCTTGATTTGCAGGTCTTGTAGAATGCCTTTTGTCCGGGATGTTCTAAGAGCTTTTCTGTAAAAAACCTGAGTATTAAAATCTAAAATCGTCGCATATCCTTTACAGGACTTAGCCATGAACCGCAGTAAACAAGCCGTTGATTTTATAGGCACCATTTATACGTTCAGTAGTTTACCATTGCTTTCAGAACGGTGAGGTCTATTTTTACCCTTCGTAAAAATTCAAGGGAACTAATTTGTTTTCAGACTTGCCCGCCGCTGAGTTTGAAGCAGGTACGCTTGGGTTGTGATCGAACTCACTACCGCTTATGCTACAGACTCTCACACCTGAGTATCATCATCATCAGGTGCCGGCTGGCGTAGGCGATCATGGATCTCCACAACTCTCTGTCGTTGGTGTTTGCTATCAACTCAGATGTTGACGCTCTACCGTGCCATGAAATCAGGCCATCCAACATTTTCTCTCTGTCTTCCCCTGTCTCGTCTACCCTCAATTTTACCGGTTGTCACGATATGTTCTAAACCTTCCCTCCTCATCACATGCCCGAAAAATGATGACTGCATCTTTCTTATATTGATGATAAGCTTTCTGTGTCTTGATCTCATTCAACACCTGAGTATAGAGAAACAAAATGTGCATCTTCCTGATACCTACCACCTGTCGTAAATGTGAAGTGACTCGGTGATGAACCTCTTTCTTGCCTTGAACATTTAGACACACTCCGAAAGTATAGTCGAAATCGGTATGAGTAATATGCAGTCTTTGAGCGAAAAATGAGTCCAGTAACCCCTACCTTTGCTGCTATATCATTGACCTGCACAGAGAGTGATGTTGACAACTCTTGCTCCTGTCCATGTTGGGTAGAAAATACACTGATAGCCCAGCTCATCAATGCTATGCACAGCATATACACTACTTGGCATTCGTCGAGAATCAAGAGCCTAATCTCTGCTGGCTCATCGTAGAAAAAATTGCAACTCAAATATTGTTTATATGTGCAACTTAATTATTTCTGTCTCATTTCTCAATGTGTACGCGTACTCTTCTGTACGCTAACATACACACGTATATATATATATATATATATATATATATATATATATATATATATATATATATATATATATATGCACTCTGTGTGTACTTTGACATTTGTGTTAGGACGATATGCGAGCATTCAGTTCTCAATTAACGTGCCACATTTTACGTCTTTTGAGAACTTCCCAATGCCGCTCTATGTATTCTTATTTAGTTGGAAACCTACATGACAGGTTGTAGGTTATATACACACTTCTAGTGTGTAAGCTTATTACAATTTTGGTATTTCTATTGTGCATTACATCTGTCATTACTCTCCTGAAATAGAATGGGAAGAGAGATAGTCCACCAAATGTGGGAAACCTCTATCATTGATTTCTCAAGATAGTAGTGTCTTTTGTCGTGTAACATTGGGTTTTTTTAAACGCTCGCACGCGTGCATATACATACATATACATACACATATACAAATACACATTGACACCTGCAAACGTGATCTAACTTCATGTGGCATAGACAAAGAACACTGGGAGCGGCTGGCCAAAGACAGGCAAGCATGGTGAGCGGCAGTGAGAGGCGGCTCAAAAAAAGAAATAAGAAAAACATCACATGTGGAGGCAAAAGAGAGTGTAGAGGGCAGAGAGAACACCCTATGTATCAGCTCCAGTCTCCAGTTTTACCTGCAACAACTGTGGCAAGGAGTGCCACTCCAGAATAGGCCATTACAGTCACAAGAAACGTTGTGATTCAGCGCAGAACATACTACGTGGCGCAAGACCTATTGTCTCCTGAGACAAAGAGGCCAATGATGATGATATATAAATATATATATAATATGATAGTTAAAATGAAGAAAAGTAAACGTTCATAGCTACTCTTTCCTTGTAAGCAACATTCCTAGTGCAAAAGTGCAAACATGAGAAAGAATTATGACTTATCATTACACCTAACATACATGCATAACTGTGTCACAGACAATCCAGGTAGATTGAGCTTTACAGGTAATAGATTAATGCAGGGATGCAACATAGTTTTTAACATAATCCGTTTTCTAGCGTTAACAGAGTCGTAAAATATGCAGAAAAACTATAGAAACAGATTATTTGTGATATAAAAATAAGAATTTTGTTCATTGTTTGCATGTGTGGCATGTAATTGAGTAGAAGATTTAGGAATGTATTCTCTTTTGTAGAATCAATTTTATTTTGCGTTATTGATCGTCAGAAGGTAAAAAAAAATCATCCATAAAACGCTTCATTTAAGAAGTTTTCCTCTCAACTGGTTCTTCTAATTATAATTTGTCATTTCGTAAAGTCTTAGAGATCTTTTGTACCTCCTTGAAACGCTGATGTCAGATGTGCATATCGTATACGTCGGTGATAAATCTAATCACTGAAATATGTGAACTTTGTTATTTTTGTGATTTGGAAATCATTGCTTCTCATTTATTTATTCATTTTAATATATATGAAAATGAAAATCATGGCATATCCTTTACAGGACGCCGCTATCAACCAAAGTAAACGAGCCGTTGATTTTCTATGCACCACTTATACGTTCCGTAGTTTACCATTGCTTTCTGAACGATGATGTATATTTTTATCGTTTGAAAAAGTCCGCAGGGACAAATTTGCTTCCAAACTATCCGCCACGTGTTTGAACCAGGTACTCTTTGGTCGTGATCGAGATCACTACCGCCACAGACGCCGACACACACACATACACACACACACATATATATATATAATATATAATCTGCATCACTGCCTCAGTAGGGCTTGATCCATTCTAATTGAACGTGTCAGTGTCAGGACACTTACATACTAGCTCCGGCGATGATTTAACCAAAAATAGAATTTACCGGAATTTAAACCATTGTCCACTGGGATACAATCCAGCTGACTGTCTCTGTGCTACTGAGAACCAAACGGCAATTGATAAATAGTTAATTCATAACAATGTTCTGTGTCGAATATCTTTCCTGTTCATATGATGGAAATGATTGATAACTGTTATCAATATCATCAGGAGAGAACAGAATAGAAAATAGTATAACATAAATATTTTAGAAAATACTCACTGAAAAGAAAACACAGACAGACAGAAAGTAACATACGGGATTTGAACATCTCGTAAGAATGACACTTGATTTTTTAATTTGTTTTCGATGGTTTAAAGCACATGAGTCTTCGGCTCGGTGCCATGGACATCGTAACCTTTCGGATCGGTGCCACAAACACCGTAAATCTGGAGAATGTGGCTTTTCTACCAGCACGCGGAATTGAACCGCACTCACAGGGGGGCTTGTCACCCGTCGTCCATCGCACTACGAACACGCTGGGCATGCGGGAGACACTTAATTCAGGTACCACTGTTCGACATGCCATAATTCAATTCTTCCCACCCCTTTGTAAGTAAAAACAGAATAGACAGTAAATTAATACATCATATCATGTTAGTAAGAATGATGATAATCCCATGGACTGCTAAAATGACTAATGTTGAGGTGCTGAATGAGATCAAGACACAGAGAAAGCTTATCATCAATATAAGAAAGAGGAGTCATCATTTTTCGGGCATGTGATGAGGAGAGGAGGTTTATAACACATCGTGACAACCGGTAAAATCGAGGGTAGACGAGACAGGGGAAGACAGAAAAAGAAAATGTTGGATGGCCTGACTTCATGGCACGGTAGAGCGTCAACATCTGAGTTGATAGCAAACACCAACGACAGAGATTTGTGGAGATCCATGATCGCCTACGCCAGCTGGCACGGCACCTGATGATGATGATCATGTTAGTATGATGAATAGCACTAACGAAAGAAACGACCACACCCATTTAGCAGATATTCTATCTTTTCTCTAATCCTCTTTTACCTTTTGGCGGCAGGTCGAAAAAGAGACACCTAGATCGAGCCTTTTTATGCGCTTTGTACAAGGTGGAATTTACTTCCTCGGATATTCCGTCGATCCATCGTTTACGTGGTCGTCCTCCAGTTGCTGTTGTATTTGAGTGCTAGGGTTCTTTGTGGGAGACTGTCTTGTGGTGTACTGAATACGTGTTCGAACCATTTGCTCTGTTGTTTCTTAAATATCATTCTGATAACCACCTTTTTTCAATAAAGGATCCACTCTTCTGATAACCATTTGCTCTGTTGTTTCTTAATATATTGTAACACCTGCAAGGATCCACTCTTCTGATAACCATTTGCTCTGTTGTTTCTTAATATATTGTAACACCTGCAAGGATCCACTCCTTCTTCAATTTTATAATCCATTTTTTGCTCTGTTGTTTCTTAATATATTGTAACACCTGCAAGGATCCACTCTTCTGATAACCATTTGCTCTGTTGTTTCTTAATATATTGTAACACCTGCAAGGATCCACTCTTCTGATAACCATTTGCTCTGTTGTTTCTTAATATATTGTAACACCTGCAAGGATCCACTCTTCTGATAACCATTTGCTCTGTTGTTTCTTAATATATTGTAACACCTGCAAGGATCCACTCTTTTTTTCTGAGATCCCTTTCTGTCTTTGTCGTTTCATTGCACTCTCACTCTTCTGTAACATTTTTGTTTTTTATATTGTTGAGATCTCTTCATTTTTTAGCATTTAAACACTTCATCTCTGTCATTTGGATTCTTCTTTTCTCATGTGTTGTCAGTGTCAAGATCTGACACCGATAGCAAACATTTTTGTAAGAAAACTGTATTGAACAATGTTCTCTTGGTGTCCAAAGTTTTTGTGATGGTCTGCGAGAATCTCTTCATTTATACTCTTCTTTTTACGTTCGTACTTTACAGCCAATTTTAATCACTCTTTGTGATATGTTTGATCTTTGCCAAGAACGTGTATACGTTGCACATTGGTTTGGTAGGCTCCTAAACGCATAGATTTCTAAACGTTTAGGACACATGCATCCGATTTCAGACAAACCTCCTTAGTCGACTCTTACGACATGCGTGGTAGGTAACAGTGTTTCTATTCTATACACCCCAAATGTGGGCCCCGGTAACCACTCGGGAGTTCATTTATAATAAGTAAATGATGGTGTTAATTATTGTCTTGTATACTTATTATCAGAACTGTGACATGATAGCTATTTATAACTTATTATTTTGTTTGTGCTGCAAAGAGAGCAACGTCCTATAGAGGATACGCACCTTGATGATGATTATTATTTTGTTTTTTCATTCCAGGACATTGTTGTCAGTGAGGTGGACGTGGGACGGCCATGCTTGGACTGTGGTGAACGTTGTACTGGCTTCTCCTTTCACGACTGGAGGTCAGTGCTTTGATATCATATAAACATTAAATGTTGATAGGTTTCATTTGGTTGCGGTTTTGCTTCTTAAACTTTAATGCATTGCTTTCATTGTTTAAGTTTGCTAAGTAGGTATTTGCGAGTTTACTTGACTTTGAGAATGGATTAGTGCGCGGTCTCCCATGCGGGAGAGCCGGGTTCAATCCTCGGCAAGGCCAATGGGTTTTTTACTGTTGGGGCATAAACAAAAATCCTAACCTGAACAGTTTCGTGACGACTGCACTAGCCACACGGCCATTAAATTTCACAAGCACATGTCCCCTCCTGTCCTACACTGCTCTAAAAGTGGTGTTACAGGTAGTAACGACTTGACTGATGTTTTAGATTCTTTGTTTTACTAATCACTCTGTGTGTCTTACTAATAATAAAATTGCCTGTAGTCTTTTCAGACCTTATGGTGTGAAGTGTCTGTCACTCACTTCACCTTTCGTGGTCCTAGTCTAGGCCAGGCCAACTATAAACGTATGGGCCTTCGGACTCAAGTAGAATTATGGGAAATCAGACCCCAACTACACCACGTGACCTCGTATTCCAGTATTGATGTATATAGACGAATTCATTTTAAAATCAACACAAAATGCTAAATCGAAGTTATAGTATCCAACAAGTTAAGTTTAACAATAAGGAATATCAATATTATGAATATTTTTCACCAATAAATAACCATAGACAGAATTGAGTAAAATTGCAAAAAAGCTTGCAGTGCTCTATCAAACATCTGTATTTTCCGCCCCCTTTTCTGATCTAGGTCAGGGAACCCCTTGTTAGTTGTCTGGCCTAGTTATCTAGAGTTGGCTGTGTCTAGGTCCATTTCTCTTGTGTCCGAGTGGATAGACGAACGCTTACGCAGTACGTTAATCTGTACTACGTCATATTAGTAAATGTCGTTTGTTGTTTAAACTATTCGGTTAATTTTCTTCTCATTCATAATCATTATCAGTCCTTGTAGATCCCAAAGGTACATAATGTCATCATCATTATCATCAGGTGCCGGCTGGCGTAGGCAATCATGGATCTCCACAAATCGCTGTCTTTTGTGTTTGCTATTAACTCAGATGTTGACGCTTTACCGTGCCATGATGTCAGGCTATCCACAATTTTCTCTCTCTATCTTACTCTGTCTCTTCTACCCTCGATTTTACCAGTTGTTACAATGTGTTCTAAACCTCTCCTCTTCATCACATGCCCGAAAAATAACGACTGCCTCTTTCTTATATTGATGATGCGCCTTATCTGTGTTTTGACCTCATTCAGCACCTCAACATTAGTAATTTTAGCAGTCCATGGGATTCTCATCATTCTTCTGTAAAACCACATCGCTGTGGCCCTCACAGATTTTTCGATCTGTGTGTTCATTGTCCATGACTGGCATCCGTATGTCAGTATTGGTTCTATGTGGCACTGAATAACTCGCATTCTGATCGCAATTGGCAAGGACTTGTTGCACATAAGGTAACGACAAACAAATCTCCACTAAATTCGATTTGTACCTTGCTACTTAAACCTAGTCATATGAATGTCTTTGAGCTTTACTTCAAACGTTCGCCTCGTGTGCCTCTAAGTGTTCCTTCAGTCATCTGTTAATCTCATTACCTTATTAAATATTTATCTACATATTTACCACATTTACATACACAAAAGAGGAATACACCGGAGAGGAAAGCACTACCAATATCTGCATCGACAACCGCCCATTAAAACAAGTAAAAGACTTCACATACAATGGGAGCATTTTTCAGCAAACGGAAGAATAACTAATGAAATTCAACACAGATGCAACAAAGCAAGTCAAATGATAGGACAAATGGTGCCAATTTTAAAATGCAAACATGTCACCATGAATGCAAAAGAGCATTGTTCAACACAATCTTTCTCCCCACATTATGCTACCAGTGCCGAACCTGGTCACTGACAACAAATGATAGAATAGTCACGACAGAGATGAAGTGTCTACGCATAATGCTGGGTGTAAAAAGAAGAGACCGGTTGAGAAATGAAGACATCAGGGAAACAGTGAGTACAACATCAGTACTAGATTTCATCAAGAAACAATAAATTAAATGGTTCTGCCACGTAAGCAGATTACCAACAGACAGTGCACCTGAAAGAACAATGCTGCTCCGATACAATGGGTACAAAGCGAAAGGCTGGCCCCGAAAAGATGGACCTCAGAGATAACAGCGGCGACAAAAGACACTACTTACGAAGCGCACACAAGGGCCCGTTTTAGACTTTTTGACCTGACGCTGTGAGGCAAACATGATTAAAGAAAAGAGAGAAAGACATACACAAAGTTTAGGTATATCCTCTTACAACAACATTTCCCAGCATTCGTTTACCATCATCGGAATTTGTTTACTACTTTTTGATATTTCTGGAATGGTTTTAATTATTTTTTTTTTATATTTATTTTACCATTTACTAACCCTTGCCTCTTTTATCATGTACCTTCCACTCAGTGTCTGCATTCCAACTACCTGGGATGCACATGTTTTCTCAATCATACTTTTGACTTCTGCCATTCTTCTTGTCAAGTTTTATTGAGAATACAAGATGGTGTTTATATATGTATCTATATTATCATCATCATCAAGCGCGTTATATTTACACACCAGTTTTATTTACTCGCATGTTTCTCGATAACTTGATCATCATCATCATCATTCAGATCAATATCTCTCACCTGACTTCTTCTTTCTCAATGATTCAACAACATTTAGGTGATTGCTCTTCGATAACAATGTCATGTACAGTAATATGAATCTTGTATACAGCAAAATACAGTCTCTTGTGTACGAGTCGATAGGCGAATGCTTATACATTACGCTAATCCGTCCCACTAGTTCAGTTTGAAACAAAATATCGTGGCTTATCCTTTACAAGACTTCACTATCAACCACAGTATTCTAGTCGTTGATTTTCTGGACACCACTTATACGTTCAGTAGTTTGTCGTTGTTTTCTGAACGATGAAGTTTATTTTACCGGGTTTTTTCACGGGAACAAATTTGCTTCCAAACTGCCCGCAATTCAGTTTATACATTGGAAAATAAAGGCGGGCGGGGGACAACAAAATTACGAAGTGAAAGTGTTAGAACAAGATGAAGATCACTTTCTGAGTCAATGTGCCCTAACAATTAGTGTCATTCACTATCATCTCTCTTAGAAACCGCCTCCAAAACTTTGCAGCCGGACAGGAAATCTACAGGAAAAACATGCAAATAATATGTCCTACATAGACAGTTTATGTCCAAATGTTACGAACTATATGTTTTGTCAGAATGGAATTGAAGTTACTCCTGTTGTATTCTGATGTTTAACAGAAGAACGAAAAAGAATCAAGTATAATTAAATATATATATATTTTTTTTAATATGTATGATTTACAGTTATATGCACTTAGTCGACACCCGGTGCCCGGTACATCACTATATCGTTCATTGTTTACAGTAATATGCGCCAAGTCGAGACATGGTGCCCGACACATCACTATTGTTATCATAATAATTCTCTGATTACAGAAACACATGCGCCACCTGTAAATGCGTGAGGGAAAGACATGATGTTTACAACGAGAACTTCGTCAATGTCCGTGATAGACTGGGCTGGAAGAGAGAAGACGACCCGACAAAATCAGTCTCTAAAGACCAGACTCTCAGCGAAGGGTATACATGGGTGCCCATCAGCCTCACTAAGAAGAAGGTTAGTACTTTATCCAGTCTTTTACTGATAAAAATGTCCACTTCGCTGTTTGTGTTTCTTCTGGCCACTCCCCCACCTTGCTTTTTCACTTTCTAACCTCTCTCTAACTCTTTTTATTTCTGTGATGAGACTGACTGGGAGACTCCAAATGTGGTATAATGATGTATGTAAGCAATACATAATACTACTGGCTAGCGTAGCGTTTCCCAAGCGTATCGCTCCCCAGTGGGTGCTGAAGCGTTCTAGGGGGCGATGGTGGGTTCAGAATAATTTGGGGAGTGTTCAGGCGATTAGGGGTCGGTGGCTCCTTAAAGAAGAAATTAATAATAACTATTTTTAAATAAATTATTTTCGTGATTTTGCGATTGAATAATCATTTAAAATTTGAATTCTGCATTTTAATTCATCTTATGCCCGTCTTACACAATCCATTTTTTCATCAATTTTCTATTTCATGCATATAATCATTTGAAAATTGACCATGTATTACAGAAATATATATCAATTTTCTATGTCAAAGAGAAAATAGAGCATTTATATATGTAGAGGGGGCGTTGACAAACTGTTATAATGTGGAGGGGGGCGTTGCAAAGTTTATATTGTGCAAAGTGGGCGGTGGGCCGAAAAAGTTTGGGAATCTATGTTGTAGATAGTTTGAGAACCCATGTACTGATGGTTAGTATTATTAATATATGCTGACTTTGTTTTTTTTTGTTGACAATATCGTCTATTGTCTCTTGTCTTTCTCCAGATGGAATTGGTTGTCCACTCTTACCGTTAAGCGTAGGGGTGGGAGCTTTAACTTGTGTTCCAGGGCTACATGAGCTTTCCTTGTTGGGTTATATCCGTGTTGTGTTAATATCTTCTATACTAGAGAGTAAGGCACTATACTAGAGAGTAAGGCACTATACTAGAGAGTAAGGCACTATACTAGAGAGTAAGGCACTATACTAGAGAGTAAGGCAGACCTTGAGTTATATAAAAGCACGCGTTTCATGTCAGAAAAGTGTACATGTCGCTGTACGTTGTCTAACACTTTGCTGAAGTTTTATTTGTCATTTATATTACCTTTGTGGGACAGAATACGTGCAACCATTATATTGTTCGAGTTTCGAAGTGCGCACAAAAGGGTTGTGGTTCAATTCACGCAACCGGCTTTCCATAGGGGAGAACAGGAATTCGTCTGCCTACCTCTCGTATACTTATATTTTAAAATGCGAAGTGGTAGGCGTTTCTTGCTCTGCTATCAGCACAGGCTACCTGCCATTTTAATTTCTTTACCTTTGCAACTAGCCATTTTTAATGCTGGATAAGTTAACAAAGCTGGAATTGATATTTCTGTGAGTAAACAATTGAACGAACAAAGTCCGGCTTCATGTGTTAGCGAGTAAGCAGCTAAGATGACAAAAGTGCTGCCGAGATTGGCATTTATAGACGAATTGTGTGTATTTAATTGATAAAAATGCAAATTGATATTCTTGGAGATTGCAGAAACAAGTCAAATATTTTGGACACATAAATAGACATGTCACTATAAATAGAGATATCATAGAGATATCACCGATGAATATACTACTGTTTGGAAAAGTTGACGGTAAGCGGGCAAGATTAAGACAGCGATATAGTTGAAAGGGAGAATGCATCGGCAACTAAAGAGGACATTAAACGAACCCCCCAAAAACAGCAAGTATCCAAAATATGCCTAGTTTAATTATGATAATAAAGCATTATGAAAAGAATGAACCAAATAAAATGTATTTCCGTTGTTCTTTTAAAAGCGCTTTATTCTTTTTCTTCTTTTGTATTTACACTTTTACTGGGTTGTTGCCAGTGTCGTGGTTTTCTGGGGTTTTTTTGTCTTGTTCTGCTCTAGTGACTTGAGTGATATATATTTTTGTCATCTATCCATCTTTTCCTTATCGTCTTCTTCCCTGATGTTGTGTTATGAAGCATTTGTTATAAAAGCGCATTCCAAACGTTGAAGTATGCACACCGAAAAATGCTTTCTCTGTAAGTGACATATTGCTCAGGGCCAGGGTGCAATATTGACAAAGGCTTTGCTTCATCTCCCGTGGGACGACGTTCCGGTAATAGACTTGTCTGGTTAATGAAGCAACAATGAACATGATCCCCTGCCTGCTTGAGAAATATGTCTGTCTGCTGGGATGTAATTAACACTTTCATCTTCAGTGCATTTCCAATTAGTAGGAGACACGTTTAAGTTGACTTGGAAGAAGTAGAGAACTGAGTGCCAAGCTCGTTAACATTGCACACACCAACTACATAAGAGTCAAGCAACTCTCATGTATTTGGAAGAGAGCTCTATAAACCTATCGCATTAAAGTGTGTAATTACCCGTCTGCCCAGCGTGTTCGTAGCGCGTTGGACTACGGTGACTATCCCTCTGTGTGTGCGGGTTCAATTCCGCGGGATGGCAGAAAAAGCCACAGATTTCCCAGATTTACGGTGTTCGTGGCACCGAACCGAAGGGTTACGATGTCCATGGCACCGAGCCGAAGAGCTGAAAAGCTCAAGTGCTTCTGGATCGGGGGGAAAAAAAGTGTGTCATTAGGATAGGTAAGAAACTGACAAATATCTGTCTTGGAAAATGAAGCAAAAATCTCTTGATTTTGTGAGATTCGCAAACAGGTAACAATGACAAGACCAATTCTTGTCTTTGACGCCATGTTTGTTACTGTGAGATGAAAGTTTCTATATCGATTTTGTAATGAAACAAATGTGGGCGTCTGCAGCTCAAGCGGTAGTGAGCTCGATCACAACCCAAGAGTACCTGGTTCAAACTCCGCGGCGGAGAATTTGGAAGCAAATTTGTTCCCGTGGATTTTTACGAACGGTAAAAATAGACCACACCGTTCAGAAAGCAATAGCAAGCTACTGACCGTATAAGTGCTGCCTAGAAAATCAACGACTAGTTTACTGTGGTTGATGGTGACGTCATATGAAAAAGATATGCCACGATTTTCATTTTTTAATGAAACAAATCTTCTTCTTCTAACGTTCGTCCGCTTTGTTTTCAGGCCTAGTCAGAACGCCTGGTATGGCGCCTCTGACTGATTTTTCCGTGAAGGTCTGCTTTCCTTTTTTAACAGTGTGTCTCACCATACAGGTGTGTCTTCTCCGACTTCAGGGGTAAAATTAACCAAATAAAACAGGACACATATTCATACGTGAAATACCGTTTGTTTGTGATCTTGTGCTGTTATCGTGTTGAAACTATCAAAAATTATTATTGAAATGTAATTATATCATCATCAAGGTGCGTATCCTTTATAGGACGTTGCTGTCTTTGCAGCGCATCTGAAATTCACTCTGTCTCTAGCCAGTTCACCCACTTCGTCGATGGTTATATTCATGGTTTCTTTAATATCTTGAAGCCATCTTCTTCTTGGTCTGCCTCTGCGTCTTGGGACCCTGTCCTCTAATATTGTTCTCTCCAGGCCATCGTCACGCTTGATGTGACCAAAGTATGTAATTTTGCTGTATAGTATGTTGTTTATCAGCCAATTCTCTTTAACATTGAGTTCTTTCAGGACATCAGTAATTATAGTTGCTGTAAAAAAGAACTAACAAAACGAAGCCTTCATAAACCCTTATTCATCATCAAGGCTGTGAGATTGTTTTATTTGCTAGAGGCCGACGTATGTGAATATCACAGCTGGATAGAGGATGTGTCCTCGGGAGAATATTGCACGGGAACAGTGGCGGCTCGTGCTAAGTTTTGTTGGTGGGGACAGGCATATTTTTGTGTGGAAAATCATGGTATTGGGTTAGGTTATAATTTAATTTATACACGTTACACATTATTTTTGGTGGGGCTCGGTCCCACTGGCCCTTAATGATGCGCCGCCACTGCACGGGAATATCGATGTTGGTATTTTAGCGAAGTTTATGTGTCCAAATAAAATAATATAGGCTGTAGTGCACCCTCATTCTAAACATAAGCTTCTAATCAATACTCATTTGTGAGTGTACCTGCGCTGTAGACGACGCTGACACATATATAACTGTTACTCATAAAATAGCTTGATTTATTATAATGGACTGATTATAAATATGGAGAATAATATCAGAATCTATCCTAGAGATGAAATCAGTAGATTCAATGAAAACGGTGAATCTTCTTTTTCGAACGCTCCACATCAACCACTTGATAACCAGTCTGTGTGATTTGTATGTGATCTGAGCCTAAGAGCGATTGTACGTTGTGCCAGTTATGCGCCTACAAGTAATCCATCACATCCGATGTCTGCGAGATTTTATTTACTAGGGTAGCTTCCCTGGTCCTACATTAGTCGCCTTTTACGACATGCCTTGTAGGTCGTAGTGGTACTATTCTCTGCTTCCCTTGCGGACCCTGGCACCAGACTGGATTACCATTCTTGTTGTTTTGTGTAATGGTCCATGATTCACAACCATAAGTAGCCACTGGAAAAAATGCATGTTCTCAATATTTTTAATTTTAATATCTTGCTGGTGCTTTACCCCATAGACACACATAGACAGCTATAAATGGCAACTCTGGAAATAACCTCTCTCACACACACACACACACGTACAAACACACGATCACACACATACACAGTCGCGCTCTCACATACTTGTCAAAAGATTGAGATGCAGTAACAACCTAATTGAAATAAATATATTTTTGCTAAACTGCCTGAATGTCACTCGCAAGTGTCAGACTTGGTGTGAACTCTGCTGCCAAGCCCAACTATTTTTTTTATAATGCAATCAAATTGGACATTTAAAACTTGAAATTGGGAGAGAGACTTGAAGTTATTTATTTGTTCAGTTCGTGAAAATTGGAAAGAAAAAAATATATCTGAACCTTAAAAAACGCTTCTTATTGTTTGTTTGTATGTCTGTTGTCTGTCAGTTATTGAATTAATTAGGCATAGTGGGTTTATTTTGGGAGGATGTTAGAATAGTTAGGAATGTTAGTTTCCTGACTTGTTTCCAATTTTGTGATCAATGTTTTTTTCTTGTAGTTCAACGATAAATTGTGTTCATTGTCTTTATTGATTTTAGTCTGATTAGGGTTATATAATGTGTGTGCTGTTGAAAATGACATAGAAATATTATTATCACTCTTGTTAATTTTATGTTAATATATACACATATTTTCACACGCACCGCTCACGCGCACACGCTTGCTAGGTCGCAGTGTTACTATTCTTTGCTTCCCCCGTGGACTCCGGCAATACATGGTTAACATGCACCAGTTACCTTTCACATACTTCCTCCCACATACACACATATACCGCCTCCCCCACACATTTAATCCTCCATTCTCACACAATCATCTTCCACGCTCACACACTTTCATACACACGCATATTCTCTAGCTCTCACTGACTATTTTATCTAGCTGCTGTCTCATTCGTTATCTTGTGCACGATTCTTTTCTCACATTCTCTGTCACTCACATATACCTTTCTCCCACACAAACATGTTTTTTATTCACTCTCCACCCCAGAGTTTCTCATACAAGCTTATTCTCTAACTCTCACTGTCTTATGCATTTGCCGGCTCACACACTCTTATATACACGCATTCTCTCATACATTCTTTATCTTTCATTGGCTTTCTCTCACGAATACCTTTCTCTTACACAAACGTGTTTGTTTTTTTAATTCGCACTTTCCTTCTTAGAATTTCTCATACAGGCTTATTCTCTAGCTCTCACTGTCTTGATGAGGATGATGTGCGTGTCCATCAAGCGTATGATGACCACCATTTCTCATCCAAGAGAATGTAGTAGCATTATGTTTTGTCTGCTTTGTGCGTAGATGACTTGTGAGCCTGAAATGTTTTTTTTAAAGTGTGGACAAGTGTGGACTTGCAATTGTGGAGAGTTTTATTGCCTTTCTAATTTGTCGTTATACATTTCCCGTCACACACACTCTCATGTACACATTTTATCTCATACACTCTTTCTCTTCCATCCGCTTTCTCTCACATATACTTTCTCTCACATTTCTAGCTTTCTCATACACACTTATTCTCTAGCTCTCGCTGTCTTGATGATGATGATGATGATGATGATGATGATGATGATGATGATGATGATGATGATGCGTGTGTCCATCGCGGGTATGATGACCACCATTTTTCACATAAGAGAGTGTGGTTGCATTATGTTTGTCTGTGTGTGCGTAGATGACTTGTGGACCCGATATGGGCCTGAAATGTTCTTTTGCAATGTTTGGCAAGAAATACTTGCACTTGTGGGTTTTACTGCCTTTCTAGTTTGTCGCTATAACAGTTGCCGTCCCAAACACTTGCATATACACGCTTTCTCTCATACACTCGCTTTCTCTCATACACTCGCTTTCTCTCATACACTCTTTCTCTCATACCTCTTTCCTCTCTTTCTCTCATACACTCTTTCTCTACCATTCGCTTTCTCTCATACACTCTTTCTCTTCCATTCTTTCTCTCATACACTCTTTCTCTCATACACTCTTTCTCTCATACACTCGCTTTCTCTCATACATTCTTTCTCTTCATTCTTTCTTTCATACACTCTTTTCTTCCATTCTTTCTCTCATACATCTTCTCTCATCCCCCTTTCTCTCATACCTCCTTTCTCTCATACATTCTTTCTCTTCCATTCGCCTTCTCTCATACACTCTTTCTCTACCATTCGCTTTCTCTTAAATATACTTTCTCTCACATTCCTACCTTTCTCTTACACGCTCTTTCTCATACGCACTTTCTTTCGTATACCATCTGTTATACGCACATTTAGTCAACAGTGTGTCCTGCCATCCATCATTGAGACCACGCAACGAGTAAGAATATATAGCCCAATGAAGATACACACACGTGTACATTGTATTAGCTGACACATACCAGCGTACGCTTTGGGATCTCAGAAATTGATCATGTCTGACTGCAGCAGCTTGTCCCGATGGCTCTCTTTCTCTATCTATCTATCTATCTATCTTCTGTAATATAGTCTAACATCCGTATCGTAACACAATACATAACAGATACATATTATAATAATAACTTTTTACTGGTCTTCAGATGTGACTACCATGTGTTAATTATAATATTTTAGCGAGAGAGAGATAGACAGACAGATAGATTAGATTAGACTAGATTAGATTGGATGGATAGACAGACAGACATATAGATAGATGGATGGGTGGGTGGGTAGGTAGGTAGATAGGTAGGTTGGCTGGCTAGCTGTCAAGCAGGCAGATAGGTAGATAGATAGAGAGAGAAGATGTAAATAACGGCAGTAAATTTCTTTGGGAAAAACAGTGACTGTAAACACAACTTTACAAAATGGCATTCCCTGGCTGCCGCAATTGACTTGGGACATATTTGCAGAGCATCGCTACATGTTTGCGTTAGTCGGACAAGTGGACATCAATTTGTTTTCGTTGTGGAGTTTTTTCTGGGGTTTTTTCTATGTTTTCCCCACACTGTCTCTCCCTGACCCACACTCACCTGTTTCTATTCCAGTTAACAACAAACCACTGTATTGATTAACCAACGCTCTGTTCTGACTTGGTGTTTAAACACTGTTTTCTTTATTCATGCATTTTATGCATCAATTACATCCATGATGTAGTTTGTGATTGTTTAGTCATAAAGTATAATGGTTGATTTCTATTCTGTGATCTTCATTCTGTAATTGTGTGCATTCTGTAATGTTGTTATCCTTTTCTATTTTCTCTGTATTTTTTGTTGCATGTTGTTAAACTTTATTTGGGCGTGTTTTAGATTGAATAGTTAGGAGAGATTGCGAAACTGTTAATGTTGATAGAAAATGAAGATGGTCAGCGATCTCTTACCAATCGCTAGAGGATTCAATGCGGACAACGAACGTTCTGCAGCAAGCAGACTTTATACGGCATGCGGACATCCCTCGGTAAACGGCTGTGTATGTTCTTCCTACGGCATGCGGACATCCATCGGTAAACGGTCTTATTGTCTCCTCTTTCTGCAGCAAGCGGACAGCCCTCGGTAAACTGTATTGTTGTCTGCACTTTCATGGCAAGCGGACATCCCTCGGTAAATAGTCTTGTTGTCTGTGCACTTTCTGCGGCAAGCGGACATCCCTCGGTAAATGGTCTTGTTGTCTGTGCACTTTCTGCGGCAAGCGGACATCCCTCTGTAAATGGTCTTGTCTGCTCTTCCTACGGCAATCGGACATATCTCGGTAAACGGTTTTGTTGTCTGCTAACATACTAAAAAATATATGTCCTCTTGATTACCTTGGCTGTTTAGTCTCTATTTATTTTGTGTTGAAGTAGGTAGAATCGGGGTATGTTGATTATGGTGCCCTGCGTGTCTATTATAACCTTCAAGATGACTTTAAGCTACCAAATGTTGAAAACAACTGAACTATAGTTTCGCTGTCGGAGATGATGCTGTATAGTCAGAAAGGGACGATCCGTGACATGGTTATATGTTGAATCTGTAAAACACATTTAAGATGAAACGGAAACACATTATAGTGTTAGCATTCTGTCTTCCAGTACCGTCTAACGTGTTAAGTCTAACACTGTGAAGCCGACTTACACAATTGTGCTTTCTTTCGCTCGCAAAAAGTACTTTCATTGTGATTGTTGACAGTTTTTGTAAGATATTTTATATGGTTAGTGTTTAACCAAGTTCAAACGCTACCAATATCTACATCGACAAACATTCATTAAAACAAGTCAGAGACTACATACCTAGGGAGCATTTTTTTCAGCAAACGAAAGAATAAATAACGAAATCCAACATAGATGCAATAAAACAAATCAAATCTTAGGACAAATGGGTCTAATTTGTTAGTGCACACATGTCACCATGAACACTAAAAGAACACTGTTCAACACAATATTTCTTCCAACATTATGCTATCAGTGCCAAACCTAAATGCTCACATTAAATGACAGAAGAAAACTAGTTACGACATAGATGAAGTGTTTACACAGAATGATGGGAGTATCAAGAAGAGACCGGTTGAGAAATGAAGACGTCAGGAAAAAAGTGGGTACAACATCAGTACTAAAATTCATCAAGAAACAACAAATTAAATGGTTCGGCCACATAAGCAGATTACCAACAGACAAGTTGCCTCAAAGAGCAATGTTACTCCGATACAGTAGATACAAATCAAAAGGTCGTCCACGCAAACGGTGGATCTCATAGATAACAGACTACACAAAACACTTATTAATGAAACGCACACAAAAGCCCACTCTAGAAATCACTTCTTATCCTGACTCTGTGATACAAAACAGGATTCGAGAAAATAAATAACGAACCAAATTCTGGTTTAAATGTTAATTATTTTCTTTCTATGCTGTTCATTAGCAATATAATCAATATCCATTAGCAATATAATCAATATCCATTAGCAATATAATCATTAAGAATATAATCAATATTCATTAGCAATATAATCAATATCCATTAGCAATATAATCAATAAGAATATAATCAATAAGAATATAATCAATATCCATTAGCAATATAATCATTAAGAATGTAATCAATATTCATTAGCAATATAATCAATATCCATTAGCAATATAATCAATAAGAATATAATCAATATTCATTAGCAATATAATCAATAAGAATATAATCAATATCCATTAGCAATATAATCAATAAGAATATAATCAATATTCATTAGCAATATAATCAATATCCATTAGCAATATAATCAATAGAATATAATAAATATCCATTAGCAATATAATCAATAAGAATATAATCAATATCCATTAGCAATATAATCATTAAGAATATAATCAATATTCATTAGCAATATAATCATTAAGAATATAATCAATATCTATTAGCAATATAATCATTAAGAATATAATCAATATTCATTAGCAATATAATCATTAAGAATATAATCAATATCCATTAGCAATATAATCATTAAGAATATAATCAATATTCTAGATTAGCGTTCTGGATTAAAATCTTTTGATGTTTCTCTATATATATTATATAGCGCAATAGAAAGTCATTAAGTATTGAAGACTTCTTGGTACATTTACTGCTTCGCTTCTTACACTGTGAAGTTTGATACATCCAATTTGTGTACTTGCCACGCCCATGAGTTATTACATCTGCTTCAATAATTCGCTTTTTCATTTGGACGATAGCTATTTCTATATATATTGTTTCTAGGTTGTGTTTAGTGTAGAGAATGTCACTGCTGAAGCATCAGGAATAATGTGAGCCTGTAATACGAGTATGTAGAATCTGGTTCATTGAAACAAACGTTATTTAGTTAAATTAGTGTTGTATTTTAGGAAGGCATAATTGTAAACACGTGCAGGAGTAATGTTTACATTATAGTTGTTACCTCGACTGGAATGTAATAATTACCGTAATGATTACATAATTATCATTGTACAGAACATGGTCTATGTTTGTTTGTGTGGTAGAGCTAAGAAAGTAAAAATGTTTATTGTGTGCAAGAACATGGTCTATTTTTGTTTGTGAGGTATGAAATGGGAAAATGTTTATTGTACAGAACATTATCTACGTTTGTTTGTGTGGTATGAAATGTGAAAATGTTTATTGTACAGAACATGGTCTATTTTTGTTTGTGAGGTATGAAATGGGAAAATGTTTATTGTACAGAACATTATCTACGTTTGTTTGTGGGTATGAAATGTAAAAATGTTTATTGTACAGAACATTATCTACGTTTGTTTGTGTGGTATGAAACGAAAGTAAAAATGTTTATTGTACAGAACATGGTCTATGTTTGTTTGTGTGGTATGAAACGAAAGTAAAAATGTTAATTAGTCCTTGCAGACCGTTGGGTGTAAAATGTCCGTCACTTCGCTTTTCTCAACCCAAGTATTCTGTAAATATGCGGACTAGATGTGTTCCTCATTGATAGAACTTCGGTTGCGGGTACTGAAAACATCGATTTTTCGCTTAGCTCAAACAGCGAAACTTTATGCCTGCGCATTTCGTCCCGCTTATGATTTATAGCGATTAATAAATGTATGGGATGATTGAGATTATTCAATTGAATTGGATGCTTAAATCAATCAGAAAGACACTAATATTACTACGTGACGATTGTCAAAATATAGGCCAATTAGAACAAATTATCATTATTCGCTTCAGTACAGGACACAGTCGACTTCACACCCATCATCATTATCATCATAAGGTGCCGTGCGGGTCTGCGTAGTTGATCATGGATCTCCACAAATCTATGTAACTGGTGTTTGCTATTATCACAGATGTTGACACTCTTCCGTGCCATGAAGTCTGTCTATCCCAAAATTTTCTCTGTCTTCCTCTGTGTCCCCTCGATTTTACCGGTGTTTACAATGTGTTCTAAACATCACCTCCTCATCACATGTCCGAAAAATGATGACTGCCTCTTTCTTAATTGATGATAATCTGTATCTTGACCTCATTCAACACCTCAACATTAGTCATTTTAGCGGTCCATGGGATTCTCATCATTCTTTTGCAAAACCACATCTCAGTGGACCTCGAAGATTTAACCACAGCCATATGCTTACAAAAGTCAAGATTGACAATTCTGCCATATGAACATATGGACAGACAGGTCCCCACAATGCTGATCATATATTTCAAGACTACTCTGAATGTGTCATATATTCAGGCACCCACTGACCTAGCGAAACTACATTTGAAAGAAAAAAAACGTCAAGTACCTCTGTGATGTGTGAGCTACAACAGTGAAGATTTTATACAAGAGCCAACATTGAAAATATAGACATTATCTCATGTTAGCGAAAGAAAAGCAACGATTGACTACCATATTATTATCCATAGTAGAATGTGGTGGCTCTCCTTCAATTTCTTACTACTGTGATATATATTCTGCCAACTTGTTCTCTAATTGTTTTTTAATGTTTCCTTGTCACTTTTATTGTTGTTTCCTCTTACTCTTAACCCATCCATCTAGTGGAAGATTTCAAGTGTCTTGTTTAGAAAATACTGAATTTTCTAATACTGAATACTGAAATAGTTTTGTTCTCTTTTGATATTTTCTTTATTAACGTGTCATTTTTCAATGAATTTGTGTTGTTTCGTTTTTGTTTTTGTTTTGGTGGTCATGAAATACTCCAAATGTTTCTGTAAATTGAAATTCAAATGTCAACAACTTTATTCTAGTTTTCTAGTTGCTTGTTATGTGTCCATGTTTCTGCAACATAGTGTACAAACCAACACACACACGCAGAGAGAGAGAGAGAGAGAGAGAGAGAGAGAGGGAAGAGGTATTGAACTGCTTGAGTTGCGGTGTTGGTTAAAATATATAACATTATTAAAATACTTTACATTGGAGTTGGGTTTACAGTATTTTACAATTTAGTTAGTGATAACTTGTTCGTCGACATTAAAGATAATAATTAAAGTCGTCTATTTACGTTTATAAGATTAAAATAACAGATCAAATGCAATCTTTTTTTTTTCTTCATTACAACTTGCGAGGAAATACACGATTTGTGGAAGTATTTAAGTTATCATACATCGGTTTCTCCTCATCCCGTCTCTTGTGATATTAATCTATAATGTTGTTTTAATATTTGCGAGAGTTAGAGATATCATCTTCTACACGACTGATATTAAATCTATCCAGTGATTTAAAGGGTTTGGGGTCACGTTGTACAAGCACAGCTGGATGCATAAATAACGGATGACGGCTGTGTTTAACTGTTAGTGGACCAGGTTTTTACACGTCATTTTTAAATCATACATTTTTCTACAAACACATGTTGTTATTTTATGTTATGAGACTTTTTTTTATATATATATGAAAGGTGTTCTCTGTATCAAAAGGTTTTTAATTGAATGCTCTTTTTCTTTACATTAGAAAAATAATTCGGAATTAGAAAAGGGAAATGCAGAATGATTTTTAGGGAGAAAAACAAAAAAAGTTTTTAAAATAATAAAATGAGAACAAAATTGCCATTATCATTCAATTTCAATATATTATATACATCTACAGCCCCATAACATGTGTTTCTGTTCATACTACAACCATATTTACATAATTCAGGAAAGTGTCATCATTATTTATGAATAAATAATATGTTTGATAGTTTTTATGTTAGAATATGAAGCCTTATTTCAAGTCGAAATTGCATGTATGAAAGTTGTTGACTTTATTGCAGATTTTATCACAGTTTACTAATGGAAAACAGCTATGTCCACATGCGAAGTCAGAAATGACCAAATACCTTAGATTAAAATAGTAAAGGTGATCAATCAATTAATCAGTCAAAAAAAGGTGAACTGGGATATAAATTTACTAGAATTGTTCAACTATTTGATAACCAAACGACCTTTAGAGTATATTTTGGAAATTGATGTCCAACACAGTCAACCTTTAGTTTGGCATTTGAGCCTCTAAAAGTTAATCAGTGAGTCACGGAAACCAACAGAATGAATACTTTTCGAAGACCTATCATCTATGGGTCTGTTCGGAGTAATGTAACGTCGGTTCCCTAACTAATAACAATTTTATACTTTTTTTTCGAAAAACGTGTTTGTAAAGATTATATTTTGGGAGAAAGAATGATTTAAATCATTTAATATATGCAGTTTCGTTCACAAACACTTACATACGTAAATATGTGTATTTTAAGCGATTTATTATTTCAAGTGATTGTGAATTCGTCACAGATGTTCGTTTTCGTGGGATAAAAAAAAAAAAGGAACAACCAGTTAGCTCTCCTTAATAAACTTCATTAAAAAAGAACTTTCTTAAAAACGCTCGTCTGTATGGCTAGATAAAGTGTGCCGTAAGAAATAAAGGTTTGTCGTTTGAATACTGTATTTGGTCCTCTTCTTCTTCTTCTTCTTTCCGTTCGTTCTTTACGACCAATTTTAATCACTCTTTGTGATATGTTTGATCTTTGCCAAGAACGTGTATACGTTGCACATTGGTTTGGTAGGCCCCTAAACGCATAGACTTCTACACGTTTAGGACACGTGCATCCGATTTCAGACAAAGCTCATCAGTCGCCTCTTACGACATGCGTGGCAGGTAACAGTGGTTCTATTCTTTACACCCCAAATTTGGGCCCCGGTGACCACTCGGACGCCTGTATTTGGTAATTTGTGGGTTTTTTCTGGAAGCCCATAACTCTTGTTCACTGTTATTTATTGATCATTCTCATTGCTTCCCTGGGACTCTTAGAACTTCCTTATTCTCTTCTTTGAGTCGTATGAGATCTTCATGACGGCGATACAGATGCATTGAAACGAATTGTCAGTTCTCAGAACATATTTTTTTTTTTTAAACATTCATTGTCGTCTGCGAATACTTTGATAGAAGAAGGTGTACATCTGTTTCATAATTAACTTCCGAAGTGTATTTTTATGAGGAATATGTGGAGATTGAAAAGTGGATAATTGGCTGTTAATTTTAATTGTATTTCGTGCAAACTTTACGACGTTAAATGTCGAATAAGGACTTGTTGAAGATCTAACATAGAAAATAAATCACATATTTTGAACACATACAAAGACATGTCACTTTGCTAGAAACTGTGCTGAATAGAAACGTTTGAAGTTAAGTGGCGAGAGGTAGACCACGAGTTTTACAGAATGTATAATCACAGCTAAAAGATCTAAAGGCGAAGAATTGGCTTCATTGCACCGGTTTCCCCATATGGCTCCGTCCCTGTCGGCAGAAATGGTATGCCATCTGCCAAGAGTGTTGCACAAAACACGAACTTAGTAGGTCCAGCAACAGCCCTAGAGTTTTCATTAAAAAATTACACGTGTGACTCGGTTCGGATTTGAACCTACAATCTTCAGAACGATAAGCAAACGTCTTAACCACTTCGCCGTATAGACCACTCCACAGACCATCACAGCTAGCTACGTGAAGTGTTGTGTAGATGCATTACAGCGGAACAAACAACATTTGGAATGCACTGTGTTATAGTGTTGAAATATAACAATTGATTAGAGACAAGTTTTGCAATTATATTATTTTGGGCACGTTATAACATTTGAAAACCATAATAGAAAAATAGTATTGTGAATCGGTGAATGCAAATTCTGCGCTTTAAGTGGGTATGAAACCAAAAAAAATCGAGTCTTTTAAAATGTATCAATATGTCAAAATACATAAAAACACGTTGCGTGCAACCTTTGATGTGATTGTACTTGATTTGATATGATATTGTTAGCTTGTGAAGCATGTGTAGACATTAGTCATGCTTATTACTCTTCTCGTCAGCCGCTACACCGCATCATCGCTCACCACAGCGTCCCTTGTTGTTGAGAATATTGTCGAAACGCACGCGTACACTCACCATCAAATTAGAACAATGTTAGACATGGCACGTTGTCAATAATACGCTGTCAAGTTGCAGTGTCAATAATCGTAATTTATGACTTGGCGTTTGGAGTTTAATAAACAACTGTTACCTGCCACGCATGTCGTAAGAGGCGACTATGGAGGTTTGGCTGAAATCGGATGCACGTGTCCTAAACTTGTAGAAGTCTATGCGTTTAGGGGCCTACCAAACCAATGTGCAACGTATACACGTTCTTGGCAAAGATCAAATCTTATCACAAAGAGTGATTAAAATTGGTCGTAAAGAACGAACGCAAAGAAGAAACAACTGTTAGAAATAACTTACCAGTGGGGAATGAAGTAAAATCTTAAGCAAAATCATCGTACAACGTATTACTGATGCTGTGGATAAGAAACTAAGAAAGGAACAAGCAGGATTTCGCAGAGGACGGAGCTGTATAGGCCAAATATTTGCTCTTAGAAATATCATAGAGCAATGCACAGAATGGCAAAGCAAACTCTATATCAACTTTGTAGATTTTGAAAAAGCTTTTGATAGCATACACCGCGAAAGTCTATGGCGTATCTTAAGATGGTATGGAATCCCACTGTGTTTTATAAATATTATAAAAGCTGCTACAGCAAGTTTGCATGCAGTGTTGAAACTTCAGAACTAAAGTTAGAAGTAAAAACAGGCGTGCGACAAGGATGTGTTATGTCAGCCCTATTATTCAACACTGTCATAGATTGGGTGATGCGTAAAACAACGGAAGATAAGGCAAGAGGTATTAGATGGACGCTCACATCCACTCTGGAAGACCTAGATTTTGCAGATGACATCGCACTCCTATCTCATACACATAGAGATATCCAGGAAAAGACCTGCCGCCTTAACCAATATAGTGAGATGGTTGGGCTGAAATAAATCAGAAGAAAACTGAAGTAATGACTCTGAACATAGCAACCCCAGCACCAGTCAAACTAGAAGGTAAAACCTCCGAGATACAACCGCTTTCACATACCTTGGAAGTGTTATTAGCAATGAAGGAGGCGCTGGATCTGACATTAAAACAGACTGAGTAAGGCACGAAGTGCATTCATGACCCTTCAGACCGCCTTGAAATCTGCCCAATACAGCATCAGAACCAAGACTAGTATCTATAACAGCTGTGTGCTGTCAACATTGCTGTACGGATCGGAATGCTGGAGAATGACAGAACAGGATATGTCCAGACTCTCCGCCTTTCATACAACTTGTCTGCGAAAAATCTTACGCGTGTACTGGCCGACTACTATCTCGAATCAAGAATTGCTTGCACGATGCCAACAAGAGAATATGGGCACTATCATCCGAAGACGACGCTGGAGATGGATTGGACATGTGATGCGCATGGAGACTGGCTCCGACACGAAAACTGCACTGAGATGGACTCCAGAGGGTAGGCGAAAGCGACCTGGAGGAGAACGATAGAGCAAGAGCTGAAGGAAATGAATCATAGCTGGAACACAATACAGAGGAAAGCCATGAACAGGGAAGAATGGTGTACGTTTGTTGCTGCCCTAAACGCCAAGGGCGTAACAGGCTAAAGAGAGGAGTGGGGAATGAGCTAAGGAAGAGACGCTGGCGATGGTTAGGACACACATTGAAAAAATGGACAAGAAGCATTGCAAGACAAACACTTTTTTGGAACGCGCAAAGAAAGAGAAGCAGGAAAGGCAGGAAAAACCCGGAGAAGAGAACTGGAGACTGATATTAAAATGATAGGCAAGATTTGGAAGGAACGGCAAGAGAGAGGAGGGGTAGGAAGAAGTTTGATGAAGACCTGTGCTCTGTTGGGAGTTTAAATGTGAAGAAGAAGAAGAACTAATTTACGCCTTTCACTCCGTAATATTTGTTAACCCCTGAACGCAGTTATAGTGCAATGTATACTGAATTGGCCAGTATACTGGCTCTTTGTCAACTTAAAAAATACAGTCTGACAGTATATCGTCTCAGAAGAGGGAATGAGTTCAGCGGTGCATCATATCGTTCATTATAATCATCAGAATGTGTAGAAAACAAGTTGTGGAAATAAGTGCTGCTGTGTCAGTCAACCTGGTGCTCATGGTTTACAAAAACATGCGCACTCTCTCACTTTGTTATCTGATCTTATTGAATGTACCTTTAATAATTGCCTCATTTGTTACATGTTTCAATTCTAAAAAGATACGAGTTTGCACTCTTGTTACCTGTACCAGACAGTGAGGTTTGTATTGCCAACAACAGGTTGATGAATCGCATGGCGATTGTGGGGTTTCTGTGGTTAAGTCGTTTGCATATCGTATTGCATAAGGATGGGGGTTCGAATCTGGACGGAGACACATGTGCAATTAATTCATGAGGCCTTAGGATTGTTGCTGGAGCTACGGAGTTCTTGATCTGTGCAATACTCTCGGTAGATGGCATACCATCTCTGCATACAGGGACGTAGCTATATGAGGATACCCGGTGCAATGAAGTCAATCCTTCACCTTTGGACACTTTAAGTTTTAAAATACACTTACATTTTTGGTTTAAAAGAGGCATTTTCTTTGATCTCTTGATTTTCATGTTTACTATCATTATACAAGAAGCTGTTATATTTTTTTAATATGTGTACAAGTATGTATTAAATAACCAACATCCCGTATCAAATATTATAAAGAAACGAAGGTGGAAATATTTAGGTCATGTTCTTAGATCAGACGAACAGAGACTAAATCGACAGTCCTTATGTGGTCACCAGTTGGGAAAAGAAAACGTGGAAGACCTACGACTACTCTACGAAGAATCATCCAACAAGAAAGTAAATTATTGGGATGTAAAACCATACAAGATCTCCAACTGCTAGCAACGAACCGCATCACATGGAGATCTAAAACCTCTGCCTATGTGCCGCCTTTGGCACGAAAGGAACAAACTAACTAACTAACTATGTATTAAAACAAAACTTCATAATAACAAACTCGTAATGAATATCATTATCCAACACAGTCTCCAACGAAAGTCTAATTCATTTATTGTTAAACAAAATGTGCATTTAACTAAAAGTGAACTAAATAAAAGAGAATGCCCCAACAATTGAAAAAGAATCCTAGTCCAACAAAAGAACATCAAGTTTTTAAAACATGATGTATACGACATAATATCTACTACATGATATAATATTGTATTGAGTAGTAAGGAACGATGATAATGAACAAACCAAAGAAAATGCTTGTTATTATGTGATGTACTTGTATTTAACAAATCTAGACAGTTGTTTGAGGCACCGATAGCTGGTTGTTTGAGCGATTCAAATGGGTCAGTCAATAGTTATATATTTCACATCGTAGGGCCAGACGTAATCAATCCGTAAACATAAACTTTGAGAATCCATATTTTATTTATGATTCAAAATTATCAACTTGATATTAAAACTCAATAAAACTTATTTTTAAAATCCAATTATGTATATTCTTTGCAAAACATTTTAATATAGCCGATTCCTCCTCTCCCTCTCCCCCCAATCAAATGCAGAAAAAGATACCTTGTAAAATATATGATTATTAAATTGGTTTGTTTTTAGTTATCATTATATACATTTTATATGTTTTACTACATGGTCATATCTTGATTGGGTAGCAAAAGATTGATAAAGTATAACGAAATGAGTTTTACCTGATGTTTTGTATTTACAGAGATATATTTTTACACGAGGCACAAAAACTGTTTAATGATTTCTAATAAAAGTGATAGGGGATCATCAAATGTAAAGTAAAGGAACTCTTTCATACCTCGTGGTATATAGGTCAATACAGTGTTAGGCCTGTATTTTTCATTGACCGTCGGCACACGATGGGTGATGTGGTCAGCTTCACGCCGGCCACCTTTACTTTCCCAGAGCATGTCTGGTACCCAGTTGAGGCTGGGTCGACCTGAGAGCCGTCGCGGTTGGGAAAAATTCTACGCGCATTTTGGGAGTTGAACCCAGACCACCAGCCTTGAGAAGCGAGTTCACTAACAACTACGTTACAGTGGCTCTCATCAAATGTGCTTTAAGGAAGAAGTGTGCACATTTTTACAGCTATCCTTTGAAAGTTTTTAAACATTTTTTATTAATCGGGATAAATTTATGGAAAATAAAAATGTTGATAAAATGCGAATAAACATAAATATTTTCAATTGTTGACCACATTAATTTACTTTAAGACACATCAAGAGCATAACAATTGTTCTCAGTAATTGCTCTAGCTGATAACACTAACTTGTCTCTTTCTTCTCTTTTTGTGTCTCAATGCTGTATTAGCAATGACGATATACGTTTTTTATATGTAACTGCATAATAGGGAAAATAATGTTTTCCGAAGGAAAAGCAAATTTAAAAAAATATTTATATATCTTCGCAATTCCACATTATTAAATGTTATAGTGGAATCAGTGGCAGCTATTTTCAACCTCCTCCTACTTCGAACAAATGAGATCTTAGGACAGGGTGTCTATATAAAGTTATGGGAAGATTCATTAGCGTTGTGAGAACCACCATGAATGTATTTTGTCAACGAAGTCTCAAGATAGCTTGACAAATACTTACATTATTATATCCAAAGCAAAATTATGCAGTTTGATTTTATCAACTAAAACTTTATCTTTAGGCAACAAGCTACTTTAGTCCTAGTGGTTATCTTTACGATGTTTAAATTTGGCCCAAATACATATTTGATATATTTGCTCTAATATCCTTGACATTTTCATACAAATTGCATCATAATGACGCTGAATGAGTTCATTTGTGCGGTTATGTTAACCTTTCTGCACCACATATTACTATAACCCCTTTCTGTGGAAGCAAAGTTATGATTTTTCTTTTATAATTATCTTACAAACGTATAGACATGCCCAGTTTTTGTTTCTTCAAAAATTATTTTAAATACAAAACTACATTAGTTTGTAAACTAAAAATGATTTCTTATTCAAAATTGGATGTATTATCTAATATGTAAACAAGTTCAAACGACATTTTTTTTAAGAAACTGGTTAAATGTAAGGGTTACGTCTCCCCTTAAATTAAAGGTCTGAAGTCGAAGGATTGACTTCATTGCACCGCATGGGTACCTCTCCATAGAAATGACACTCCATCTGCCGAGAGTATTGCACGAACACCGTAGCTCCAGCAATAATTCTAGGGGTATCTGGAATAAATGCACCCATGAACAGAACAGCGGTCCGAATACAAACCCACGATATTCGGAACGCAAGGCAACGGCTTAACCACTTCGCCATAGAGACCAACCAACATTCTAGACCCGTTGATCGGAGAACTCATTGTTATTCACTAAACGATTATCTCCTCTCTCCGATCCCTACTTAGACTGAGGAACCAGACTTTCTCATGAATTCTGATGTTGTCTTTAGGGACTCCGTCCCTTCGTACAACTTCTCGCTAAACTCTGTATTATCGGGCCAGGTTTCGTTTCTCAGGCTTGCTAGCAACTGGCAGTCTTGCAGTGTGTGCTCTGCCATCATGTCCGCCTTTTCACAGTGACACAGGCTAGTTGTGTCAATTTTAAATTTGTTGAACATGTGGACCCGAGTCCGAAGTCTGTTATGGCCGGTACGGAGGCGGAATATAACAACTTGTTCGCTGAGGGATAGACCATAGTACCCATCTCTGACGCTGTGTTGAGGGTGGTCTTTCGATCACTTTTCTCTATATCGCCATCCGATGGTTGTTTTAGCCTCCTGGTAGCTGATCTCGTGATCAGTCTGCGGCAGTCACCCTCCTGCATTTGCTAGCCTGCCTGCCTCTTCGTTTCCGCTTATATTGCAGTGTGATGGATCCTTATATTGCAGTATGACTGTGCGTTTGAGCGAGTTTACTAGTAAACGAATATCTAAAAATACGTACTACTTTTTTAATGAAAATAATGAGGCAAAGAAAATGTGTTCTGTTCTTTAGTGCATGTTTAACTTAAAAATGTATATACAGAAGAAATGCATTTTTCCATTCATAGTTGTTTTTTTTTGCCTTTAAAATAGAAAGAGTTAGCCAGGAAAAAGTTTTCCCGTTTGCTTATTTTCCTACAGTATACACTGTGCAGTAGAAGGTAATTGAAAGCTATTAACTCTGATGATAATAATAGCGAATGTTTGTAGCACATCTGTGCACTAGAAGAAGCAGAAAGGATTATTATTTAATACAAGCGTTCAACTGTCTATCTCTATGTTTGAGAAATATCATTAGAGCACATTTTAGTTGCCAGTAATTAGGTAAACTGAGATGCCAGAGAAATATTTTTTAACTTAAATACATTTGGTATTCTTGTGTGCTAGAAATAGTATGTGATGGCCGGAGTGTTTCTGTACGCTTTATATTTCTTGTTTGTTATTGTTTTGTTTGTTAGGTTGTGGATGTGGCCGATACACGCCCTTTTCAATCTAAAACGGGTCTTTTTTTATATTTTTGTGATAGAGCGTTTTGGTCTTTTTCTTGGTGGGGCACTGTGGAATTCCTAAGGCCGTTAGGAATTTATTGTCCGATTCTATATGTATTGTGCTGTATAAGAAGTTACTTTCTTCACTTCTGTTATATCCTTTGCTTGATAAAGGCCTTTTGGTCGAAACTCTGATGCTTATTGTTTATATATTTTGTAAAACTACAGTACCTTGTGAGCGCCTGTAGTTTAAGCAGTAGTGAGCTCAATCACAACCCAAGCCTACCTGGTTGACATGTGAATTTTTGATTGACATGTTATTCGCCTCCTGACTATTAGTATCGTTTCAACTTTTCTTTATATCTTTTAAGGCGGATTCTTCCAGATCTGTTAGGATCTCCATATTATGTTTGTTGCCTGCTTTTACATTCTGTACAGGTTATTGCCCCGAGTTTCATCTTTATTCAAACTTCGACAACATAAGTGTCACTTCCTACATCTTCTCATACTACTTATATACATGCAACGAGTGTCTCCATCTCCCACTCATCTTTATGTGCTCTATCTTCTTCTTTGCGTTCGTTCTTTACGACCAATTTTAATCACTCTTTGTGATATGTTTGATCTTTGCCAACAACGTGTAAACGTTGCACATTGGTTTGGTAGGCCCTAAACGCATAGACTTCTACACGTATAGACTTCTACACGTTTAGGACACATGCATCCGATTTCAACCAAACCTCCTTAGCGCCTCTTACGACATGCATGGCAGGTAACAGTGGTTCTATTCTTTACATCCCACATTTGGGCCCTGTAACCACTGGGCGTGTGGTCTATCTCATTTATACCCTATCCTTTTTGGCGATTCCTTATGTTAGTTTGCGACGGTCTTTATTTGGGAAGATTAAAACATCGATTCACCATGTCATGTAGACCTCAGACGTTAATCCCCATTCTAGTTTACAGTACTCATTTCCTATTTGTACATTACTTTCTCGTTGTGTGAGTTAAAGGGTAAGAATCACCAGAAATTGGAGTTGATCATTTTTTTAATATATTAATAGAGAAGAAATTAACAAACAAATTGTCATCAACTGTGTCAACATGTTGCAAAAGTTATTGCTTTAACAATAAACAAAGTTTAGTTTTATAAATTGTAACTATTTATGTAAATATATTTAATTGCTATGAAATTATGGAAGAAAAATAAAATAACCCTCCCACCACCCTATCTGCTATCTGAGTTCCCGATTATATTATAACCAGCTGAAAGTGTCACCGACAAAGCATTTGCTCTGTTAGTTCCAGCAGCGATTCCTATTTTTCCTTACCTGAGAAAATCCAGGTACTCATTATAAACTGGGTAGACTAGATCATCGACTGTACAGTAAATTGAACGCAGGCGCCATACTACGCCAACTTTCATTATTTAAAGTGATGAAATGTCTAGAAGATTGTAGGAATCTTCCTTTTGATGATCACAAAAAAACGACGTATAAGACAAGAGAGCATATAGTACACAGTTATTCTAGATATTTCATATATTTGTTTGTTTGTTATGCAGGGGACTCAATCTTCTTACAAACAAACAAATATATGAAATGTCTAGATTAACAAACTCATTCAAACGCACAGTCATACATTGATCCCATCACACTGCAATATAAGCGGAAACGAAGAGGCAGACAAGCTAGCGAAGGCAGGAGGGCGACTGCCGCAGACTGATTATGAAATCAGCTACGAGGAGACTAAAACAACCATCGGATGGTGATATAGAGAAAAGTGGTCGCAAGATCACCCTCAACACAGCACCAACGATGGGTATTATGGTCTCTCCCGTAGTGAACACGTTGTCATATTCCGCCTCCGTACCGGCCAAAACAGACTCCAAGCCCACCTTTACAACAAATGTTAAATTGACACAAGTAGCCTGTGCCACTGCGAGAAGGCGGACATGGCGGCAGAGCACTTACTACAAAACTGCCAACTGCTAGCAGGCCTGAGAAACGAAACCTGGCCGAAAAATACCTAGCTAAATCTTCTTCTTTGCGTTCGTTCTTTACGACCAATTTTAATCACTTTTGTGATATGTTTGATCTTTGCCAAGAACGTGTATACATTGCACATTGGTTTTAGGCCCCTAAACGCATAGACTTCTATACGTTTAGACACATCATCCGATTTCAGCCAAACCTCCTTAGTCGCCTCTTACGACATGCATGGCAGGTAACAGTGGTTCTATTCTTTACACCCAAATTTGGGCCCCGGCAACCACTCCGGTAACCACTGGACCTAGCTAAATGAGAAGCTGTACGGAGGACGGGGCCCTAAAAACAATAGCAGAATTATTTTTTTATCTGGTACATCAGTCTAAGCGGCGATCGAGAGAGAGAAATCTTCTTTAAGCCGAGGCTCGATTATATATATATATATATATATATATATATATATATATATATATATATATATATATATATATATATATATAAACACACAAAGTCCTGTGTAGCAAGCTGTAACGAAGGTTTACTGTGATGTCTTGTGTGACTTTAACAAGGGTAAATTGATAAACGGATCTGAAAATGTTGGCTCAGGTAAGTAAGTACATCTTTACCATCATGCATGTTTAAATGTGGTACATTTTTTAACTGCTTGAGGAGGGAGATGCGTCTCTTACACGACATAAACATGCCAGTGTCTTCTATCAACACTGTTGTAACACATTGTGCAGTCTGGGTAAACAAAGTGTTAACAAGCGAAATTTTAATGTTTTCTGTGTTTGTTTGTTTGTTTTCCCACTGTTTCTGCAAGGCTCATATGAAGCTAGTTGTTTGTTTTAAATCTTCTAAACTAGTGGGTTGTATTGATTGTTGTGAGTCAGCATTGTTGTGTAAATATGTGAATAGTAATTAAGGAGTTCTAAGAGCTTCATATGAGGTACCAGAGCCAATGAATATGGTAAATAAATATACAGTATACTTATATAGTTTAAATATAATTTAGGGCCTCTGGAAATATAAAAACCACTACCAAGCATGGACTTCGAACCACAAACCTTATCTCTGTCAGCACCCGTTGTCAAGCCCTGCATTAGAGACCTCAGTGTGTGGCCGCAAAGAAGATTTGCAAACCAAACCATGTCAACAACTAGATTGCAAGAACTGGGATTGAAGATTGGAGTGGCCAGAAAAAAAAATAACATAACAGGTTTATGAGTAAGCACATCAATCAAAATCGAACTGGTACTGTCATTCGCTGGACGCTGTTGGAGATATTGCGAAGGAGATCGGAGTACCTATGGACATGTCCGGAGTGTAATGATGATGTTCCGAACTGAAACTGAAACGAGCGTTTTTCAGACCACAACTTCTATCTTCGAATGCTCCATATTGACCACTTGTTAACCACTCTGTGTGATTTATGTGTGATCTGAGTCTAAGAGCGATTGTACGTTGTGCCAGTTATGCGCCTACGATTTCTGCCACTCTTTCCACTCTTTTTATTTGATATGGTATCTTCCCTGCTTTCATTTTCGATGAATATACAGATCGAAAAATCTATGGAGGCCACATAGATGTGGTTTTACAGAAGAATTATGAGAATCTCATGGACTGCTAAAAAAACTAAAGTTGAGGTATTGAATGAGGTCAAGACACAGAAAACTTATTATCAATTTAAGAAAGAGGTAGTCACCATTTTTCGGGTGTGTGATGAGGAGGAGGTTTAGAACACATTGTAACAACTGGTAAAATCGAGGGTAGACGAGACAGATGAAGACAGAGAGAGAAAATTTTGGATATCCTGACTTCATGGCACAGTAGAGCGTCAACATCTGAGTTGTTAGCAAACACCAAAGATAGAGATTTGTGGATATCTATGATCGCCTACGCCAGCCGGCACGGCACCTGATGATGATGAACTTCCCTATATCTTACATCAATCGCCTCTTGCGACGTGCCTTGTAGGTCAGGTCGCAGTGGTACTATTCTTTGCTTCACTTGTGGGCCCCGGACAACACGGACATCAGAACACAACCAGCTAACTCTTTTTTAAAAATTCAGTTTGCCGTGTCTTTCGATCCGCGTCGACTACACAACACAGAAAGTCGGGACAGATTCGAACAGTGCTAGTACAAACACATGATCAACAAATAAACAAGGAACAGGTATTAAGAGCTTCCGACAAAAACAAATAGACAAACACGGGACTCGAACCACTTACCCAAGTCCTTACGACACCAATCGCCTAGCCTAGCAATACGAGCGCTTTTACGGACACAACCAATGTGGTTCTTGAAAGAGGCTCCGTGTGCTAATAAGTACAAACACATGCGATTTGTCTATCCATCAGCATATCTGAACATCAGTGTATCCTGTAATGTAAATATTGGCCTACTAACCTTTTAAACTCCCGCGTCAATAAGTATTCGCACATAAACATAAATAACGTTATAGATATATAATTGCACCTGTAAAATGTGTTATATGAATAACTATAATAGCTCTGACTGGATTGTACATAAACACAACACAGTGAAATAGATAATACGGATTTTATCAGAACTCCGTCAGAGATATTAATAAGAGAAATAAATTAACTTAAAGATGAATGCTTGAACAGTTTTACTTAGAAATTAATTAACAAGAAACTGTGTACAGTAAACAAACAGGGCGAAAGCAGGTAGATTGAGGGTTGTCAGATAGAGCAAGAGCAGATCGCTAGTTGAATGATGTCAAGAATAATTCTTCTGTGCAAACAAACATGTCGTTGTATGTGCTGGTGAAGTTGTTCTTAAAACTATCTCCTATCAGTCTCGTTCCTATTTCTTGATATTTTTTATAGCAATTTGTGTTCATTGTGTGGCTTTACATTTCGTTCTGTTGTTTGTAAATATGTGGAAGAAAGTGCACAATGGCGTCTATGGTTTCATGTCTATAGAAGCATCGTTATAATGTCATCTCAGCAAGCTCTATACTATCATCGCATGAAGGTCTATTATGTTATTTCATGAAGATTAATTCAGATGCTGGGGACACCCGAGTTGTGCCTGGGACCGCAAGGGAAGCAAAGAATAGTACCACTGCTACCTACAAGGCATGTCGTAAGGGACGGCTAAAGTAGGACCTAGGAAGCTACCTAGTAAATATAAAGCATCGCAGAAATCGGATGGCACAACGCACAATCGCTCCTAGACTCAGATCACATATAAACCACACAAGGTGGTTAACAAGTGGTCGATATGGGGCGTTCGAAGAAGACGATGCTACGGAGACGGTGGTATTTTCTACGACCAACAGGTCTCAGAGATCAAAAGAGTAACGTAAGAGCGCTCGTATTGCTAGGCTAGGCGATTGGTGTCGTAAGGACTAGGGTAAGTGGTTCGAGTCCCGTGTTTGTCTATTTGTTTTTCGGAAGCTCTTAATACCTGTTCCTTGTTTATTTGTTGATCATATTCGCTACTTCCGTTGCTTCCTCTGGGGTTCTTGAAAGAGGCTCCGTGTGCTCATCTTAATGGTAAAGTGGGGAATTGTGGTGGTGAAAGGATAAGGAACAAATTGAAAATTGTCCATCATGTTTCACAAGTTACACAATAGCAATAACAAACAAGAAACGAACAGTGGACAAAGAAGGTAGTACTTTCTACAAATGATTGATTGCAAATTACTTCTTTATTCTGTATAACTCAAAAACCTTGAGTTAATCGTCTAACAAATTGCGCATTACAACTCACCAAATACCACTAGAATTCGACAGACTTGTTCGGAAAGTTCAATCTTCTTATGAAATCTGTAAGCTACTCATTTATCATTTATTATCCATTTCTCTTTCTTTCTCCCTCTCTCCATCAGCAATTCTCTCTCTCTCTCTCTCTCTCTCATTTCATTCATCTACGTTCCCTCGGTAATATTGTTTCTACGTTATATTACTTTGCTCACGCAAATTAATTAGTTATAGAAGGTTTTTCCAAGAGGTTATAAAAAGACGCCGGCGATGGATAGGACACACTTTGAGAAAACCTGAGGGGATTATAACAAGACAAGTCATTTCCTGGAACCCACATGGACAGTGAAAGAAGGGGAGGTCGAGAAATATATGGAGACGGGATTTGGAGGTAGAGATCAACAATATAAGGAAAGAGTTGGAGGGAGCTGCAGGAGATAGCTAGAGACTTGGCACGAGTTGGTTGAGGATCTATACCCCAATCCGGGTTTTAAAAAAGGTAAAAGAGAGAGAGGTTTTCAATATGTGAGACAATCCGTCCCCCAGAATCGTCAACATTTCCCGGTTCGATCCATGACATAAAAAAGGCTGCCTACTTCAGCTCTAGACTCTTATTCCCGAGGAGTTAATTCTTGTTTTTCATGTGTGTTGACCTACACGCTCTGATATAACCAATAAAATGTTCGCCTTAGGTTGAAAGTGGCGTGCCTCGGCTTAAAGAGGTTTTAATCCCCTACTCAACAAACAAACAATCTAGACTCTAGTTTTATTGTCCACTTTGTTATTGCTCTTCTTCTTCTTCCTTTGTCGTCACACTGCTACCGGGTTGTTGCCCAGTGTCGTGGTTTTCTGTTTTTGTCTTGCGCTGTTCTGGTGGCTTGTGTGATTGTTATCTTTGCTCTTTCACAGGATTCTGCTACGCCATCTAACCATCTTTTCCATGGTCTTCCTCTTGCCTTCTTTCCCGATGTGCTGTTGTAGAAGACTCTGTATACTGTGAAGTTTGGATGCATTCTTATTAAGTGGCCAAACCACTTCATTCTTTGTTTCTCTATGTAATTCAAGCACGGTTTTTGTGCCAACTTTCTTTCTTATGCTGATGTTAGTGATTCTGTCTTTTCTTGTGTTGTTGGTAACTTTTTGCAGGCAACGCATTTCACATGTAGTTATTTTGTGTGACTGCGCTTTGCTCAATGTCCATGTTTGGCTCTGGTAACACAAAGTAAGTATAAAAGTGCTGTTGGTCATCTGTTGTTTACACAATTTGTCCAATTTCTTCCTCCGAGATTTCTCTCTCTGTCTCCATTTGTCACATTTTCTGCTTCTTATTTTTCTCTCACATTCACCCGTTATCACATTTTCTCATCTTCTGTCTTCTTGCTCGCTTGCCTTGTCACATTTCCTACTCCGTCTTCTTTTCTCGTGCCCTGTCACATCTCCTACTCCGTATTCTTTCTCTATCATCCCACCTTTCTACCACTCACACACATCTGTTTCCCGTGTTATCACCTTCCCTGTTCTCCATTTCAGTCAACCATTACTTTTGTCAGTTTCATTACAAATCTCACCTTCCTGTCCTTACCTTTACTAATGTATCGTAGACGCAAACATTACTAACACCTTCTTATTTACGCAAACGTCCTGTTCTTGACACCTCAGCACCAAGTCGCTCTCACACGTTTATCTTTATGATACGAGAATAAAACTAATTGATGCATGTTAGATGAAGTGCATTTAAATCTTAATGAATATATGACATCTTTCCTAGCCATGCTCTAAACCATGGCTTCCCAAAGTGGGTGGTACCGCCGCCCCCCTCTCCAGTGGGCGCTGAAACCTTCCATTCGGGCGATAGTGGGTTCAGAAGCATTTGGGGAGCTTTTTTCGTGATTTTGCGATTGAATAATCATTAAAAATTTGAATTCTGCATTTTAATTCATCTTATGCCCGTCTTACACGATCCATTTTTACATCTATTTTCTATTTCATATATATAATCATCAAAAAATTGACCATGTATGACAGAAATATATATCAATTTTCTATGTCAAAGAGAAAATAGAGCATGTATATATGTGGGAGGGGGCGTTGGCAAACTGTTATAATGTGGATGAGGGCGTTACAAAGTTTATGTTGTGTGAAGTGGGCGGTGGGCCGAAAAAGTTTGGGAATCTATGCTCTAAACTCTTTAAGTGAATGAGGGTGGTGTTACTTACATTTTCATTATATAAAGTTTTCATAGATTTGTTGCGAATCTATCATCTCACACTTCACCTGCCATAGACCTCTTATTATCCAACATTAAATCATGATTAAATATTATTGCACAGGGGAAGGGTAATTGTATTCACTGAACATATAAATCTGACAGTAATGGGAAGTTTTAGAGATTTCGCAGTGCTAGGTTTTTTAGAATCTTAGGTCATGTGATGGAGAGATTTTCTCTTCACTTAGTTTATTTTCTTGGCGAGTTAGGGATTCAATGTGGACTCGGTCGGCGTGTATTAGTAAACTGGGAGTGAATCTGGTCTCTTATGATTGAAAAGTTAGTGAACTAGCCACTTTACTATGTCAGCACTATAACCACTTGACTACACCAGTGCTGCAATCACTTTACTATGTCAGCACTATAACCACTATGACTACACCAGTGCTGCAATCACTTTACTATGTCAGCACTATAACCACTATGACTACACCAGTGCTGCCATCACGTTACTATGTCAGCACTATAATCACTTGACTACACCAGTGCTGCCATCACTTTACTATGTCAGCACTATAACCACTTGACTACACCAGTGCTGCCATCACTTTACTATGTCAGCACTATAACCACTTGTCTACACCATTGTAATAAACACTGTACCAGCATTATAACCACTTGTCTACCCAATGCTACACACGATAGTCCACTGACGTCACTTTAGCAAGTAAAGAAACAAAACAAAAAAAACAATAACAGTTGAGTATTGTATTTATTTATTTTTCATTAAAATCTCAGCAGCCTTGTATTTCTTCAGCAACTGCATTGTTTAGGGCGTCAATGTGTGGCTTATCGTCGTTCAGTGTCTTAACGACAAACGTGTTGAAGCGCGAAAACAGTGTCTTATCATTTTCTGTCATTACATCAGGACGGTAGTTCAGTGTTTAGCAAATGCACATTATGTTTACCACAAATTTTTCTTTAGATTGCTCGATGATGTTTACTTTTGCTATTCTGGTATCATCTGTTTATTGTGTGAGTCGTCGTCAGAATCATGTTCCGTGCCGGTTGGCGTATATCAGTGATATCTCCAACGTTTTTACATAATGGGATGCATCTGACTAATGATTAAAGGCAAGGGTGAGTTTCATATGCTTTTGTCAACGCCCGAGTGGTTACCGGGGCCCAAATTTGGGGTGTAAAGAATAGAACCACTGTTACCTGCCACGCATGTCGTAAGAGGCTGCTAAGGAGGTTTGGCTGAAATCGGATGCACGTGTCCGCTAACCCGAAACAAATGATTGCAGAAAACGGATGCACCAGGCCGTAAGGCGCATAACATGGTGCAACGACCCCTCACAATGAGGAATGGGATAACGGATTCTGCGGTCGCCAATCTGCCTCGGAGATTTAGCCAATCTGTAAGAATGTCAGACCTACCATCACGAGGGTAGCGAAAACGGGGAAGCAAAATCATAGGAATTATATCCTACAGAACTGCCCCCAGTATGCAGTCTTGAGAAGAAAGAGGTGGCCCACTTACACCAGCGTTCAAGACAAACTGTATGGCGTGGCTGATAATCTGAGGCAGACGGCTGCCTTTATTAGAGAATCCGAAATCCCAATCTAGTGAGAACGCAGAAGAAGAAATATGTTTTTGTCATTTTGTCTGAAACCCACACCACCCCTTGCCCATCTCCACAGAAAGCGAGAGAAATTTTGTTTAAAGCAAGATTGGGCTTCAAAACAAGCTGTGGAATTAGCTGTTGGATTACATGAAACCTTGATCCTGTTCTTTTGGGGATCTTTTTTGAACTCTCCATATCGACCACTTGTTAAGCCACTCTATGATTTGTATGTGACCTGGGCCTAAGAGCGATTATACGATGTGCCAGTTATGCGCCTACAAGTAGGCAAGAATATCCGATTTCCGCGATGCTTTTATTTACTAGGGTAGCTTCCATAGGCTCCTACATCAGCCGCCTCTTACGACATGCCTTGTAGATCGCAGCGTTATTATTCTTTACTCCTCTTGCGGGACCGACAACACACGTGCGATTTACCCATGTACACTCAATGGTTATATTATTCCGGGAGAGAAAGGACTGGACAGAATAGAGTTGGTTTTTCTCCTGAAGAGAAATACATCTTCGGCATTACTTGGGTACAGCACAGTAACTGACATTAAGTTTGACTATCAGATTTAAAAGGGAAAAAAATAGAAACAGTACTGTTTCATAAGTCTATGCGCTAATAGCTGCAACAAGACGAAGGTGAAATTGAAGAATTTTCCACAATAGAGTATAAGAGGCTACAAAAGATAAGAAAAGAGAAATAGTGTGATCATTACTGGCATTTTCAACGCGAAATTTGAGACTGAAAGAACAGAAATAGTTGAAAATGTGCGAGAACCATTCGGTATAGGACATAGAAACGAGAGAAATGAAAAAGTAATTGATTCCTTCCTTTAAAACGACCTTTCAATAACAAACACCATGTTTAAACAATACACCAGAGGGCACTAAACATGAACCTCACTAGATGGAAAGAGACCAGGAAGCATATAGATTACGTTCTATTATATCAAAGATGGAGAACAAGTGTATCATGTACAAAGACATTTCCGGGAACAGATTACCTTTCAGATTACCTTCTTCCGGTTTCAGATTTCAGAATAACACTGAAGAAGTGTTAAAAGGAGTATTTCAAATACTTTTTAAATTTATACTTCATACCACTTGATGTAATATTGAATTACACAGTATATTATATATATATATGTGTGTGTGTGTGTGTGTGGATGTCTGTAGCTTAACGTTAGTGAGCTCGATTACACCCAAGAAGCGTACCAGTTCAAACACCGCGGCGGGCAGTGTGAAAGAAAATTTGTTCGCGTGGGATTTTTGCGAACGGTAAAAACAGAGCTAAACGTTCAGAAAGCAATGGCAGACTACATCGCGTATAATTGAAGCCTAGAAGATCAACGACTCGTTTACTGTTATTGATGGCGATGTCCTATGCCACGATTTTCATTCATATATATATATATATATATATAGTAGAGAGAGTGATAGTGAGAGAGGCAGAGAGAGTGCCAGTTTTCCTTTCGTTTTTACTATGTATGCGTATGAGATGTTTGATGTCTTCATGAATCCTAGTCTAGTTATTATTGAAATTCATCGATTGGGATTGTAAAATTGGTAGCTTAAGAAATCGATTATAAGCTCAGGTAAAGCCGTGCTGTCTCTATTTATACTTATGATGTATTTATACTTATGATGTATTTATACTTATGATGTATTTATACTTATGATGTATTTATACTTATGATGTATTTATACTTATGATGTATTTATACTTATGATCTATTTATACTTATGATGTATTTATACTTATGATCTATTTATACTTATGATGTATTTATATATGATGTATTTATACTTATGATCTATTTATCGTATGATCTATTTATACTTATGATCTATTTTATTATGATGTATTTATACTTATGATGTATTTATACTTATGATCTATTTATACTTATGATGTATTTATACTTATGATGTATTTATACTTATGATGTATTTATACTTATGATGTATTTATACTTATGATCTATTTATACTTATGATGTATTTATACTTATGATGTATTTATACTTATGATCTATTTATACTTATGATGTATTTATACTTATGATGAATGTTAGTAAACTGAGAATGTTAGGACTTTGGAATCAACCCCAGCTTCTTAATGCTGTTTGTGATTTTCTAGGCATTATTACGTTCAGTAGTTTGTCATTGCTTTCTGAACGGTGGTGCCATCGTCCTTTGTTAAAATCCACGCGAAACAATTTGCAGTCAAACTGTCCGCAGCGTGATTCGAACTCAGAACGTCGGTGACTAACCCCTAGGCCACAGACGCCACCTGAGAATAGTATTATAAAAACCATGATCATCCACGAATCACAACTGTAACGTTGACCTGATTATACTTGAATGCAGTCCTTTCTCATTTAGTTCGTTATCTGCCGAGCTCTATGTGGAGCTGCTGGCTGTTGGATTAGAGGGTGGCTCCCATGCGAGAGACCTGAGTTCAATCCACGGTACGACCAATGTTTTTTTTTTTCTGTCCTTTGCTGTGTACATCTTTCACTGTGTTTGGAAATAAGTCAGAATGATACTGATTAGATCTTAGAATAATCAATACGTCGCAGTTTGTTTTCTTTCTGGGGACACGTACCCGTTATAAAGGCACCGTGACTTCGGAGATGATGATCCTCTTGCAATGAACATATGGACACATAACTATAATATAACAGAGTTTGACATCACCTGTTTGACATGATCTCATGAAAAATTACACATGTGACTCGGTCCAGATTCGAATCTACAACCTTCAGAACTACAGGCAAACGTCTTAACCACTTCGCCATAGCTAGAGACCCCCCAGGCTACAGTAATACTAAGTAAAAGGATAATATGGACTTGGACAGGTATATAGCAGTGTTACAAAAGCAAGGGAAAATAATTAAATATGTGGGGTTTTTTTTATTGTCAGCGCCTCTGAATTATTGAAGAAGATGATAAAAAAGAAGACGGATGTGATTTCTAACATCCAACTCAACCTATTATATAGAAACGTGCTGGCATAATTAATTCTGCAAGTGAAATCAAACGATCGATATATGAGATGAAGATAGCGTGAGTATTATCATCCGGTATTTTACCCCCGTGTTCTAGAGAGATCTAAGGAACATCAATCGGATCAACTCTATACTGCGCAGTTCTGCTGCAATCGATGAACTTATTCTCATAGGGTGTCATTAGAGCCGGACTGTTGATTGGAATAATTTGTATCACAACTGCAGACTATTTAAGCGGAAAATGTTTTATGTCATTGGATAGCAACAACAAAATTAGATGGGCGGGGGTGTGTTCAGCAAAAGTGCAGTATCAGACAGTGTCGATGTTACATCAAATAGTTTGTTTTTTTAAATCAAGCATCTGTTTTTGTACGTGTGCTTGGGCGTGTATACATACATACATACATGCATGCATGCATACATCCATACACACCAGACACACATACATACATAATGGAGATGGGGGATGATGGTTGATGTTATTTATATATGTCGGCGATATGTCGTCACTCCGCCCTGCTAACTAATTATCACTCCTTTGTACACTCTGTCATTCGTGCTGTATAATACAACTCAAACTTAATGGCCGTCAAATGTCTATGAGAATCAGAACTGGTTTCACTGTCTATTTACTTTCTTTTCTCTATAACAATTATTCAAATAATCCAACGAGTGTAATACAAATTTAACTACAACCAATTATTATTATATCTTATTTACAAGAAACAAATTATAACCAACACAACCTTATTTCTGTTTATGTGTTACTTTTAATATGATTACACCTGCCGTCAGAACATGTTATCATACTCTGCCTTCGCCTGTGTGTTGCTGGGAGCAAAGAATAGTAACACTGTCACCTACTAAGCATATCGTAAGAAGCGACTGCGGTAGGGAAGCTGCCTAGTAAATAAAAAGTGTCGCAGAAATCGGATGTGCTGGCCTATTTGTAGGCGCATCACTGGCAGAACGTACAATCTCTCTTAGGCTCAGATCACATACAAATCACACAGGGTGGTTGACATGTGGTCGATATGGAGCGTGCGAAGAAGAAGCTCTGAACTCTTCATTTTACTATCCTCTAGTTCAGCGTTTCACAAATTCGGGTCCGCCAGGGCTCCGCGAGATACTTACAGAGGTCCTCAAGCGCTTGAAGTAATATGATATTTGACATTTTCATATATAGAAACTTGTGGGTGTCCGCGTCAGCAACATGTATTTAAAGGGGGGTCCTCGGTAATACAAAGTTTGGAAACCGCTGCTCTAATCTATATAATGTATACCTTAACCTCGACAAATGTACCTCTCAGTCTGGTTCCTCTTATATTTCTCTCCAACTGTCTGACTGTAAAGACTAAGTAGAACTCGGGATTGATCCCTCGTCTCTTCTGGACTGACTCTGGCTCTATCTCCGAGCTGCTCTGTATGACTTTTCTGGCTACTCTCTTTACTATGGCTATTTTGACTACTCTCGCTATCAGACTTCCCGTAAATCTCTTCAGGTCTGCTCTAATTTTTACTCCAAAGTTCTCTTTCTGTATATCTGGCGTGGTAAAGCCCATCACAGAGAGAAAACTCATCGTTCATTGGCTCTTAATTACACACAATCACCTTCTCTCATCATGTTTTATTCATGCAAAAACAATGGAAAATATTGTTCTTGTCACTCTGCACATTTCATGACTCGAATCCTGTTGACCTAGTTAACCTATATACCGTTTCCACTGTTATTCTAATTAGTCACTAGGTATGAGAATTATTTTAACACAGATTTGCGCTTTCGTGTTGCTGTACAGTAAAAATAAAAATGACACACATTTTACTATCCTTAGTAACTCTCTTGATTGATTGATTTATTGATTGATTTATTGATAGGACCATTATCATTGCACTTCGGTGAGTAACATGTGTGCTCCGATCTCTTTCTTACACATGAAGATCTCAGCTACAGTGCACGAACTCCAGCACTGCTGAGAGTCCCCGATGTAATTTTGAAAATATTTTTAGGAATTTTATTTTTACATCTTTTCTAATGAATTTTGACCGGACAGCGGCTTTCCAGCCTGCTCTTATCGATTTTGAACTGCCAATGGTTCTTTTGCGTGATCAAATTGAACACGGGACCTACGTTTTATCGTCCGTCTCTGATAGGACTAGGAACTCGATCTCACCTACACTGAGATCAGGGATATCTGGAAAATTATCCAGATGGCTCCACGAGGGAGCGAACCGAGAACATTCTGCACGAGAGATCAGCACTTAACCTCTACGCCACTGGTCCCCAGTAACTCTCTATTATATTGTAGTTTGTGTATCAATTCTGTCAACACAGGAATGGTTTTTAGTTATAGCCATTTAATATATGTATCCTCATACTTTCAATATGTGTTTGCTCAGTTGTGCTTTGTCTGCTATTATAAGATTCATGGATCTGATTCAAATTTGACCATTTCCAGACTATGTTTTATTTAAGTCTCTAGTGCACTCTCACCGTTCAGAAACCAATGGCAAACTACTGAACATATAAGTGGTGCCTAGAAAATCAATGACTCGTTACTGTGGTTGATGGCTACGTCATGTAAAAGATATGCCAAATTGTCAGTGTAATCTCAACGGTAAAGAAGGAGATGAGAGAACAAGTAACAGTAATCTGTTACACACGTACACACATCTATACACATATGTGTGTGTGTGTGTGTGTGTGCTATGGCAGGATATTAAATTTCCAGAGACAGTAAATGAAGTGTCCATTGTGAGAAGGGATGTAGGGTGTAAGTAAAGTAAGTTAAGGAACCCTTTCATACCTCGTGGCAATACAGTGTTAGGCCTGTATTTTTCATTGACCGTCGGCACACGATGGGTGATGTGGTCAGCATCACGCCGGCCGCCTTTACTTTCCCAGAGCATGTCTGGTACCCAGTTGAGGCTGGGTCGACCTGAGAGCCGTCGCGGTCGGGAAAAATTCCACGCGCACTGCGGGAGTTGAACCCAGACCACCAGCCTTGAGAAGAGAGTTCACTAACAACTACGCTACCGCGGCTCTCTGGGATGTAGGGTGTGGGAGTTGATATTTTCTCCTGATATGCCTTTTGGTCGAAACATCGCTGTATGTTGTTTTTGTACTTTGTAAAACTACAGTACTTTGTTTTTTACGTGTTGCGCTATTTTCTCCTGACATAATTTCTATCAACGATCTGCCTTGTTATCGGACGCATGAGTTTCAGACCCAATGTTCAGCAGTCTCTTCTTACAGTTGATCTTGTCCATGATAAACACTTCATTCCAGTTTGGTGTATTCATGTCCGACACGTTTAAGTCTCTTTGCATCAATCAAGTGTCATGTCTGCCGGCGTAGGCGATCATGTCTCTCCACAATTCTCTCTTCCTCTCTCGATGGTGCAGCTAATCAGTTCTGACATCGATTCCATACGTCAGTGTAGCGAGTGAAGGTCTGCTCCCCAGTTATTTTACCTGAAGCCAGCTTTAAGAAATTCTAAGGACGTTCTCTTCTGTCTGGTAAAGATGGACCAGACATCTTTGACAGCGATTGTGGATGAGAGCGGATAAGGTAGAAATCTCATCTTGTTCTTAATACTTCTTTGTTTGCTTCTCTGTTACTCTATGGAATCTTATGGAGTATACAACTCAGAGTCACTCCGTGGAATCTTGATTATACAACTCAAGAGTCACTCCATGGAATCTTGAGTATACAACTCAGTCACTCCATGGAATCTTTGAGTATACAACTCAGTGTCACTCCGTGGAATCTTGAGTATACAACTCAGTCACTCCATGGAATCTTGATTATACAACTCAGTGTCACTCCATGGAATCTTGAGTATACAACTCAGTCACTCCATGGAATCTTGATTATACAACTCAGTGTCACTCCGTGGAATCTTGAGTATACAACTCAGTCACTCCATGGAATCTTTGAGTATACAACTCAGTCACTCCATGGAATCTTTGAGTATACAACTCAGTCACTCCATGGAATCTTTGAGTATACAACTCAGTCACTCCATGGAATCTTTGAGTATACAACTCAGTCACTCCATGGAATCTTGAGTATACAACTCAGTGTCACTCCATGGAATCTTTGAGTATACAACTCAGTCACTCCATGGAATCTTTGAGTATACAACTCAGTCACTCCATGGAATCTTTGAGTATACAACTCAGTCACTCCATGGAATCTTTGAGTATACAACTCAGTCACTCCATGGAATCTTTGAGTATACAACTCAGTCACTCCATGGAATCTTTGAGTATACAACTCAGTGTCACTCCATGGAATCTTTGAGTATACAACTCAGTGTCACTCCATGGAATCTTTGAGTATACAACTCAGTGTCACTCCATGGAATCTTTGAGTATACAACTCAGTGTCACTCCATGGAATCTTTGAGTATACAACTCAGTCACTCCATGATCTTAGATACAACTCAGTGTCACTCCATGGAATCTTGAGTATACAACTCAGTGTCACTCCATGGAATCTTGATTATACAAATCAGTGTCACTCCATGGAATCTTTGAGTATACAACTCAGTCACTCCATGGAATCTTGAGTATACAACTCAGTCACTCCATGGAATCTTGAGTATACTCACACTCTATACAAGTTCACTCCATGGAATCTTGAGTATACAACTCAGTCACTCCATGGAATCTTTGAGTATACAACTCAGTCACTCCATGGAATCTTTGAGTATACAACTCAGTCACTCCATGGAATCTTTGAGTATACAACTCAGTCACTCCATGGAATCTTTGAGTATACAACTCAGTCACTCCATGGAATCTTGAGTATACAATAGGTCACTCATGGAATCTTTGAGTATACACTCAGTGTACCCATGGGAATCTTGAGTATACATCAGCTCCATGGAATTGAGTTAATCAGTCTCCATGGAATCTTTGAGTATACAACTCAGTCACTCCATGGAATCTTTGAGATAACTTTGAATTTTATACACTCCAATTTGAGTACCTCGTCCATGGAATCTTGAGTATACAACTCAGTAGGTCAAAAACAGTGTCCTCATGGAATCTTGAGTATACTTCTAGTCACTCCGTGGAATCTTGAGTATACACTCAGTGTCCCCTGGAATCTTGAGATACATTAGTACGGAATCTGATTCAGGTCACTCTATGGAATCTTGATTATACAACTCAGAGTCACTCCGTGGAATCTTGATTATACAACTCAGAGTCACTCCGTGGAATCTTGAGTATACAACTCAGTGTCACTCCATTGAATCTTGAGTATACATCTCAGGCATTTCATGTGAAATGCATTCATCCGTTTGTCCTTTGCTGCTTGCAGTGTAGGGTTCACAATTCTCTGGTACAGAGTAGGGTTCTCATCAGGAGAGACTATACACTGCAGCATTGAAGCCGTTACGCTACCATTCACGCTTGATAACCTGCTGCAATATCATTCTTTCCTGTTTCTATCGACATTTCCTTGATAACATTCCCCAGTTCCTCTTCAAAGGATTTCTCGTCGAGTTATGCCATCATTGATAGATTACAACTGGTTTAAGAGCATTAACGGCAACATTGTTTTTGTAGGAGTACAGTGCGTAGAAGTTTATCGCCTACATTTTACTCAGCAAGCTATTGTCTTCTTCTTCTTTTGTCGTCACACTGCTACCGGGTTGTTGCCAGTGTCGTGGTTTTCTGTTTTTGTCTTGCTCTGTTCTGGTGGCTTGGGTGATTGTTATTTTTGCTCTTTAACAGGATTCTGCTATGCCACCTAACCATCTTTTCATGGCCCTTCTATCGCCTTCTTCCCTGATGTTCTGTTGTAGAAGATTATGTATACTGTGGAGTTTGGATGCATTCTTATTAAGTGGCCAGACCACTTCATTCTTTGTTTCTCAATGTAATTCAAGCACGGTTCTGTGTCAACTTTATTTCTTATGCTGATGTTGGTGGCATTTCACATGTAGTTATTTTTTGTGACTGCCTTTAGCTTTTGTCGTTACCTTGAAATAAACTGTAGTACATTCTACAGACAAAGTTGAAGGTGTACAGAGTTATAGTTGCTTTCAGTACTGTTATATTCATGTGAATCATGGACTGTGTATCAGCTGTATGCTAGGAAAATCAACCACCTCTGCACAGTCTGCCTAGAAAATGTGATAAACATCAGATGGCAAGATACAATCCTAAATACTATAGTCCTGGTATATAGAGTGGGTCTCCCTAGTTATTTAAACGATATTGATGCAGTCACAGACCAGTTGGGCGGGTCATATAGTTTGTATGCCAGACCATAGACTGCCTGAAAAGATTGCTATTTGGCTCTTCTTCGTTTTACTCTAATCCTATTTAGTATTATCCTGCCGTCAGGATCAGAATAGATTTATAGAACAGGATCTTGTGTGCGCCTCGTACAAAGTGTCTTTCACTGCCTCTGATTTTAGAGTGAATTGCAGCTCCACTTTTACTGAACTCTGTCCGTTTTTATGGCTTTCAGAATAGTTCGGCATCCTACAGTTCTTCAAGAGATTTCTTCTAAGTTTGTTTATGACGTCATCTTTTTCCGTTTGCCTTGCGGATTCCACTCAAGTGCTTGTCTAGAAACACTCTATTGTGTCTTACGCATGGTATGCCCGACTCAACGCCATTGTCTCATCCTCACCTGGACAGCCATGTATTCCTGCATGTTCTTATCAACAGGTTTATGTTTGCAACTATGTTAAACCATCCCACTTTGAGAATGTACCGAAGTTATTTGTTGATAAAGGACTGAATCATATTTATAGTTAACTTAAAGGCTCGCCACTGAAGCACTTATGTTAACAATTAGTTCTTGATCACATTTTTCTATGGTTGTTATTTCAGATCCAGGAGTACATGGAGCAGCTTCCAAACCACAAAGTGCCTCGAGTCAACTCCCCAGGCGAGAGATACCGGGACATTCAGCTTATCAAACAGTTGCCCAAACAGGATCTATCAGACCTCTACTGCAAGTTTTTGGAGGATGAAATGGAAAGAAAAGAGTTTATGATCTTTCGAGAGTTGAGAGATCAGGTGGCCATGGGTATTGGAGTGGTCAAGGAATGTCCTACAGAATCGGTGAGTAAAAATATATCTGAACATGTTACACCCAACTTACCCAACATCATCATCAAGTGCCGTGCCGACTGACGTAGGCGATCAACGATCTCCAGAAATCTATGTCTTGGTATTTGCTATTATCTCAGATGTTTGACGCTCTTCCGTGCCATGAAGTCAGGCTGTCTCTGTCTAATATGTTCTCTCTCTGTCTTCCTCTGTCTCGTCCCCCTTCGATTTTACCAGTTGTCACAATGTGTTCTAAACTTCCACTTCTCATCAAGTTTCCGCAAAATGATGACTGCCTCTTTCTGATATTGACAATACGTTTCTCTGTGCACTTCCTTTTTACTTACAACATTGCAAAAATATCCACATGAAACATATCCAGTTCTTGCTCTATTAACTAGAGATCTCATAAATGACTATCTATCCACTATCACATGAAACAGTACAGCATCTAGTTCTGTGCTCTATTAACTAATCTCAACATGATATCTATCAACTATCCACAGAACATACAGCATCCTATGTTCTGTGCCATTAGCTGGATCTATAACATGACTATCTACAACTATCCACATGAAACAGTACAGCACATCCTATGTTCTGGGCTCTATTAAGCTAGAGAGATCTCATAACATGACTATCTATCCAAAAGACCGTAAATGGGAAGTATATCCTCATCACCAAGGTGCGTATCCTTTATGGGACGTTGCTCTCTTTGCAGCACATCTGATATTCACTCTGTCTCTGGCCAGTTCACCCACTTCGTCCATGGTTTCTTTAATATCTTGTAGCCATCTTCTTCTTGGTCTGCCTCTGCGTCTTGGGACCCTGTCCTCTAATATTGTTCTTTCCAAGTCTTCGTGACGCTTGATGTGACCAAAGTATCTGATTTTTCTGTATAGTATGTTGTTAATCAGCCAATTCTCTTCAACGTTCAGTTCGTTCAGGACATCAGTGTTCTTTCTTTTTTCTGTCCATGGTATTCGTAGGATCTTTCTGTAGCATTTAGTTTCGAATGACTGGATTTTCGTTCTTGTTTTTTGTTTAATGGTCCATGATTCACAACCATAAGTAGCCACTGGGGAAAATGCATGTATTTTAGTCTCAATATTTTAGAAGTGTATCCTAGTGACATAAAAACATACAAAATAAAGACTGTCATTAGCTAGCTGTCCAAGCATGAAAAGTGCAGTTCTCGTTAGAGGAAGAAAAGAACTGAAATTCATGTTGAAAGAAAGTCGTTCTATTATGAAGCTTTAACGTCCATAAGTTACACTTAAAAAGCACAGGATGGGAAATCGGTAAGAGCTTCCATAAAAGCACAAATGGGTCGGAAACCTTTACAAGTTAGAAAATGTAGGTCACATCCCTTATGAGTGTCGGCTTTATCGAAATTGACATCATGGCATATCCTTTACAGGACGTAGCTATAAACGAGTCGTTGATTTTCTAGCCACCACTTACACGTTCAGTAGTTTGCCATTGTTTTCTGAACTGTGGTATATTTTTACTGTACGTAGGAAATCCAACGGAAACGAATTTGCTTCCGAACTACCTGCCGTGGAGTTTGAACCAGGTACGCTTGGGTTGTGATTAAGCTCACTACCGCGCAAAAGTGGCAGCTCTATAGTGAGATATAACATCATCAACCGAGAAGGTCTTAGTTCCGATTCTAAAGAACTCTATTGATTGCCTGAAGAGAATCATACATTAAAGCTACTGAAGCTGTGATCTAATAATTGACGGAGTAGCTATGTAGATATATTCATACAGAGTTGACGTCAGAGGTACCGTAATATAAATTAGTAGTTGTCAACAAGGGGTTTGTTTTGGACACCTGACAAGAATGTCCTGGTATCATCCATCGTCTACCACATAGAGCCACACAGAAAAAGTATAACCAGTACAAAGCAAGAGGAAGACCACGAAAAAGATGGAGCGACATCAATAACAGCTTACAAAGTGCCATAAACAAGCACACGCAAGATCACTACCTTCCCCCCTCCCAACACTTCTATAAAGAAGTAAATGATGGAAGAGAAGGTTGCTCTATCTACTGCAAAATTGTGTATTGGTGACCGCGTGTTATCGCCACAACTTCCGTTGCTCATTGAATGATTGATTGACTGACTGATTGATTGATTGATAGGACCATCATCATTGCGCTCCCGTAAGTCTTTCTTACACGGGAAGATCTCAGAGCACGAACTCCGTAGCAGTGACGATGGGTCCCCAATGTAATTTAGAAGATTGTGAAAATATTTTGTCGGAATTTTATTTTTTAATCTTGCTAATGACTTTTTCCTGTGCATCGGCTTTCCAGCCTGCTCTTCTCAATTTTGAACTGTCATTGTTTCTTTTACGTGCTTAACTTGAACACAGGACTTACGTTTTGTTTCCCGTCCGTCTCCGATACGACTAGGAACTTCTTCTTTTTTGCGTTCGTTCTTTACAACCAATTTTAATCACTTTTGTGATATGTTTGATCTTTGCCAAGAACGTGTATACGTTGCACATTGGTTTGGTAGGCCCCTAAACGCATAGACTTCTATAAGTTTAGGACATGTGCATCCGATTTCAGCTAAACCTCCTTAGTCGCCTCTTGCATGGCAGGTAACAGTGGTGCTATTCTTTACACCCCAAATTTGGGCCCCTGTAACCACTCGGGCGGCTAGGAACTCAAATCTCACCTACACTGAAATAAGACGTCTCTGGTAAAAATGTACCGATGGCTTCACGAGGTAGCGAACCGAGCATATTTGTAACGAGAGGCGGATCACATAGCCTCTATGCCACAAAGTCCCTCTAGCCCTTGCTCATCATGTATGGCATTGGTTATTTGCTTTGATTAAAAGAACTCTCGTTCCGACACTCTGAACACACCAATATGTGCTCAGTATCTTTAACAAATTACCAAGGTATGCATATTAATAGTCCCTGTGACTAGCAAGTTTCACATATTTCTTATCTGTCCAAATATGCGACCCATGCCATGTTATCCTTTAATTACATACTGTCACACGACAATTCTTTGACTCTTGGCTAATACTTACAGAATTGTTACTCCTGCAAAGGAGAGATTGACCATGGCGACCTGGTGGTTACAGCTACCAAGGTGGGTCCGGACGCTGTGTGGCATCCTGCCTGTTTTGTGTGTCGCAGCTGCGAAGAATTACTAGTAGACCTGGTCTACTGCCAGCACTCGAAAAACCTGTATTGTCAAAGACATTATGCCGAACTGATACGGCCACGGTGCCCAGGCTGTGACGAGGTAAGTCATGTTATGTGAAAATGATGTTTTATATATCAAATCTGGACTAGTTTATTATAATCACGGAACAGAAATGACGTTGCAAGGGCAATAACTGGGGAAATTGTAACACTACCTATAATTATGCGTTTATCTCCCTTTGGTTGTCCTCTTGCTATTGTGATTTCATTTCTCGCTTCTTATTTATCCATTGTCCTTCATATTACCCCTGTACATATATGCCTGTCCATCTACCTCCAAACCACCTCTTGTTCTTATTCTCCTGCTTGTTATCTTTCGTTTGCTTCCTCCTCATTTGCTCATCGTTTGTCCTCCACATCTCCATCATTCATATTTTTTTTTTTACTTACTTCCTCCATATGTTCTATATCTTCATATTTTGTGTACATTCTCTTTGACCTAAACTTTCTTGTTATTGTTCTCTTCCTCCTCATTGTTCTCATGTACATCTACCCTGTCTAAGAGTCTAAAGCAGAAGATCTACTTCATTGCACTTGGTTTTACCCCATTGCGCTTGGTTTTACCCAATATGGCTCAGTCCCTCTCTGCAGAAATGACATGCCACCTGCCGAGAGTATTGCTCAAAGCACAAACTCCTTAGCTCCGGTCCAGTGGTTTCTGAAAAATATGCACTCATGAATAGAACAACGCGGTCCAGGTTCGAATTTTAATAAACATGATTATGCTGATACGGAATTGTTAAATATGTTACACACATAAGTTACATATTTCTTCTTCTTTTCATTCGTTCTTTACGACCAATTTTAATCACTCTTTGTGATATGTTTAATCTGTGCCATGAACGATGTATACGTTGCACATTGGTTTGGTAGGCCCCTAAACGCTTAGACTTCTACACGTTTAGGACATGTGCATCCGATTTCAGCCAAACCTCCTTAGTCGCCTCTTATGACATGCATAGCAGGTAACAGTGGTTCTATTCTTTACACCCCAAATTTGGGCCCGGCAACCACTCGGGTGGTTGCATATTTTCCATGCTTATTATTTGACTAATATTAGAGGAAAATGAATGTGTGAATTGCTCTCTACCAAGTATGCTGTAAAGGTGAGAAATATGGTGGTCTGTACATCAACAAACACTATCACCTGTAAAATAAGTTGTAAAATTAATTGTAACAAATTTTACTTGCAACGAATGCGATGTACGAAAATCTACAAATCTGGGGCGGCAGACCGGATCAGATCAGATCTGGAGAAAACCGTGGGGAGGCTGAGGTAATACTGAGTAAATGGGCGATTGAACAAAGACAGGTATAGACAGTATTGCAACGAAGGAGGGAGTATGAATGTTCTAGAAAAGGGGTTATGATATTAACATAAGCTAGGACAAAGCAGGCATATATATATATATATATAATCATATGGCTATGTTAGTTATGACATGAATATAAGTATATTGATGAAAGCGGCCGTCTACAATGCGTGTTCTACGCCTTGCTCTGTAGCCAGCAGAGTTGGCATCGGTTAGTCTTTCATATGAAATGTAAAAATTATTAACCTGCTGACGACCAGTAAAATACTCATGCCAACCGCCTTCTCCTAGTGATGTAGACCATAAAACTTTGAGGTAAAAGCTAAGGGGCTCACATTTTTGTACATTTTGGGCCCACCTAACACAGCGAACTCACGCTCTAATGCGCTCATGACAAACCAACCACAAAGAGTGGGTTAACAAGTGGTTGGTGTAGAGCGAATAAATAAGAAGAATTCACGCGGCGGGTAATGTCTCAGGCGAGGAATGTCTCCAGACGAGGAGAATGTCTCAGGCGAGGAATGTCTCAGGCGAGGAATGTCTCAGACGAGGAATGTCTCAGGCGAGGAATGTCTCAGGCGAGGAATGTCTCAGCTAGGAATGTCTAAGGCGAGGAATGTCTAAGGCGAGGAATGTCTCAGGCGAATGTTCGTACGATTTTCACCGTCCTCAAATATATACATCGAGGGAAGGGGACCTTCGCCAGCGCCAGGGAGCTTGTGCACTGCCTTTGAGATCAAGTTGTGTAAGAGAGATGTCGAAAAACATACTGGTATTCACCGTAGTGCTATGATAATGATCCCATCAATCGATCAATCAATATACTACACCATGTAATAATGTCTGTAATAATACATGATTAGTTATTGTATCTTTGATCTTTGTTGTGTGTTACACTGTCCAGTAAGATCTCTCGTCTTCTTGTTCTGCATACCTGCTGGGGGTCTCTTTAGCGTAGTGGTTAGGTGTTTAACTATCGTATCAAAGGTAACCGGTTCGCTTCCTCGTGGAGATTTTTTTCTTGAGGTCCCTGATCTAACTGTAGGTGAGATCGAGTTCTAAGTCGTATCGGAGACGGACGATAAAACATAGGTCCCGTATTCAATTTGAACACACAAAAGAATCCTTGGCAGTTCAAAATCGAGATGATCATGCTAGAAAGCCGCTGCCTGTGCAAAATTCGATTTAAAAATTTTTTCAAATAAAATAATTCCTACAAATCAACCATCTTCAAAATTAAATCGGGGGCCCTCACGATGCTACGGAGTTCGTGCACTGCTGCTGAGATCTTCCTGTGTAAGAAAGATATCGGATCACACATGGTTACTCACCGAAATGCAATGAATCAAAACCCATATACCTGCAATTTATATTACAATGTATTATGTTTTGTCATACCATGCCCCAAAACGTGTTGTGCTTTCTGTTGTGTACTAATTTGTCTCCGTTTAATATTTGTCCCTCTTCGTGCGGTGTAGCCTTTTCTACTGTTGACAATATTTTTACATTGAATGTTGAAAGCTGCATCTCTGTTGGACTGTATAATCACTTTCAGTTCATCCCCTTAATTTACCTTTGGCTTAATATCTCTGTGGTTACGCCCTTTGTCTTGTGGGTCGAATGTTCTTGGTTCGAGTCCGGACTGCGCCATTCTGTTTACGAGTGCATTTTTTCCAGAGACCCTAGGATTGTTGCTGGAGCTACGGAGTTCGTGCTTTGCGCAATACTCTCGGCAGGTGGCGTGCCAGTTCTGCGGAGAGGACCGAGCCGTATGGGGTAAAACCCGGTGCAATGAAGTCAATCCTTCGCTTTAAAACCCTTTTTAATTTCCCTTTAAAAAATTAGAAAAAATGAAAATCGTGGCATATCCTGTATATGACTTAGCCATCAACAACAGTAAACGAGTCGTCGATTTTCTAGGCGCCACTTATACGTTCAGTAGTTTGCCATTGTTTTGGTGAGGTCTATATTTATCGTTCGTAAAATCCAAGGAACTAATTTGCATCCAAACTTGCCCGCCGTAGAGTTTGAACCAGGTACGCTTGGATTGTGATCGAGCTCACTACAGCTACAGACGCTCACTTTATGTTTCGTAATTTGTTTACACAGTTCAGAGAAAATAGCAGATCTAATGATAAGACACATCATGTTATAATACAATGTTAATTTACTTGCGATTTTCTGCTCTGTTGCTCGTTTTAATCAACACTTGATATACCTCGATGTATATTGGGTAATACAGAGTTAGGCCTGTATTTTTCATTAACAGTCGGCACACGATGGGTTATGTGGTCAATATCACACCGGCGCTTATTTTATTCTTTTCGTGTTCATTCTTTTCTTTTTTCCCCACTGAATTTTAATTGAAGCTTGCACATGTGTTAATACATTTCGTATGCTTCATCTTGTCAGTATCATTAATATCATTTGTGAATCACACTTTACTTTTAGGGTAGCTTCCCTAGTCCCTCTCAGTGGCCTCTTACGACATGTCTTGTAGGTCACAGTGCTACTATTCTTTGCTCCCTTGCGAGCCCCAGGCAACACACGGGCATAATAACATATATAAAATGGAAACATTCTCTGAACAATGGAAGAAGGAAAGAATTCTTAATGTTCTTTCTCCCTCGCCCCTAAATGTGATCTCAGGGGTTGTAGCAACTGGAAAGAGATTCCCCCTATTGCGGCCAAGACATTTTGCTAATTCCTTTTCTATAGAATCAAATGAACGGTGGATACAACTCTGACAAAAGAACACCTTGGTTTTAGACCAGGGAGATGTACGATCACATTTGAAGGATCCAGTCTTCAAGTACCTCTGAAGACGACGAAGGCTCGCCTTGATGAAACCAGTCAAATGGTAATCAGGCCTCAAGCAAAATCAGTCAGAAACGCAATATCAGGTGCCATGGCTAACGCCAGAATTCACAGCTCAGTCATCGAAAGAAAAGAAAAGACCTGGGAGAAGCTGCTTAGGGCAAATAATTATCCTAAGGATCTTGGAGGAGCAACAACTTGTTATCCTAAATTTCATAGATTTGAAAAAGGCTGTTGTTATCCCAAACTGAACCTACCTGTGGAATATTCTGGGATGTTAAGGAATACTTAGGTACTACGCGTAAAATACAGGGAAGGAGAGATCAAGGAAAGCAGAGGTAGATGATGTCGGGTGATCTGACATCGTGGTTCGACAAAAGATCGACGTGAGAACCAATTAACTGCACCAGTGAGAAAGTTATGGAGAAACATGATCACCTACGCCGGCAGGCATGGCACTTGATTGATTGATGGAAAACTGACCTAAATGATAAACGTAATTGAAAACGTGTATAATTGCTCACATTGTACCGTCTGCACTTCCGAGTGGCCATTGACTGGAGAAGGAGAAAACGTTACAGGTGCCAACGAAACTGGCATTGATTGAGTGGAGAGCAGACAACTGAGAGATCTGATTTTTGCAGAGTATTGAAAATGGTTAAGTAAAAACAGCCAAAATATGCCAAGTAAACCAGATAACTTATCATCCATGACGTCACAAGTTGTACTGCAGATAAGGTACGATAAGACAAATATAATGAAGACAAGTAATGCAGATAGCATGCTGGAATACAAAATAAAAATAACAGAGCAGTTCACCTATTTGTTAGCAATGTTGTTTACACGGGAGATACCAAAATAGAAAAAAAGAAATTATGCTACGAATTGTCAAACAGAGCCGTGACGTGCTATGATGCAGAGAGGCAGCCACATCAGGCGAAACCGTAATGGGGGCGGTATAAGAAGAAAATTACAATTGAAGGTTATTTTAGGAAAAACATTTAAGGGCGCATTTCGAAGACTTGCATCATACGGAGAAAATATACCGCACGGCCCCTGTTGTCAAACATCAGTAGTTTTAAGTCATTCTACTCAATTTAATAGAAGAGATCTATTAGAAGAGATCGATAGAGCAGTATGGAGAAATTGCTTGCAGGCCTTATGTAACGTATAACGATATGAGAGGAATGTGATGATCCATATAAATTAGGAAGGAAAACATGTTAAGAACCGCATAGAGAGAATAATGAACATATTTGCGTTACGGCATGCAGGAGGATAAATATTACAACAAACTAGTGGGCAGTAAGATGTCGAATTCTGTGATCGCATATGCCAGCCAGATTGTGGGGAAGATTCAGATCATTGTGTTTAATTCGTAAATCTGTTTGTTTGATCTCATTCTCTCTTGGCCTCCTACGTAATGTTCACATCAATAGTCTCACATTTCTATTTGTATTTTTCCCCTTCAACTCACAGATGCGTCTATGCCAGACAGTAAACATATGAAGAACGTGTGGCTGGTTATTCTACGCTAATTAGCCCTATATTCTAACATCGTACATAACTTCTCCATCAGATTCTCTTCTCCCCCTCTCCTTTAAGGTAGCATTAACAAAACATATTCACCTTACGTTAGCAAGAATTTAAAGATTGCTTTCTAAACTTGGTTTCTTATGCCAACCCTTTTTTTATATTTTAATAAATTAGTTTTGTTTGTTTATGGGTTCTCTCACCTCTCTCTCTCTCCAAAAGTACACAGTTCTGTGGGGGTTTTTTATTTTATGAATAAGCTATGCAGGATCCCACTGTATAGCAGAGAAGAATTCATCTTCACATAGCTTGTCCTGAGCAGAACTTTGCTACCTCTTAGCAGTCCTTCTGAATTTCTCTCTCTCATAGGCCAGATGTCCCTCCTCTGCAGCGGTTATGCCCAAACCATCAGTTACATCCTGAATCTATCTCTGTTGTCTTCGTCTTCTCTTTGCCGGTATGCCTCCTTCCCTGGTGGTCTTCTCCAGCCCTTCGTGTCTCTTTATATGTCCAAAATACTTTAATTTTCTTATTTATAGCATCAGCCAGTTTTCTTTGATTTTGAGTTCTTTCTGGATATATCTATTTGTTCTCTTCTCTGTCCATGTTATACGGAGAACTCTTCTGTAACACTTTTATTCAAAAGCACATATGTGTTTTTACACTGCCTTGTTAAATGTCCATGCCTCACGCCCAGAAGGATTAGTAAGAATGTTATATTGTCGATATAATATAATGAAAATCTGCTACACGACTGAAAACTCGACTGAAGTAAAACACCTCATGCTCCATGTTCTATATGTGTATATGTTAAATGTATAAATGTTATACATATGTATTTGATTTTATTGTTTATCTTCTTTCTTCCACTTCTACTTTTTTTTACATTTATTTCGTTATTCGTTTTTAGTAACAGATTTTCATTTAGAAATCATTTAGCCTTAGTATAGAATGTATTGTCTGATGCTATATGTTCTATGCCGTTAGAATGTATTGTCTGATGCTATATGTTCTATGCCGTTAGAATGTATTGTCTGATGCTATATGTTCTATGCCGTGTAAGTGTATTCTTTACTTCTGCTGTATCCTTTGCTTAATATTTAGTTGAAACGTTGCTATATATTGTGTTTGTATTTTTGTAAAACTACCTAACTTTTATTTTACGTGTTTCGCCATTGCTAAGAATATACTACCAGTGTAAGTTATATTCAAATAAGAAGCGTACAGTTTTTTCTTTTGTACTGACTTTGACTGGACAATGTTAGACAAGCATCTACTGCTGTTTCTGTTTAGAGAATATTTTCGCAATCAAAGTCAACATTTATATAGTAAACATTCTGCAATCTGAACACATGTGTTCTGTGGTTGTGATGATCATATTATTAACATGCCCAACCACTAGCACTGACGTACACCGGTAAAGGCTTATTTACTTCATCTTTTTCGTTTACTGTTCAGATTTTCTTAGACCAGTTCCAGCAAATCTCAAACGTGTGGTACTGTTGGTCTCCTACCTGAAACCACGTGTGCATGTTGTATATGGACTCCACGTTTCCTTGTATGTATGTGTGCGTGCCCCGTGAGTAGTTTTATAATGTAAAAAAGTCGATAGATTGTATCACTGTGACTCACTTGAAGTAAAGGTATTTTTCGTTTTCGTGTGTAGCAGCTAGCTGGCTAGTTTTATAGTCCTTGTAGTTACGTTTCTCTCATGTCTGATGTTGTATCTGGCTTATTATCTGTTTATGTGTCTCGCATATAAAGTGACACTGTGATATATTATTATTATTATTATTCACCTTTCAACTCCCAACGGAGCACAGGTCTTCAACAAACTTCTTCAACAAACTTCTTCCAGTTCTTCTTCTCTCTTGCCATCCCTTCCAATTCTTTCCATGTTTTACCTATCCTTTTAATATCAGCCTCCAGCTCTTCTCCAGGTCTGTCTTGGCCTTCCCCTACTCCTCTTTCCGTGCGGGTTCTAAAACAGTGCCTGTCTTGCAATGCTTCCGGTCGGTCTTCTCAATGTATGTCCTATCCTGATGGATAGGACATAGTTATTATTGATTAATATGAATTAGAGAGGAGGTCCTAGAACGCAGAGGCAGACCAAGAATAAGATGGCTATAAGATATTAAAGAAATCATGAATATGACCATCGGCGAAGTGGGTGAACTGGCAAGAGACAGAGTGAACTTCAGATGCGCTGCAAAGAGAGCAACGTCCTATAAAGGATCCGCACCGTGATGATGATTGATATGACCAAAATCATTACATTTTCATGAATAACCATGTGTGCTCCAATCTATTTCTTACACAGAAAGATCGCAGCTTTATTGCCGGAACTCCGCAGTACCGGCGAGGGTCCTGTAGTTATTATAGTTGTCGCATATCTGTTTTATGTCGTGTGTACATATATGCGTGCAGACTCTCGCAAACATCAAGTTTTCTATAGCGTTCACTTTTAGAGCAACTGATTTTACTAGAAAATAGTACATCTTAAACTTGAAAGTCCAGGAACAAGTCACTTGACATGCAAATCACATGATGTAGTGTGTACATCAGTGGCGTATCCTGGCACAAGATACAAAATGTGCTACAGTCTGAGAATTTAATACTTTATAAAAATCAATGTTTATACATATAGTACATATAGCTCGTTTTAATGTATTATTATTAGTAGAGACATGTCTGGTCAAGCACTAGTAACAGCTGTTTTAAGAAGGAGAAGATGGGGATATGTTGGACACACATTGAGAAGAAATTGTCAACGAATATCAAAGCAGGCATTGAAGTGGGTTCAAGAAAGAGAGGTCGAGCTAAGGAGACCCAGAAACGGAACTTTGCTGAGAGAGGCAAGAAATATCGATCTCAGTTCCATGGTGGAGATTTGAGTTGCCAGGATAAAGCGGTATGGAGAAATTACTTGCAGGTCCTATGTTACGTATAACGGTACGAGAGGAATTATTATTTATTATTAGAATCGATATATCGTTATTTTCATTTTAGAGCAGTTATGGATTTATTGTCTGACTGTATATGTTATGTATGTCGTATAGGAAGTCTGAATTTCTTCACTTCTTTTACACATCATGAGCAGGCCATGTTAACCCTTTCACTCCTTAATTTCTTGTACCTTCTAACGCGCTTATATTTAAGTGTATACTGAATGCCTCAGTATACTATCGTTGCGTCATATTAAAAAATACTGCGAACCATTAAATCGGCTCAGAAGGACGAAGGGGTGAAACTTCATTTGTTTAGTAATGTGACTGACAAACAATCGATGCGAGTCTGTAGTATTTGATGTATTATCTATGTACTAAATAATTAACCAACTGTACAGTACGTGACATAACGACCTTTAAAATCTTCAGCCTATAGAAAACCATCTAGCTAATCCTCCTTCTACCCTCTCCTCCTCCTACTCCCTCCCTCCTCCCCAACTCCCTCCCTCCTCCCCAACTCAACCATGAATATATAAGTAAGCTACATCACAATATACTGTATGTCTCCAGAACGACCTCACCCAGTCATCTGCAAAGTAGTAAATGTTCTTTGGCGTTGATCTATGCCAAAATACACGGCCCAAAAGATGTTTATCACACGATGCGGAAGGAACGCCTCATTCAGTCAGAAAGGTTGCAGAATACAAAAGGCTCTTTGGCGTAGATCAAATCCAAAATATACAGCAAAACGGATAATTAAAGAGAACTTGTACGAAAGAAGGGAAAGTGTTGGGGACTGACTGTCATCGAGACAGACTCAAAATACTTCCCGTAGGAGGAAAACGGTAACCCTGACCTACACCGTGTATACACAAAGCAGGGGCCTAATTTCAACAAGGGTTTAACGTCAGTCGTTCTTGTCAAAGATCAATTATATATCACAATAAGAATGATACAAGTGCAACGTTAGTCGTTCTTGTCAAAGATCAATTATATATCACAATAAGAATGATCAAATTGGTTGCACCAAAGAACGAACGTTAAGAAGAAGAAGACTGTATGTCTCCTAATTCTGTGACTTTTTTTATGTGTGAAATGTGCAGAATAATAGTTTTATGTGTTAGCAATATTGCTCACAGTTGAACTGAGTTACACACGCATGTAGAGATGCACAGACAGATGATAAGCACGAAAAGCTATTTTGAAACTAGACGATAGAAACATCTGGAGATTATATCGAGAGGAAGCTAAGAATTGCAAAACACAGAACATCAGCATGACGTGTTGCGAACAGAAAAGATAAAAAAAATGGTGATATATAGGCGAAAAAATTGATTTTAACCAAATTCCTGCGTAAATTTACCAACTATTTTTCTTCATGTTGATCCTAATTATGCATCTATGATGATGAAGGGAACCACCAGTATGTAGCATCACAGTCAACATTTGCTGGGTGGAGGAGACTGAACACCTGCGAGTCTGTACAGAGTCCTATGATGTTACCTCAGTAACCAAACGCCTGATGTTTTGGTGGTTCGACATACTCACCTTATATTCGGTAGCACACATTAACATGACGAGCAACAATTACCTATTAAAAAAACACATGGAGAAAATCTGACACACGGTGATGATATAATTTGGTATCATTGTATGGAAACCTGTCGATGTGTGCCGATAGTGACTGAGAACCTATCGGTTTACTCCGTAGCTCTGTGAGGTAAGTTCTATTAACCAATAATCCATACATTTGTAGAATTCTAGATCATTTGTGGGTTTTTATAGCAAGCACCATCATCATCATCAAATAGCTTGTCCCATCCGGAACTTTGCTCCCATGACAGCAGTCATGAAAAACCCTCTATTCTGTGCAAGTTGAAAGGTGTCAACAGCAGTCATTCTCAGATCGTCAATGACATCTTGCACCCATGGTCTTCTAGGTCTTCCGGGCACCATTCCTTCCAAAATTACCTTTTCTAGTCACTCATGTCGTTTGATGTGTCCGAAATATTTAATTTTCCTCTTGATGCTATGCTCCTTAATAACAAACGCTCTCTAATATCAAGCTGTTGTAGAGCAGATGCATTTGTTATAGCAATAAACTGAGTAATATATATATAGCCGAAGAAATAACTGAAGAGGATATAAAGTGGAATCAATAAATGATACCGAATTCATATTACTCAATTGAAGAAAATGTGATCAAAGTTTCTAGATAGGGGCAAACAACCGGTTGGTGTACAGAGAATATTCTTCAACAATACTGTAAAGTGTATCTTTTTCTTCCAACGTTTCATATCGACCACTTGTTGTCCACTCGGTGTGACTTGTATGTGATCCTAGCCTAAGAGCGATTGTACGCTGTGCCAGTTATGCGCCTACAAGTAGGCCAGAACATTCAATTTTTGCTATACTTTTTATTGACTAGGTAGCTTCCTAGGTCCTACATCAGTCGCCTCCTATAACATGCCTTGTAGGTCGCAGTAGTACTATTCTTTGCTCCCCATGCGAGCGCCGGCACCACACGAGCGTAAAGTGTGCCTAAAATACCTTGATATGCACAAAATCACTGAATATGGTACTGCAACACTACAAGGAGTACATCATTGGAAAGATTATTTTTTTAAAGCCCTACATAATATTTTCACCTTATTCTAAATTAAATTGGAGAACCTCGCCGGTGCTACGGAATTCGTGCACTGTCGATGAGATCTTCCTGTGTAAGAAAGAGATCGGAGCACACATGGTTACTCACCGAAGTGAAATGATGATGGTCCTATCAAGATACTGAAACATCCGAGACAGCTCATCATAACCTACAGAATTTATCTTGAACATTAGGAAAGTTTACATCACAAATTTACCGGCAATACAGAAATAGACTATGTGTATCCCGATCTTCTCTCATTAGTGGATGACACCTGGTTACATCCACAAGAAGAAGTAATATTCAGTTGATGTAAAACTAATCTAATAATGTGTTTACGTTATATTTGAAGGTAACACCTTAGTGTAGAGTGTTGGCATTTTAATGCTAATATAGCTTGCTAGGGTTTTTTCTCCCATACGTTTTATTAAGAACTTTAATGTTGTGTATCCGGTGACGGCTCGTCATTAAGGGCCTGTAGGGCCGGGCCCCACCAAAAATAATGTGTAACGTGTATTTATTATTTTATGAATTAAAATATAACCTAATCCAAAACCATGATTTCCCCGGACAATTTGTGTCTGGCCCCACCAACAAAAATGATCACGAACCGCCACTGTGTGTATCAATTTTCTTTGATTTTCTGTCTAATGCTACCCTGTACAAATGCATGCAAGCACACACAAATCTACACTACAAAGATAAAGATATGATGAGAGAAAGAAAATATACATATATTTTGGAGAGAAAGTAATTGGGCATAAGTTCATTTTTAAATATTTGTTGATTAGTGTGTCGTTACAACATATGCTTTCATCTTCTAAATCTAGGTTTGAACTAATTACATTTTGCTTTCACAAAATAGATGGATGGATAGATAGACGAAGGGATGGATGATGAGTGGGCTTGGGTAGTAGCTACCTGCTGATGGATGGATGGATGGATAAAGAGAACGTGGAGGGTAGACCGTGGAAAAACAGCGTCATAAAATCATAAATATGCCGACAAGTAGAATTATGGCCCCTGGGATATCTATTTTTGGTAATCGATAGCAGGATTATCACGTGATCATTGTTGAAGTAGGTCAGCTCGGTTGATCTCTGTACAATAGCTATCGTGTGTGTGTGTATCAATGTATGTATGTGCTGGCGTCTGCACGTCTAGTATGTCTTCGTCACCGTGGAAATAAATGGAATTTTAATTGTTAATGGGGTATTGAAAATGTTCTGTTCAAGTAACTTGTTAGTAGCAAGCCAACATTTGCTATCTAAAATGAACAATTAAAACATAGAATCATGAACTCTTTGACTGAGCATAAAAGATTGCATGTTAGTTATTATGTGTTTGTTTATTCCATCGTCTTCTACATTTCTACTTCGAACTCTCCATATCGACCACTTGTTAAACCACTCTTTGTGATTGTACGTTGTGCCAGTTATGCGCCTACAAGTAGGCCAGCACACCCGGGTTTCTGCTACCTTTTTATTTACTATGGTAGCCTATCTAGGCACCTACCACAGTCGTCTCTTACGACATTCCTTGTAGGTCACAGTGTTACTGTTCTTTGCTCCCATTGAGAGCCCTAGCAACACACGGGCGTTCTTCTACAGTTGAGTTTAGAGATTTACGAACACCTCATTGTTTAATTAGTGTTTGGTTTTTTAGGGGGATTTCCTGAACCTATCCAGTCAGTGTTTAATTAGTTGGATTTTTTTTTTAGTCTGACCTCTGTTGTCGTTTGCTTTGTTATTGAGAACATTAATTTTAAATCTGCTTACGTACCAAATTAATCATATAACTAGTATGAGTTGTCCTTTCGGTTCTTGTCTTTCTGTATACACAGTTCAACTCACTTGAATTTTCTATCGTTTGTTGTTCAGTGCAGGACAGATTAGAAAGTTGTGAACTTGCTCTGTGTTCAGAATGTTCATGTTAAATTGCCCATTGCCTACATTTGATTTGTGTTTAAAAAATTTCTTATGTAAAAGAGTATCAATAAGAGATGAAAAATGGTACATTATATATACAATTACACATATTGCTTAGTTTAATGTGATCTATACACACGATGCATTTGTCCATGTAAAGTCAAATTTACTTAGTAGCAGATACCTACCCACGGTTGTCTCCAGATCTGGTCTGACCACTAGATTTGTAGATTTCCATGTTACATAGATTCCATGTTAGAGTCAGAATGTTGTCCATGTTAGAGTCAGAATGTTGTCCATGTTAGAGTAGAATGTTGTCTATGTTAGAGATAGAATGTTGTCCATGTTAGAGTCAGAAAGTTGTCCTTGTTAGAGTCAGAATGTTGTCCATGTTAGAATCGGGAAAATGTTGTCCATGTTAGAGTCAGAATGTTGTCCTTTTTGTAGAATTTCAGAAAATGTTGTCCATGTTAGAGTAAGAATGTTGTCCATGTTAGAGTCAGAATGTTGTCCTTGTTAGAGTAAGAATGTTGTCCTTGTTAGAGTCAGAATGTTGTCCTTGTTAGAGTAAGAATGTTGTCCATGTTAGAGTAAGAATGTTGTCCTTGTTAGAGTCAGAATGTTGTCCATGTTAGAGTAAGAATGTTGTCCATGTTAGAGTAGAAGTAAGTTGTTGTCCTGTTAGAGTAAAAATGTTGTCCATGCTAGAGTCAGAATGTTGTCCATGTTAGGAAGTTTGCCCAGAATGTTGTCCATGTTAGAGTAAGAATGTTGTCCGAGAGTAAGAAGTCGAAGAATGTTGTCCATGCTAGAGAGCCCAGAATGTTGTCCATGTTAGAGTAAGAATGTTGTCCATGTTAGAGTAAGAATGTTGTCCTTGTTATTGAAGTAAGAATGTTGTCCTGGTTAGAGTAAGAATGTTGTCCATGTTAGAGTAAGAATGTTGTCCTGTTAGAGTAGAATGTTGTCCTTGATGTGTCTAGAGTAAGAATGTTGTCCATGTTGGAGAGTAAAAAAAATGTTGTCCATGACTAGAGTCAGAATGTTGTCCATGTAGAGTAAGAATGTTGTCCATGTTAGAGTAAGAATGTTGTCCAGTTAAGTAAGAATGTTGTCCATGTTAGAGTCAGAATGTTGTCCATGTTAGAGTAAGAATGTTGTCCTGTTAGAGTAAGAATGTTGTCCTTCTGTTTCAGAATCAGAAAGTTGTCCTTGTTAGAGTAAGAATGTTGTCCTTGTTAGAGTCAGAATGTTGTCCTTGTTAGAGTAAGAATGTTGTCCTTGTTAGAGTAAGAATGTTGTCCTTGTTAGAGTAAGAATGTTGTCCATGTTAGAGTCAGAAAAGTTGTCCATGTTAGAGTCAGAATGTTGTCATGTTATCAATTGTCTCAGAGTCAGAATGTTGTCCTTGTTAGAGTCAGAATGTTGTCCGTGTTAGAGTCAGAAAGTTGTCAATGTTAGAGTCAGAAAGTTGTCCGGGTTAGAGTCAGAAAGTTGTCCAGGTTAGAGTCAGAATTGTGAAGATGTATTCAAAAGTCAAACGTAACAGCTTCTGATATAGAACGTATCACTATAGTACTTGTATACAATCAATAGAGAAATTTGGAATCACATTTTTTACATATATGACTGGACACATACAATCTAAGTCTGTTACCACCACAATTACGTAAATTAAACTTGAATTCCTACGTTGTAACATGAACAGTATGGCGGTATAGCAGTTGATTTATAGATGTTGTAACAAAACTTTGATCTTGTGTATGATGAGCATCATGATTGTGATGGTGATAGTTGCATCAATAAGGATGTGATCGATGATGACCATATTGATGGTAACATTAATTATGTTGAAATCGATGAAGTTAACTATCAGTCAATGTACGGAAACTTCTGGTCTAATTTGTATTATCTCTAATGAGTTTGAGTCGGTGCTACGGAGTTCGTGCAGCGTTGAATGGTCCTCCAGCAGATCAGGCAAGAAAATATGTATACAAAAGAAGAGGTAGAGAGAGAAGATAAATAGACTTAAGGTTGGGGAGATAAAGATGGATACGGCGAAGGTTCTTTGGTCTCTTCGCGACTGTCTGTTGGATGAAGACACTAAAATAGATGTTGAATCGATCCAGCGATTTAAGCAGTTTGGAGTTACCTGTTGTACAAGTAGAACTGGATGAATGAGGGGCAGAGTGAGGAGTGTGTTTAACCAGCGAGCCACATGAACCATCAGTATGCATACTCTTTGATGTCTTTTGGGGGATACTGAACACCTATGGGTCTGCCCGGAGTGCAATGACGCCAGTTTAGCAACTAATAACGGAAACCTATAGATTTGATGAATCCATTCGACCAGAGAAGCGTGTGGCTGAATGTATTAGAGCGTGGCTCCCATGCTGGAGACCCGTGTTCAATCCACGGTAAGACCAAGGATTTGTATCTGTTGTCAGCATAAAATAACAATCCTAACTAGAACAGCTTCGCGGCGACTACACTAGCCATGCGTCCATTAAATTCCTCAGGCTCACGTCCACCTGTCCTCACAGCCCTAAGAAGCGGTACTACAGACAGTAAGGATAGTTTTTTTTTTCTTGTTTTTTTTTTTTTAAATAATTCAACCTATAAAACAGACTTAGCCCTTTTACTCCGTAACTTTCTTTACAATGAGGTATTTAATCATATATTTATAGTGTTCCAGATTTTGATCATAGTTTTTTGTTATTGAAAGAAATTGTGTGCCAATAAATGAACGGTTACTCATGATATAGTCGGAAAACACTACAACTTCTAAACGTACACAGCGCACGTACTCCATCTTCTCCACTTATCCACCAGCTTCTGGTGTTTCATTTTGCACACTGCTCAAAATCAACTACCGGTACAGCTTCACATTTATAGGCATCGGAACTGAATTTGCACACGGTCACGGCATATTGGGAGTGATGGGGGAAATAACTACTCATGACTAGAGCGCATTTCGAAAGTTGGTCGGCGCAACTCACTTTCAATTTCTCCTTAGTTTGCAGTTATTAGACTAGTGGCTCAGAACGAGACAGCGGTCAGATTTGAGTCAGTTTCGAATCACAGTTAAAAATCATATAGTACGTGGATTGGTTTTGGCGTTCGATCTTGCTAATTGCCTTTATTGATTTGTCTGGTAGACGTGGAAGCAGTTATCGGTGTTTGATTGTGTCGTAACTTTTTGAGGTAAGTGATCAGAGTTTTCCTGCCAGTTTTATTTTTCTTCTATTCTTCTCATTAACTTCAGAATATTTATCTACCTTGTTATTGCAAGATTATGAGTGATAAATAGATAGTTCATTCTCTTGTTATATATCACATCCACTACTGACACTAAGAAAGGAGAAAACCGTACGATGTAATGATACGTTTGATATACTTCGTATCATACTCTTCTCTAATTATCACATATATTTTACTTCGGTTTTGTGACCTTTGCTTAAAAAAAAGACCCTTTGGTGGTAACGTTGGTTTGGCCTCTTGTTTTCGTTTACAGTAATTCATTCACTTCTTGTTCTTTTAACTTTATTTTAGTTTAACCTCATTGCTGTTACCGCAAGTATTATTACTTACTGCATTGTATTCTCCAGTTTCTCCTCATCTTCTGTGGTCTCCTACCTTGTTATAAATCGCATTGCTATATCCGTACAATATATATATATATATATATAGGCAGAGTTTCATGGACAGAAAAACAGACAAATAAACAAGTTGTAGGAAAACTAGGCATGAAGAAACAATTATTAAGAGAAATAAAATTCAGACAAGTAAAGTATTTTGGATACAATAAAAAGACATGACACCATGATAAAATCTTTACTAGAGGGAAAGTTGAGGGGGGAAGAGCAAGAGGAAGACTGAGAGATAAATGGGAGGGAAACTTTAAGAAATGGACAGGATACAGTCTGGCAGTGTGCAACACCAAGGCGAAAGACAGAGGATGCTGAGATTCATTGCAGCCAACCTTCGATGTGGAGACGGCACATGATGATGATACATATATCACTAAATCCTCATCTGTATATCAAAAAATGTAAAGAACCCGTTTTCAAACCATAATCTATATTTTGCAATACGTTGCTAAACCTGTTTTTTTTTTCTTTGACCAACTATGCAAGATGGTTATTGTAGTTAACATCACACCGACCGTCTTTATACGGTATCCAGTTGAGGAGGCTAGGTTGAACTGATGATAATCGTTGCGGTCGGGAAAAAATTCACTTTCACTGGCTGAATTGATACTGGGACCCGCACCTGTGGTGCCGGGATCTGCAAGGAAGCAAAGAATAGTACCACTGCGACCTACAACGCATGTCGTAAGAGGTGACTGAGATAGGAACCTAGGGAAGCTACCTCAGTAAATAAAAACATCGCAGAAATCGGATATGCATGACTTGTGGGTGCATAACTGGCACAACGTACAATCGCTCTTAGGCTCAGATCACATATAAATCACTCAGATTGGTTAACAAGTGGTCAATATTGAGCGTCTGAAGAAGAAGATACTGGGACCAAGCGTCTACGAAACAAGTGTACTAACCACTACACTATCACGGCTCTCTCTCGTCCATTATACCTCCGCAGCAGCATTCTTACCTTTGTTCCAATTCTCATGCACCTTCTATTACCTTTTAATGCACACTTTCTCTATTCCTCACTATTTTCCTGCATTCCTAATCTAATAATTTGATTTATAACACAATCAACATCTTGATTATTGAAACGCTTTTTCAACGTGTGAGTCTGTTATTGGCATCAAAGATTAATATCTGTCATTTAGTGACTGTAAATTCCTTTGAAATTAAGAAGCAACATGGGGAACAGAAATAAGTCTGGACGATCAGGTTAAAAAATGTGTTATTGCAACAGGTATGCAAATGAAGTGGGGGAAAGTACAGAACCATCTATCGACATTGCGAAGCATGCCTCTCTGGCGTCAATAATCAATTCACACACAAAAATCTTATCTATCAGATTAGCAGAATATGAACAAAAAAGTCTTTATATTAGATTTATCCCTAATTGATAAGAAGCTTATCTTGTTTTTTGTTTGTTTTTGGTTTTTTTCTTTAGTAAACGTATGAAATGTAAAATAATGGTTTTAAAAAACTTCTGTTTTTATGATTTCCGACATCTGGCCTGTTTTTGTTTTAGATATAATAATAATAATAATTCCTCTTGTACCGTTATACGTTACACAGGGCCTGCAAGCAATTTCTCCGTACCGCTCTATCCTGGACAACTCTCTCAATCTCTTCCATGGAACTGAGACCGATATTTCTTGTCTCTCTCAGCAAAGTTCGTTTCAGGGTTCATTTCATGGTGTTTTAGATATAGATGTAGTCAACTGTCCATGCTAAATATATCCAACAATTTTAGTTTAGCAGGGTTAACATTTACCGTAGATATTCCTACCCAGAATAGAAGAGTCCTGGACTACATTTGAAAACTATCATTATATAGTCCAAAGTTTTCAAAGGCGAAGGATTGAGTTCATTGTACCGTTTTTCACCATATGACTCCGCCCATGTCGGCAGTGTTGCCATGACATCTGCCCCGAGCATTGCATCGTTTTTCACCATATGGCTCCGCCCATGTCGGCAGTGTTGGCATGATATCTGCCACGAGCATTGCATCGTTTTTCACCATATGACTCCGCCCATGTCGGCAGTGTTGGCATGATATCTGCCACGAGCATTGCATCGTTTTTCCCCATATGACTCCGCCCATGTCGACAGTGTTGGCATGATATCTGCCACGAGCATTGCATCGTTTTTCCCCATATGACTCCGTCCATGTCGGCAGTGTGTGGTCATCGTATATTCGCCTCTCGAGCATTGCATAAAGCACGAACTCTGTAGCTCTGGCAACAATCCTAGGGGTCTCATGAAAACAATTGCACATGTGTCTCGGTCCGGACTCAAACCCACAACCTTTCAGTACAACAGGCAAACAACTTAACCACTTCGCCATTGAGACATCCCTCTTCTTCTTCTTCTTCGAACACTCCATATCGACCACTTGTCAAACACTGTATGTGATTTGTATTTGATTTGATCTGAGCCTAAGGGCGATTGTACGTTGTGCCAGTTATACGCCTACAAGTAGGCCAGCACATCCGATTTCTGCGCTACTTTTTAGTTACTAGGGTAGCATCCCTAGGGCATACACCAGCGCCTCTTACGACAAGCATTGTAGATTGCAGTGGTACTATTCTTTGCTTCCTTGCGGGCCCCGGCACCACACGGGCTGAGACACCCTCCCATGTCATTACTGTGCTTTGTATGAACCATTTTTTTTTCTCATTTATCTTCAAGAATATTTGTTTAATAGTATTTTTAAATACCGCTTTCGTTATAGTTATGTTTTTAAAACTCGATAAAAGGAACGTTTCAATGAGATCCAGTAATTCTATTTCAGTCCATAGAACAAACTAGTTTGTGAACATGTGTTACAAAAATGAAGACTTGCGGTGAACTTGGTATAACAGTATGTGTGTATATATACATACACATATATATGAGATAGGACATATGAGAAGGATATACATATAGGAGATAGCTAGAGATAGGAAGACTTGGCATGAGTTTGTTGAGGGTCTATGCACAAATCAGGGTTAAAAAGGCATGAGGGCGAGAGATGTTAAGCTGTACACACGAGATGTGTAGACATTGGCCAACCATCTCTTCTATCTTTTAAAATTCACATTTTATTCCATTGTAAACATGCTATTATACATGTACTGTGCGAGACTACATTCTCTTACCTCTAACACTCTCCAGCAGCGCCGGACAGATTCAGCCCCGCCTCTTTGATTCATCACTTTGTTTACAAAGCGAGTACCCGGTTTTCCGGCTGTTGCAGAGATAATTTCTCTTCTTTTTTTCTCTCGTCGTGTACCCGTGCAGGATATTACATGATCGTTAGAACTCAACAATTTACACATTTTCCACCTTCCGGCTTGTTCTGTCTAACGTTGTTCATCTGCTGTATTGGCTACAGGTAGAGAAGATTGTTGTTTATATTCTTGTTTCGTTGACAGTCGGTAGATTGTGATGATTGTGTTATCTTATTAATCAATTCTCCAACAATATGCATATCAAAAGGTTTGTGTGAGAGAGAGAGAGAGAAATAGAGAGAGAGAATGTGTAGCTAGATATCAAGCGATGGGCGAACTTGCACTCACTTCTATTGATCTGCTGTGTGTGTGTGTGTGTGCTTGCTGCATTTCATTGTCTGTCTGTTCTGACTTATTTTTATGTGTGTACTGATTTCTACTTTGCTAGCAGATGTTTATAACTTATATTCTTTATTTAAAAGTTGAATCCGTGTCTTACCTCCATCATTATATTACCTACTATGTCATGTTTATATTACCGTCATTTTCATCCTTACGTCACCGTCATTCTTATATCACCGTCTTCCTTACATCACCTTTATTTTTACATCACGTTTATCATTAGATCGCCTTTATTCTTCCAAAACATTTCTTCTTACATCACCGTCATCTTTAGATCACCTTCATCATTAGATCACCTTTATCATTAGATCACCGTCATCATTACATCACCTTTATTCTTGCATCACCTTCATCATTAGATCACCGTCATCATTAGATCACCTTCATCATTACATCACCTTATTCTTTCATCACCTTCATCATTAGCATCACCTTATCTTCTCACCGTCATCATTAGATCACCTCATCATTAATCACCTTTCTTAATCACCTCATCATTAGATCACCGTCATCATTAGATCACCTCATCATAGATCACCTTCATCATTACATCACCCTTATTCTTAGATCACCTTCATCATTAGATCACCTTCATCATTAGATCACCGTCATCATTAGATCACCGTCATCATTACATCACCTTATTCTTGCATCACCTTCATCATTAGATCACCTCATCATTACATCACCTTATCTTGATCACGTCACATTAGATCACCTTCATCATTACATCACCTTATTCTGCATCACCGTCATCATTAGATCACCTTCATCATTACATCACCGTCATCATTAGATCACCTTCATCATTAGATCACCTTCATCATTAGATCACCGTCATCATTAGATCACCTTCATCATTACATCACCTTCATCATTAGATCACCGTCATCATTAGATCACCTTCATCATTACATCACCCTTATTCTTGCATCACCTTCATCGTTAGATCACCGTCATCATTAGATCACCTTCATCATTACATCACCCTTATTCTTGCATCACCGTCATCATTAGATCACCTTCATCATTAGATCACCGTCATCATTAGATCACCTTATCTTCATCACCCTATCTTGCATCACCTTCATCATTAGATCACCTTCATCATTACATCACCCTTATTCTTGCATCACCTTCATCATTAGATCACCTTCATCATTAGATCACCTTCATCCTTACATTACCATTATTCTTGCATCACCCTTATTCTTGCATCACCTTCATCCTTACATCACCGTCATCTGTGCATTAACTTCATCATCATTAGATCACCTTCATCATTAGATCACCTTCATCATTAGATCACCTTCATCATTAGATCACCTTCATCCTTACATTACCATTATTCTAGCATCACCCTTATCTGCATACCTTCATCCATCACCTTCATCCTTACATCACCTTCATCCTTACATCACCGTCATCTGTGCATTAACTTCATCATCACATCACCATCATCCTTTAATTATCATTACCTCCCATCCTTATATTACTTTCATCATTATAGTAACGTTTCCGTTATCCTTTCATCGCCTTCTTCCTTATATTACCTTCTCTTCTCTTTCATCGTTATATTTCATTGTCTTTTATTTTTGTGTTTTCTTATCTTGTATTACAATCTCCAACTGTCTCTTTGAGTTCTATTTTCTCAATCATATTATTGTATTCTTTCTGTATCTATTTTCTCAATCATATCATTGTATTCTTTCTGTATCTATTTTCTCAATCATATTATTTATTTCTTCTGTATCTATTTTCTCAATCATATCATTGTATTCTTTCTGTATCTATTTTCTAATCATTTATTACTTATTCTTTCTGTTCTATTTTCTCAATCATATCATTGTATTCTTTCTGTATCTATTTTCTCAATCATATTGTATTCTTTCTGTATCTATTTTCTCAATCATATTATTGTATTCTTTCTGTATCTATTTTCTCAATCATATCATTGTATTCTTTCTGTATCTATTTTCTCAATCATATTATTGTATTCTTTCTGTATCTATTTTCTCAATCATATCATTGTATTCTTTCTGTATCTATTTTCTCAATCATATTATTGTATTCTTTCTGTATCTATTTTCTCAATCATATCATTGTATTCTTTCTGTATCTATTTTCTCAATCATATTGTATTCTTTCTGTATCTATTTTCTCAATCATATTATTGTATTCTTTCTGTATCTATTTTCTCAATCATATCATTGTATTCTTTCTGTATCTATTTTCTCAATCATATTATTGTATTCTTTCTGTATCAATTTTCCTTCCTCCCCCTCCTCTCCCTTCTCTCTCTCTCTCTCTCTCTCTTTACATTCCTGTTGTTGTCATTCATTATTCGTTTTCCATGTATAGCTCTAGCCAGTTCTATGTCTCATTAAATGTTTTATTTCAACAATACATTTCCAATTTTTCAATTCTTTCTCCACCGTTACTGTCTCCCATCATCTATTTTCTTCTGTCTTCTTGAACCAGATACTTGTCCTCTTTTGATTGAGGTTTGTATTTGTTTTTGCTAAATTTTTTAAGATCTTTCATCGACTGCTTCAATTTTTTTTTTTTTACCTTTCTGTGTCTACTTTGTTGCATGTATCATTTTTTACTGCCCGCTAGCCCATCGTGTTCATAGCGCGTTGGACGACGGGTGACAAGCCCCCTATTAGTGCAGTTCAATTCCGCGGGCTGGCAGAAAAGTCACATGTTCTCCAGATTTACGGTGTTCGTGGTACCGAACCGAAGGGTTACGATGTCCATGGCACCGAGCCGAAGAGCTGAAAGCTCAAGAGCTTCTGGATCGGAAAAAATCATTTTTCACTACTCATTCCTTCCCCCGTCTATCAGAAATGTACAGTCGATTGCGATGGTGTATAATTCAACATTCACTTTTACCTGTGCAATCACATTTTATTCTCATTACAACAGGTAAGGTAGTAGAATACTTCAAATAGAACGTGATGAATGAACACAAATAACAGATGTAGCCTTAAGCGGTAGTGAACTCGATCACAACCCAAGCATACCTGGTTCAAACACCGCGACAGGCAGTTTGGAGGCAAATTCGTTCGCGTGTGTTTTTTACGAATGGTAAAAATAGACACCACCGTTCGGAAAGCAATAGCAAACTATTGAACATATAAGTGGTGCCTAGAAAATCGACGCGTCATTTAGTGAGGCTGATGGCTAACCCCTGTCGTGGCCTACGATAACATAAGACCGGCGGGCTCAGGTAAAAAATTATAGGAAATGAGACCACAACTATCGCATGACCCTCGCATTGTAGTGTTGTTGTATATAGAGAAATTCCTTTTTAAAACAACATAACATGTTAAATCAAGGTTATATTATGTTACAAGTTAGTTTAAAGTTAAGAAAAATATTATGTTACAAGTTAGTTTAAAGTTAAGAAAAATATTATGTTACAAGTTAGTTTAAAGTTAAGAAAAATATTATGTTACAAGTTAGTTTAAAGTTAAGAAAAATATTATGTTACAAGTTAGTTTAAAGTTAAGAAAAATATTATGTTACAAGTTAGTTTAAAGCTAAGAAAAATATTATGTTACAAGTTAGTTTAAAGCTAAGAAAAATATTATGTTACAAGTTAGTTTAAAGTTAAGAAAAATATTATGTTACAAGTTAGTTTAAAGCTAAGAAAAATATTATGTTACAAGTTAGTTTAAAGCTAAGAAAAATATTATGTTACAAGTTAGTTTAAAGCTAAGAAAAATATTATGTTACAAGTTAGTTTAAAGCTAAGAAAAATATTATGTTACAAGTTAGTTTAAAGCTAAGAAAAATATTATGTTACAAGTTAGTTTAAAGTTAAGAAAAATATTATGTTACAAGTTAGTTTAAAGCTAAGAAAAATATTATGTTACAAGTTAGTTTAAAGCTAAGAAAATATTATGTATGACAAGTTCTTTAAAGCAAAAAAATATTATGTTACAAGTTAGTTTAAAGCTAAGAAAAATATCTGTATTATTCACATTTTTCAGCAATAAATAACCATAAACTCATAGAATTGAGTCAAATTGCAAAAAAAGCAAACATATACAAAAATCAGCCGCCATTAAACATGAATTTTCGATTTCCCGTCTGAGCTAGTTACCATGTTACTCAGGACTAGGACAGACCATGTTACTCGGACTAGGACAGGACCATGTTACTCAGGACTAGGACAGGACCATGTTACTCTGGACTAGGACAGGACCATGTTACTCGGGACTAGGACAGGACCATGTTAATCAGGACTAGGACAGGACCATGTTAATCTGGACTAGGACAGGACCATGTTACTCAGGACTAGGACAGGACCATGTTACTCAGGACTAGGACAGGACCATGTTACTCGGGACTAGGACAGGACCATGTTACTCGGGACTATGACAGGACCATGTTACTCAGGACTAGGACATGACCATGTTACTCAGGACTAGGACAGGACCATGTTACTCGGGACTAGGACAGGACCATGTTACTCGGGACTAGGACATGACCATGTTACTCGGGACTAGGACATGACCATGTTACTCAGGACTAGGACAGGACCATGTTACTCAGGACTAGGACAAGACCATGTTACTCAGGACTAGGACAGGACCATGTTACTCAGGACTAGGACAGGACCATGTTACTCAGGACTAGGACAGGACCATGTTACTCAGGACTAGGACAGGACCATGTTACTCAGGACTAGGACAGGACCATGTTACTCAGGACTAGGACAGGACCATGTTACTCAGGACTAGGACAGGACCATGTTACTCAGGACTAGGACAGGACCATGTTACTCCGGACTAGGACAGGACCATGTTACTCAGGACTAGGACAGGACCATGTTACTCAGGACTAGGACAGGACCATGTTACTCAGGACTAGGACAGGACCATGTTACTCGGACTAGGACAGGACCATGTTACTCGGGACTAGGACAGACCATGTTACTCGGACTAGGACAGGACCATGTTACTCAGGACTAGGACAGGACCATGTTACTCCGGACTAGGACAGGACCATGTTACTCAGGACTAGGACAGGACCATGTTACTCAGGACTAGGACAGGACCATGTTACTCAGGACTAGGACATGACCATGTTACTCAGGACTAGGACAGGACCATGTTACTCAGGACTAGGACAGGACCATGTTACTCAGGACTAGGACATGACCATGTTACTCAGGACTAGGACAGGACCATGTTACTCAGGACTAGGACAGGACCATGTTACTCAGGACTAGGACAGGACCATGTTACTCAGGACTAGGACAGGACCATGTTACTCAGGACTAGGACATGACCATGTTACTCGGGACTAGGACATGACCATGTTACTCGGGACTAGGACAGGACCATGTTACTCGGGACTAGGACAGGACCATGTTACTCGGACTAGGACAGGACCATGTTACTCAGGACTAGGACATGACCATGTTACTCAGGACTAGGACATGACCATGTTACTCAGGACTAGGACAGGACCATGTTACTCAGGACTAGGACATGACCATGTTAATCATGTTACCAGGAGCCACGGTAGTATAAAGGGGATTCCACGATTTTCATTTTTCCACTAGCAAATGAACCTCATAAAATAAGATATATATATATATATATATATATAATATATATATATATATATAATATATATATATATATATATCCGTCAACAAATAAGGAGACAGCACACGCATTACAGTTGTTTAATGATGTTACGTGCTCTACTATGTTCCACTCCCGGGGATACACCCCCTTCCAATGTTTGATGATATTACTACTATATATGCACTCCACTGTGTTAAGACGTGGTTTTGCCCATCACACAAGGTAAGATCCTCGTACTGTAATTAGTCTTCAAACTTCAACATGTACCTCCTGCTTTGTGTCTTCAATCACTTTGTCTTAATCGTTTCTCCTGCCATACTGGCACTTTTTTTTCTCTCTGATGTGCAGCTACCGGTATAATGTGGACGCTCGTGTATGTTGTTCTTGTTCCTAGCGGTGTTTTACTTTATCTGTGCCAGTGTTTCTGCCGCCTTAACCAATATAGTGAGATGGTTGGGCTGAAAATAAATCAGAAGAAAACTGAAGTAATGACTCTGAACATAGCAACCCCAGCACCAGTCAAACTAGAAGGTAAAATCCTCCGAGATACAACCGCTTTCACATACCTTGGAAGTGTTATTAGCAATGAAGGAGGCGCTGGATTTGACATTAAAAACAGAGTGAGTAAGGCACGAAGTGCATTCATGACCCTTCATCCCTCCTGGAAATCTGCCCAATACAGCATCAGAACCAAGACTAGTATCTACAACAGCTGTGTGCTGTCAACATTGCTGTACGGATCGGAATGCTGGAAAATGACAGAACAGGATATGTCCAGACTCTCCACCTTTCATACAACTTGTCTGCGAAAAATCTTACGCGTGTACTGGCCGACTACTATCTCGAACCAAGAATTGCTTGCACGATGCCAACAAGAAAATATGGGCACTATCATCCGAAGACGACGCTGGAGATGGATTGGACATGTGATGCGCATGGAGACTGGCTCCGACACGAAAACTGCACTGAGATGGACTCAGAGGGTAGACGAAAGCGTGGAAGACCCAAGACGACCTGGAGGAGAACGATAGAGCAAGAACTGAAGGAAATGAATCATAGCTGGAACACAATACAGAGGAAGGCCATGAACAGGGAAGAATGGTGTGCGTTTGTTGCTGCCCTAAACGCCAAGGGCGTAACAGGCTAAAGAGAGAGTGCTAGTGTTTCTCTCTTATATGAGGTTCTGTATGTTTTCTGTGGAATCAAGTCTTATGTGAGTTTCTGTGAGCTTTCTGTTCGTCTTGTCTGTGTGTTTCATATTATCTTGAGTATAATCAATGTATATTTACTCATAGAGTGTCTGTAGACGCTAGTTCATCTAACTCAGTGTTTCCCAAAGTGATCGACTCGCCCTGTGGGCACTGAAGCTTCCAGGGGGCGATGGTGGGTTCAGAAGCATTTGGGAGCAGTTAATTTATAATGATTTTGCGATTGAATAATCATAAAAATTTGAATTCTGCATTTTAATTCATTATATGCCCATCTTACACGATCCATTATTTCATCAATTTTCTATTTCTTGTATATAATCATTTGAAAAATGACCATGAATGACAGTATTATATATCAATTTTCTATGTCAAAGTAAAAATAGAGCATATATATATATATATATATATATATATATATGTGTGGAGGGGGCATTGGCAAACTTATAATGGGGAGGGGCGTTACAAAGTATATGTCGTGCAAAGTGGGCGATGGGCCGAAAATGTTTGGGAATGTATGATCTAACTGAAAGTATCTGTGTTAGATCACTTATACAGTAGCTGCGACGACAGTTCCAAAAAAATATAATATGCCGGGAAATGATAAATAATCATGTTTTTTTTCCTGTCAAATGTATAACAAAGTCTAACAGCATTTTCACACTATCATATACTATGGGCCACTACAATACAGGAGTTAGTGCACTTTATTCGTATAGGCATGGTCACAAGTTTGAAATCCTTCATTGCAATGAGATTGTTTCCAAATATAAGGACTGTCGAGACGACCTAGTCTCAATTGGATGCCGTTTCTGCCGACAGAGGCTGAGCCATATAAGGACACCCAGTGCAATAAAAATCATTCCTTTGCCTGTAGACACTATTATCTAATCACTTTAGTATTGACATGTGTAGTATTTCAAATTATGTCCATATTATATCATCCTTTGTTAATAATTGTACTCAGCTTGACTTAGCTTTTAAATCTAAATTTTAGCCCGTCTCAGCGTTAATTAAATCTTTAATAATCACAATGACAGTAGATTTTAATTGTATATTATATCATCCGTTCTAAGAGATAGGTCCTGGTTTCTAATGCACTGGTAGGATAATTTGTGTTCTGATGTAACATCACTCCATCTTCGTAGGCTCCTTCTTCTCTTCACTAGTTTACTTTTTGGATGTGGGGAATAAACCGTGGTTCTTGTTCAATGCACATAGCTATTTTAATTGTTGTTCTTGTTATCAAATTCTATAACTGGTTTCACATCCAGGGTCCTCCTGACATTTTCTTTTCATTTCTTTAAACCCGTTGTCTCTTATTGTCACACCTGCATCTCTTCTAAGACACCTCATCTCTGTCGTTATGATTTTCCGTTCATTAGCTGCTGTTATTGGCCAACCAGAAAAGCACTTGGAAGTAAAGGCGTCCGGCGTGATGCTGACATTATCCTATCTTGTAATATTGTTAAGCATGCACACTTTACTGAGTCAGCGACGTCTCAGATGGCTGGGGCACATGTGCCGTATGAGCGATGATATAATCCCAAAGAACATTCTATATGGTCAACTCGCATCTGGTGCTAGACAGCATGGGCGCCCATTATTACGCTTCATTGACACCTGCAAGCGTGATCTAACTTCATGCGGCATAGACAAAAAACACTGGGAGCGGCTGGCCAAAGACAGACAAGCATGGCGAGCGGCAGTGAGGGGGCGGCTCAAAAAGAAAAGAAGAAAAACAACATCACATGTGGAGGCAAAAGAGAGCAGAGAGAACATCCCATGTATTGGCTCTAGTCTCCAGTTTTACCTGCAGCAACTGTGGCAAGGATTGCCACTCCAGAATAGGCCATTACAGCCACAAGAAACGTTATGATTCAGCACAGAACATACTACGTGACGCAAACCTATTGTCTCCTGAGACAAAGAGGCCAATGATGATGAATATTGTTATCATTTTAATCATTATTGATGGATTTAATATTTTAACTGTAATTCTATTGTATAATAATTGTATTGTCTAGTATCTAATGTATTGTTGGTCGATGTAGACACTACGGCCAATCCTCTATCTACTTAAACATCCAGTTCCTCGTGTTAAGCTAGGGACAGTGTTTTGACTAGACAGTCCATATTGATTATGAGTATAGAAAACCAGACCACGGTTTGATGTAACAGGCGTGCATGTATGCATGCATATGTGTACCTTAATGTTTGACTTGCGTTGCTGGGAAGCATTTCAAGTTAACAATCTGGATATATTTAGAGCCAAATTTAGGGCGTCTTCCTCTTTTGAATTGACTGTTTTACATGCTAGATTGTGTTTTACTTTAGATTGTGTTACTCTAGATTGTGTTTTACATGCTAGATTGTGTTTTATATGCTAGATTGTGTTTTACTTGTGATTGTGTTAATGCTAGATTGTGTTTTACTTGCTAGATTGTGTTTTACATGCTAGATTGTGTTTTACTTGCTGATTGTGTTTACATGCTAGATTGTGTTTTACATGCTAGATTGTGTTTTACTTGCTAGATTGTGTTTTACATGCTAGATTGTGTTTTACATGCTAGATTGTGTTTTACATGCTAGATTGTGTTTTACATGCTAGATTGTGTTTTACATGCTAGATTGTGTTGTATAGAAAGCAGTGTTTATTCTGTTAACATCATCTTCTTTCTTCTTCTTCGAACGCACCATATCGACCACCTGTTAAAACACTCTTTGTTATTTGTATGTGATCTGAGCCTAAGAGCGATTGTACGTTGTGCCAGTTATGCACCTACAAGCACTCCAACAAACCCGATTTCTGCTACGCTTTTAATTTACGAGGGTAGCTTCCTTAGGCCACTACCTCAATCGCCTCTTACGACATGCCGTGTAGGTCGCAGATTTACTATTATTTGCTCCCATTAAGAGCCCAGGCAGCAGACATGCGTGTGTCAACATCAAAGAAAGGAATCGCAATAACAACAGAACCCCTATCATCGTCGTCGTATCTTGTCTTATCACTTGTGCTGTGAAGCGTAGTGGGAAGTATCAGTTCTCGTTATTGGTCCAAGTGTGTAGCAGTGTTTGCTGTTAGACCATGTTGTCGTTATATTGCTACCATGCTGTCGTTATACTGCTGTCATGTTATTTATCCTATATGTCTCTTGACCTCCCTGGTACTCACAGACCAGATGTTAAATGCTAGTCAAATTGGCTTCATTCTCACACGATAGCTGAACCATATCTTTGGCCAGTCCACATAAGGCAGGCGTAGTTCAACAATTTTCTAATGTATGGGCCTTTCATCATATCTGTTCTGTTCGGTGTCTCAGTGATGAAGGGGTTAAAACATTTGTCTTTCATCATATCTGTTCTGTTCAGTGGCTCAGTGATGAAGGAGTTAAGACATTTGTCTTTCATCATATCTGTTCTGTTCAGTGATGAAGGGGTTAAGACATTTGTCTTTCATCATATCTGTTCTGTTCAGTGTCTCAGTGATGAAGGGGTTAAAACATTTGTCTTTCATCATATCTGTTCTGTTCAGTGATGAAGGGGTTAAGACATTTGTCTTTCATCATATCTGTTATGTTCAGTGTCTCAGTGATGAAGGAGTTAAGACATTTGTCTTTCATCATATCTGTTCTGTTCAGTGTCTCAGTGATGAAGGAGTTAAGACATTTGTCTTTCATCATATCTGTTCTGTTCAGTGATGAAGGGGTTAAGACATTTGTCTTTCATCATATCTGTTCTGTTCAGTGTCTCAGTGATGAAGGAGTTAAGACATTTGTCTTTCATCATATCTGTTCTGTTCAGTGATGAAGGGGTTAAGACATTTGTCTTTCATCATATCTGTTCTGTTCAGTGTCTCAGTGATGAAGGAGTTAAGACATTTGTCTTTCATCATATCTGTTCTGTTCTGTTGTTCTTTTATGAATTGCATAACTGGTTTCACATCCAGTCTCCTGATTTCTTCATTTCTAATGTTGTCTCTTATTGTCACACCTGCATCTCTTCTAAGACACCTCATCTCTGTCGTTATGATTTTCCGTTCATTAGCTGCTGTTATTGGCCAACCAGAAAAGCACTTGGAAGTAAAGGCGTCCGGCGTGATGCTGACATTATCCTATCTTGTAATATTGTTAAGCATGCACACTTTACTGAGTCAGCGACGTCTCAGATGGCTGGGGCACATGTGCCGTATGAGCGATGATATAATCCCAAAGAACATTCTATATGGTCAACTCGCATCTGGTGCTAGACAGCATGGGCGCCCATTATTACGCTTCATTGACACCTGCAAGCGTGATCTAACTTCATGCGGCATAGACAAAAAACACTGGGAGCGGCTGGCCAAAGACAGACAAGCATGGCGAGCGGCAGTGAGGGCGGCTCAAAAAGAAAAGAAGAAAAACAACATCACATGTGGAGGCAAAAGAGAGCAGAGAGAACATCCCATGTATTGGCTCTAGTCTCCAGTTTTACCTGCAGCAACTGTGGCAAGGATTGCCACTCCAGAATAGGCCATTACAGCCACATGAAACGTTATGATTCAGCACAGAACATACTACGTGACGCAAGACCTATTGTCTCCTGAGACAAAGAGGCCAATGATGATGAATATTGTTATCATTTTAATCATTATTGATGGATTTAATATTTTAACTGTAATTCTATTGTATAATAATTGTATTGTCTAGTATCTAATGTATTGTTGGTCGATGTAGACACTACGGCCAATCCTCTATCTACTTAAACATCCAGTTCCTCGTGTTAAGCTAGGGACAGTGTTTTGACTAGACAGTCCATATTGATTATGAGTATAGAAAACCAGACCACGGTTTGATGTAACAGGCGTGCATGTATGCATGCATATGTGTACCTTAATGTTTGACTTGCGTTGCTGGGAAGCATTTCAAGTTAACAATCTGGATATATTTAGAGCCAAATTTAGGGCGTCTTCCTCTTTTGAATTGACTGTTTTACATGCTAGATTGTGTTTTACATGCTAGATTGTGTTTTACATGCTAGATTGTGTTTTACATGCTAGATTGTGTTTTATATGCTAGATTGTGTTTTACTTGCTAGATTGTGTTTTACATGCTAGATTGTGTTTTACATGCTAGATTGTGTTTTACATGCTAGATTGTGTTTTACTTGCTAGATTGTGTTTTACATGCTAGATTGTGTTTTACATGCTAGATTGTGTTTTACTTGCTAGATTGTGTTTTACATGCTAGATTGTGTTTTACATGCTAGATTGTGTTTTACATGCTAGATTGTGTTTTACATGCTAGATTGTGTTTTACATGCTAGATTGTGTTGTATAGAAAGCAGTGTTTATTCTGTTAACATCATCTTCTTTCTTCTTCTTCGAACGCACCATATCGACCACCTGTTAAAACACTCTTTGTTATTTGTATGTGATCTGAGCCTAAGAGCGATTGTACGTTGTGCCAGTTATGCACCTACAAGCACTCCAACAAACCCGATTTCTGCTACGCTTTTAATTTACGAGGTAGCTTCCAGGCCACTACCTCAATCGCCTCTTACGACATGCCGTGTAGGTCGCAGATTTACTATTATTTGCTCCCATTAAGAGCCCAGGCAGCAGACATGCGTGTGTCAACATCAAAGAAAGGAATCGCAATAACAACAGAACCCCTATCATCGTCGTCGTATCTTGTCTTATCACTTGTGCTGTGAAGCGTAGTGGGAAGTATCAGTTCTCGTTATTGGTCCAAGTGTGTAGCAGTGTTTGCTGTTAGACCATGTTGTCGTTATATTGCTACCATGCTGTCGTTATACTGCTGTCATGTTATTTATCCTATATGTCTCTTGACCTCCCTGGTACTCACAGACCAGATGTTAAATGCTAGTCAAATTGGCTTCATTCTCACACGATAGCTGAACCATATCTTTGGCCAGTCCACATAAGGCAGGCGTAGTTCAACAATTTTCTAATGTATGGGCCTTTCATCATATCTGTTCTGTTCGGTGTCTCAGTGATGAAGGGGTTAAAACATTTGTCTTTCATCATATCTGTTCTGTTCAGTGGCTCAGTGATGAAGGAGTTAAGACATTTGTCTTTCATCATATCTGTTCTGTTCAGTGATGAAGGGGTTAAGACATTTGTCTTTCATCATATCTGTTCTGTTCAGTGTCTCAGTGATGAAGGGGTTAAAACATTTGTCTTTCATCATATCTGTTCTGTTCAGTGATGAAGGGGTTAAGACATTTGTCTTTCATCATATCTGTTATGTTCAGTGTCTCAGTGATGAAGGAGTTAAGACATTTGTCTTTCATCATATCTGTTCTGTTCAGTGTCTCAGTGATGAAGGAGTTAAGACATTTGTCTTTCATCATATCTGTTCTGTTCAGTGATGAAGGGGTTAAGACATTTGTCTTTCATCATATCTGTTCTGTTCAGTGTCTCAGTGATGAAGGAGTTAAGACATTTGTCTTTCATCATATCTGTTCTGTTCAGTGATGAAGGGGTTAAGACATTTGTCTTTCATCATATCTGTTCTGTTCAGTGTCTCAGTGATGAAGGAGTTAAGACATTTGTCTTTCATCATATCTGTTCTGTTCTGTTGTTCTTTTATGAATTGCATAACTGGTTTCACATCCAGTCTCCTGATTTCTTCATTTCTAATGTTGTCTCTTATTGTCACACCTGCATCTCTTCTAAGACACCTCATCTCTGTCGTTATGATTTTCCGTTCATTAGCTGCTGTTATTGGCCAACCAGAAAAGCACTTGGAAGTAAAGGCGTCCGGCGTGATGCTGACATTATCCTATCTTGTAATATTGTTAAGCATGCACACTTTACTGAGTCAGCGACGTCTCAGATGGCTGGGGCACATGTGCCGTATGAGCGATGATATAATCCCAAAGAACATTCTATATGGTCAACTCGCATCTGGTGCTAGACAGCATGGGCGCCCATTATTACGCTTCATTGACACCTGCAAGCGTGATCTAACTTCATGCGGCATAAAACAAAAACACTGGGAGCGGCTGGCCAAAGACAGACAAGCATGGCGAGCGGCAGTGAGGGGCGGCTCAAAAAGAAAAGAAAAACAACATCACATGTGGAGGCAAAAGAGAGCAGAGAGAACATCCCATGTATTGGCTCTAGTCTCCAGTTTTACCTGCAGCAACTGTGGCAAGGATTGCCACTCCAGAATAGGCCATTACAGCCACATGAAACGTTATGATTCAGCACAGAACATACTACGTGACGCAAGACCTATTGTCTCCTGAGACAAAGAGGCCAATGATGATGAATATTGTTATCATTTTAATCATTATTGATGGATTTAATATTTTAACTGTAATTCTATTGTATAATAATTGTATTGTCTAGTATCTAATGTATTGTTGGTCGATGTAGACACTACGGCCAATCCTCTATCTACTTAAACATCCAGTTCCTCGTGTTAAGCTAGGGACAGTGTTTTGACTAGACAGTCCATATTGATTATGAGTATAGAAAACCAGACCACGGTTTGATGTAACAGGCGTGCATGTATGCATGCATATGTGTACCTTAATGTTTGACTTGCGTTGCTGGGAAGCATTTCAAGTTAACAATCTGGATATATTTAGAGCCAAATTTAGGGCGTCTTCCTCTTTTGAATTGACTGTTTTACATGCTAGATTGTGTTTTACATGCTAGATGTGTGTTTACATGCTAGATTGTGTTTTACATGCTAGATTGTGTTTTATATGCTAGATTGTGTTTTACTTGCTAGATTGTGTTTTACATGCTAGATTGTGTTTTACATGCTAGATTGTGTTTTACATGCTAGATTGTGTTTTACTTGCTAGATTGTGTTTTACATGCTAGATTGTGTTTTACATGCTAGATTGTGTTTTACTTGCTAGATTGTGTTTTACATGCTAGATTGTGTTTTACATGCTAGATTGTGTTTTACATGCTAGATTGTGTTTTACATGCTAGATTGTGTTTTACATGCTAGATTGTGTTGTATAGAAAGCAGTGTTTATTCTGTTAACATCATCTTCTTTCTTCTTCTTCGAACGCACCATATCGACCACCTGTTAAAACACTCTTTGTTATTTGTATGTGATCTGAGCCTAAGAGCGATTGTACGTTGTGCCAGTTATGCACCTACAAGCACTCCAACAAACCCGATTTCTGCTACGCTTTTAATTTACGAGGGTAGCTTCCTTAGGCCACTACCTCAATCGCCTCTTACGACATGCCGTGTAGGTCGCAGATTTACTATTATTTGCTCCCATTAGGAGCCCAGGCAGCAGACATGCGTGTGTCAACATCAAAGAAAGGAATCGCAATAACAACAGAACCCCTATCATCGTCGTCGTATCTTGTCTTATCACTTGTGCTGTGAAGCGTAGTGGGAAGTATCAGTTCTCGTTATTGGTCCAAGTGTGTAGCAGTGTTTGCTGTTAGACCATGTTGTCGTTATATTGCTACCATGCTGTCGTTATACTGCTGTCATGTTATTTATCCTATATGTCTCTTGACCTCCCTGGTACTCACAGACCAGATGTTAAATGCTAGTCAAATTGGCTTCATTCTCACACGATAGCTGAACCATATCTTTGGCCAGTCCACATAAGGCAGGCGTAGTTCAACAATTTTCTAATGTATGGGCCTTTCATCATATCTGTTCTGTTCGGTGTCTCAGTGATGAAGGGGTTAAAACATTTGTCTTTCATCATATCTGTTCTGTTCAGTGGCTCAGTGATGAAGGAGTTAAGACATTTGTCTTTCATCATATCTGTTCTGTTCAGTGATGAAGGGGTTAAGACATTTGTCTTTCATCATATCTGTTCTGTTCAGTGTCTCAGTGATGAAGGGGTTAAAACATTTGTCTTTCATCATATCTGTTCTGTTCAGTGATGAAGGGGTTAAGACATTTGTCTTTCATCATATCTGTTATGTTCAGTGTCTCAGTGATGAAGGAGTTAAGACATTTGTCTTTCATCATATCTGTTCTGTTCAGTGTCTCAGTGATGAAGGAGTTAAGACATTTGTCTTTCATCATATCTGTTCTGTTCAGTGATGAAGGGGTTAAGACATTTGTCTTTCATCATATCTGTTCTGTTCAGTGTCTCAGTGATGAAGGAGTTAAGACATTTGTCTTTCATCATATCTGTTCTGTTCAGTGATGAAGGGGTTAAGACATTTGTCTTTCATCATATCTGTTCTGTTCAGTGTCTCAGTGATGAAGGAGTTAAGACATTTGTCTTTCATCATATCTGTTCTGTTCTGTTGTTCTTTTATGAATTGCATAACTGGTTTCACATCCAGTCTCCTGATTTCTTCATTTCTAATGTTGTCTCTTATTGTCACACCTGCATCTCTTCTAAGACACCTCATCTCTGTCGTTATGATTTTCCGTTCATTAGCTGCTGTTATTGGCCAACCAGAAAAGCACTTGGAAGTAAAGGCGTCCGGCGTGATGCTGACATTATCCTATCTTGTAATATTGTTAAGCATGCACACTTTACTGAGTCAGCGACGTCTCAGATGGCTGGGGCACATGTGCCGTATGAGCGATGATATAATCCCAAAGAACATTCTATATGGTCAACTCGCATCTGGTGCTAGACAGCATGGGCGCCCATTATTACGCTTCATTGACACCTGCAAGCGTGATCTAACTTCATGCGGCATAGACAAAAACACTGGGAGCGGCTGGCCAAAGACAGACAAGCATGGCGAGCGGCAGTGAGGGCGGCTCAAAAGAAAGAAGAAAACAACATCACATGTGGAGGCAAAAGAGAGCAGAGAGAACATCCCATGTATTGGCTCTAGTCTCCAGTTTTACCTGCAGCAACTGTGGCAAGGATTGCCACTCCAGAATAGGCCATTACAGCCACATGAAACGTTATGATTCAGCACAGAACATACTACGTGACGCAAGACCTATTGTCTCCTGAGACAAAGAGGCCAATGATGATGAATATTGTTATCATTTTAATCATTATTGATGGATTTAATATTTTAACTGTAATTCTATTGTATAATAATTGTATTGTCTAGTATCTAATGTATTGTTGGTCGATGTAGACACTACGGCCAATCCTCTATCTACTTAAACATCCAGTTCCTCGTGTTAAGCTAGGGACAGTGTTTTGACTAGACAGTCCATATTGATTATGAGTATAGAAAACCAGACCACGGTTTGATGTAACAGGCGTGCATGTATGCATGCATATGTGTACCTTAATGTTTGACTTGCGTTGCTGGGAAGCATTTCAAGTTAACAATCTGGATATATTTAGAGCCAAATTTAGGCGTCTTCCTCTTTGAATTGACTGTTTTACATGCTAGATTGTGTTTTACATGCTAGATTGTGTTTTACATGCTAGATTGTGTTTTACATGCTAGATTGTGTTTTACATGCTAGATTGTGTTTTACTTGCTAGATTGTGTTTTACATGCTAGATTGTGTTTTACATGCTAGATTGTGTTTTACATGCTAGATTGTGTTTTACTTGCTAGATTGTGTTTTACTTGCTAGATTGTGTTTTACATGCTAGATTGTGTTTTACTTGCTAGATTGTGTTTTACTTGCTAGATTGTGTTTTACATGCTAGATTGTGTTTTACATGCTAGATTGTGTTTTACATGCTAGATTGTGTTTTACATGCTAGATTGTGTTTTACATGCTAGATTGTGTTTTACATGCTAGATTGTGTTGTATAGAAAGCAGTGTTTATTCTGTTAACATCATCTTCTTTCTTCTTCTTCGAACGCACCATATCGACCACCTGTTAAAACACTCTTTGTTATTTGTATGTGATCTGAGCCTAAGAGCGATTGTACGTTGTGCCAGTTATGCACCTACAAGCACTCCAACAAACCCGATTTCTGCTACGCTTTTAATTTACGAGGGTAGCTTCCTAGCCACTACCTCAATCGCCTCTTACGACATGCCGTGTAGGTCGCAGATTTACTATTATTTGCTCCCATTAAGAGCCCAGGCAGCAGACATGCGTGTGTCAACATCAAAGAAAGGAATCGCAATAACAACAGAACCCCTATCATCGTCGTCGTATCTTGTCTTATCACTTGTGCTGTGAAGCGTAGTGGGAAGTATCAGTTCTCGTTATTGGTCCAAGTGTGTAGCAGTGTTTGCTGTTAGACCATGTTGTCGTTATATTGCTACCATGCTGTCGTTATACTGCTGTCATGTTATTTATCCTATATGTCTCTTGACCTCCCTGGTACTCACAGACCAGATGTTAAATGCTAGTCAAATTGACTTCATTCTCACACGATAGCTGAACCATATCTTTGGCCAGTCCACATAAGGCAGGCGTAGTTCAACAATTTTCTAATGTATGGGCCTTTCATCATATCTGTTCTGTTCGGTGTCTCAGTGATGAAGGGGTTAAAACATTTGTCTTTCATCATATCTGTTCTGTTCAGTGGCTCAGTGATGAAGGAGTTAAGACATTTGTCTTTCATCATATCTGTTCTGTTCAGTGATGAAGGGGTTAAGACATTTGTCTTTCATCATATCTGTTCTGTTCAGTGTCTCAGTGATGAAGGGGTTAAAACATTTGTCTTTCATCATATCTGTTCTGTTCAGTGATGAAGGGGTTAAGACATTTGTCTTTCATCATATCTGTTATGTTCAGTGTCTCAGTGATGAAGGAGTTAAGACATTTGTCTTTCATCATATCTGTTCTGTTCAGTGTCTCAGTGATGAAGGAGTTAAGACATTTGTCTTTCATCATATCTGTTCTGTTCAGTGATGAAGGGGTTAAGACATTTGTCTTTCATCATATCTGTTCTGTTCAGTGTCTCAGTGATGAAGGAGTTAAGACATTTGTCTTTCATCATATCTGTTCTGTTCAGTGATGAAGGGGTTAAGACATTTGTCTTTCATCATATCTGTTCTGTTCAGTGTCTCAGTGATGAAGGAGTTAAGACATTTGTCTTTCATCATATCTGTTCTGTTCAGTGTCTCAGTGATGAAGGAGTTAAGACATTTGTCTTTCATCATATCTGTTCTGTTCAGTGTCTCAGTGATGAAGGAGTTAAGACATTTGTCTTTCATCCTATCTGTTCTGTTCAGTGTCTCAGTGATGAAGGAGTTAAGACATTTGTCTTTCATCATATCTGTTCTGTTCAGTGTCTCAGTGATGAAGGAGTTAAGACATTTGTCTTTCATCATATCTGTTCTGTTCAGTGTCTCAGTGATGAAGGAGTTAAGACATTTGTCTTTCATCATATCTGTTCTGTTCAGTGTCTCAGTGATGAAGGGGTTAAGACATTTGTCTTTCATCATATCTGTTCTGTTCAGTGTCTCAGTGATGAAGGAGTTAAGACATTTGTCTTTCATCATATCTGTTCTGTTCAGTGTCTCAGTGATGAAGGAGTTAAGACATTTGTCTTTCATCATATCTGTTCTGTTCAGTGATGAAGGAGTTAAGACATTTGTCTTTCATCATATCTGTTCTGTTCAGTGTCTCAGTGATGAAGGAGTTAAGACATTTGTCTTTCATCATATCTGTTCTGTTCAGTGTCTCAGTGATGAAGGAGTTAAGACATTTGTCTTTCATCATATCTGTTCTGTTCAGTGTCTCAGTGATGAAGGAGTTAAGACATTTGTCTTTCATCATATCTGTTCTGTTCAGTGTCTCAGTGATGAAGGAGTTAAGACATTTGTCTTTCATCATATCTGTTCTGTTCAGTGATGAAGGAGTTAAGACATTTGTCTTTCATCATATCTGTTCTGTTCAGTGTCTCAGTGATGAAGGAGTTAAGACATTTGTCTTTCATCATATCTGTTCTGTTCAGTGATGAAGGGGTTAAGACATTTGTCTTTCATCATATCTGTTCTGTTCAGTGTCTCAGTGATGAAGGAGTTAAGACATTTGTCTTTCATCATATCTGTTCTGTTCAGTGTCTCAGTGATGAAGGAGTTAAGACATTTGTCTTTCATCATATCTGTTCTGTTCAGTGTCTCAGTGATGAAGGGGTTAAGACATTTGTCTTTCATCATATCTGTTCTGTTCAGTGTCTCGGTGATGAAGGAGTTAAGACATTTGTCTTTCATCATATCTGTTCTGTTCAGTGTCTCAGTGATGAAGGAGTTAAGACATTTGTCTTTCATCATATCTGTTCTGTTCAGTGTCTCAGTGATGAAGGAGTTAAGACATTTGTCTTTCATCCTATCTGTTCTGTTCAGTGTCTCAGTGATGAAGGGGTTAAGACATTTGTCTTTCATCCTATCTGTTCTATTCAGTGTCTCAGTGATGAAGGGGTTAAAACATTTGTCTTTCATCATATCTGTTCTGTTCAGTGTCTCAGTGATGAAGGGGTTAAAACATTTGTCTTTCATCATATCTGTTCTGTTCAGTGATGAAGGGGTTAAAACATTTGTCTTTCATCATATCTGTTCTGTTCAGTGTCTCAGTGATGAAGGGGTTAAGACATTTGTCTTGCGTTCCGAGTGTGTGGTTCCAATCCGGCCATTGTTCAGTTCACAAGTTGCAATTTTCTTAGATCCGTATGGTTGTTACTGGAGATACGTAGTTCGTGCTTTGTACAACACGTTCAACAGCTGGCGTGCCATTTCTGTCAAGAGGAACGGGCCATATAGAAACCGGGTGCAATGAAGTTAATATTTTGTCTTTAGTCCCTGTATTATATCTGTTCTGGTAACACTGGTTACTAGCACCTCGTCTCACACGTACACACTGTGATCTTCTTTTTAGCCTTCTTTGATTCTATGCATGTTTATTTTTTTGAAACATTCATTCTTCTGTTACGTTTCAGATTCATCTGTTCCGTTTGGACTGTTTAAACCAGCGGTTCCCAAACTTGTTGTTACCGCACACCCCTTTTTAAATATATTTGACTGCCGCAGACCCCCACAAGTTTCTATTTATTAAAATGGACAGAAATGAATTATATGTTGTTTACAATAGTAAACAATGTTCTCAGACTACGGGAAACTTCAAATAATCTTTCATTTTGTCCTGTCAGACGTTTGGATTGGGGTATGGTCAGGATCCTTTGATTTCGCAGCGGAACTAGTTTACCACTGTTTTTATACATGTTTAAAAATGTATTTTTCTGTTTGAAATGTCAAAGATCATATTTTTCAAGCGCTGAGGACCCCTGTGAGTACAATGCGAACCACCGGGAGTCCTCGGACCAGTTTGGGCAACGCTGGTTTAAACGATTCATGTGTGAGCAAGCAAAACAATGTGGGCACAACATATCAAGAATTCTGCACATAATTCTGCTTTTAGTCAGCCGCAAGTTTCTAGAGGAAATGACGTCATCAACGTGTGCGTCTAGTCCTTGATCAGGACCAGAAATACTCCTTTAAACGAAATTATTTCCTCGTGTGTTTTTTTTTAAACCTTGCCTTGAGTGTTGCATACCTTCATTTTACTCACCAGTTTCTCATCCCCACACCAGTTTGTCATCCCCACACCAGCTTGTGTCTGTTTAAAACGATATATACGCATATGTATGCTACCTTTCGTGATTTCGTTTGATTTCTTTATCCAAGCATTTCTACCACGTGTTTGTTTACAAATTAATTTGATGAAATCTGACACAATACGCTCATTCATTTTTTTCATCATGTTTTGAAATTATTTTTTGTTTGTTTTGTATCATTTGCTTGATAAATCCATTGTGATTGAAACGTTGATTTTTTTCTGTTGTATTTCGTTAAGCCACCGTTCTTTGTGGTTCAATCTGGGTAGTTTAATCATTAATGAATAATGTGTGTTTGTTCTGCTAAGTAAACTTTAATTAAATGTGGTCTCTTCTTCTTCTTTGCGTTCGTTCTTTACGATCAATTTTAATCACTCTTTGTGATATGTTTGATCTTTGCCAAGAACGTGTATACGTTGCACATTGGTTTGGTAGGCCCCGAAACACATATTCTACAGAAATGTGGTCTATATGGCTAGGTAGTTAAGCCGTTGTCTTCCGTTCCGAAGCTCGATGATTCGAATCCAGATCGCACTTTTCTGTTCACGTGTGCATTTTTTCTAGAGACCACGATGATTGTTGTCGGAACTACGGAGTTCATGCTTTGTGCATTACTCTCGGCATGTGGCGTACCATTTCTGCGAACAGGGATCGAGCCAATGATATAAAACAACCCGGTGCAATGAAGTCAATCCTTTGGTTTTAGACCCTCTTTAGGCCTGTCTGCCCAGCGTGTTCGTAGCGCGTTGGACTACTGGTGACTACCCCTCTGTGTGTGCGGGTTCAATTCCGCGGGATGGCAGAAAAAGCCACAGATTCCCCAGATTTACTGTGTTCGTGGCACCGAACCGAAGGTTACGATGTCCATGGCACCGAGCCGAAGAGCTGAAAAGCTCAAGTGCTTCTGGATCGGAAAAAAAACCTCTTTAGACTTTAATGAAATAATATTGCATGTCAGCAGTTTCTGAATATTTCATCTGTTGATGTCGTTATGAACATTTACCTTCACAAATGTGTTCACCTTATCCCTTAACACGTTCGTTTTACCGTATGTGAAAAGTGCATTAAATGCCAATATTTGCTACTGACGCACGTGTTACTATTGCGTGCGCGGATCCGTGGTTTGGATAATGTGAGAAACCGTGGACTTTCCTGTCTTGGTTCATGGTTGGCTTAGCCAATTTGTGCCATAATGGCGGTTTTGTGAGCAAAATGATGTTTCACAAAACCTGGGTCTGCACCAGTAATTAGAAACTCCGCGAACTTATGTTGTAAAATAAAACTGATTATTTTGTTTTAATTTTACTTGTAAAAATAAATTACTGTAGGGTAGGGAAGCGGGTGGGAATGGGGCATCGTTGGCGAGAATATCTATGTAAAGCATGAACTTGAAGCCACGACGTGTTAAAAAATAAATTGAAAACTACCGGCATATCTCCACACAGATGGCATCATTGCTGTACTACTTACAGCTTTAGTTGGTCAAGTTTGTTCTATCAAATGTTTCAAGAAACGGGGTTTTTTTAAAAATAAGTTTGTTTATTCGGTTGATACTACTCCATGCGATATCTCCATCGCAATCTTTTTAAAACTTTTTATCTATTAATTTGAACTTTTTAATGTTTTGTTTATATATATGACACTGTTGATGTGTATGAAAGTGATGCACAGTGAAAACTGAAATGTGATCAATCAACAAGTGCCATGCCTGAAGGCGTACGCGATTCTGTCTCTCCACATCCCTCTCTCTATATATCTCTGTCTCCTTTGTGCAGTTAATCAGCTCTGATGTCGATATTTTGTTGAACCACTAAGTCAGATCATCCAACATCTTCTCCCTCTGTCTTCTTAGATTTCTCCCTCCTTGAATTTTACCCGTTGTCATCAAATGTTCTAAGCCTCATCTTCGCATTATATGCCCGAAGAACCTTGATTGTCTGATTCTTATTCTTTTGATAAGGTTTCTTTGTGTGCAGGTCTGTTTTTAAAACCTTATCATTTGTTTTCTTATCTGTCCATGACATTTTCAGCATTCTTCTGTAAACCCACATCCCTGGCTTACAATGATGTTATTGATTGTTTGTTCATTGTCCATGATTCGCTGCCATACATAAGTATTTATTCAATATACTACTGGACTACTCGTTTCCGTAGTGTCATTGGTATTGAATTCACGCATAGTGTGTTTTTCCTTTTCATAAAAGCTGCTTTCGTTTGAGCTATTCTACTCCTAATCTTTGTTTTACATCTTCCATCTGATGTTAGGAATGTTCCCAGATACTCAGATCGATAGACTTGTTTCAGTGTTGTGTTATTTATTGTGATATTGCTTTGTGCTGTTTTCTATTCCTTGGAGATAACCATTACCTCTGTTTTCTTCATATTCATGCTTAATCCTTTCTTTTCATTTTTCTCCTACTATTATGTCTATCAAGTCTTGTAGATATTGTTCATTTGTCATAATGAGAATTGTGTCACCGTGATGTGATGCACCCTGAAAAAACAATGAAATATTAATTTCTAATGTGTTTTAGATGATGTTTTACCATTCTTATATTTGCATATTCATCTAATGCATTAAAAAAAACTCAATATGTTAGAAAAATAGTTAGTTACAAGTTCAAATTTATTCAGAAAAAACTGTCTTCATCAAGTAAAACAATGAAAATGCAGAAAATACTTTTACGAGACATGTTGGAATGTAGGTGGGTGTTATTCAACAACGAATGATATTTTCTGATCATTTATGTGCATACTAAATTAAACAAAACTATGCAAACAAATTTTTTTTTACATTCCACTCGAAATGTATGCTTGAGGAGGCAAAAATAGTTACTGACAAATACTTAGTTTCTCCTCTTTCATGTAAATCATAGGTTCCCAAAGTGGGCGTACAGCTCCCACACCCAGTGGGCGCTGAACCCTTGGGGGGTTTAAGTGTGTTCAGAAGCATGTTGAGGTGTTCAGACGATCTAGGGTCAGGGGCTCCTTATTGAAGAAATTAATTATATATATTTTTAAATAAATTATTTTCGTGAATTTACAATTGAATAACTTTTCAAGATGAAGCATGGATTAACCACTACTTTTTCAATACTTTAACCGCATAAGCAGTAATGTATTATTAGAGTTGCTATTTACGTTGAAAATATCAAACCGCTTGAACGCTGAAAACTGTTATAATGGAGGACGGGGAGGGGGGCGTTACAACATTTATGTCTCGCGAAGTGGGCGGTGGCCCGAAAAGGTTTGGGAACCTATCATGTAAAGCAATGTTTTTTTTTATATATTGAGACGCACGGACCAATTACAGTTGAGGCGCGGGCTCCGTGTGGCAATTGCAATAATAATAACAAATTTATATTAATAGTAATGTAATAAAGATAATAACATATGAAAAGTGAATCCAGACTAAACGTTTGATTTTTAATTTTGTTTATTACGCAAACAAACACTAAATGAAACATACTATTATTCAGAAATACTTTTTTAACACTAAATGAAACATACTATTATTCAGAAATACTTTTTTAACACTAAATGAAACATACTATTATTCAGAAATACTTTTTTAACACTAAATGAAACATACTATTATTCAGAAATACTTTTTTTTTTTAAATAATGTTTAGCGTTAAAGTTGTCGGAGTAAAATAAGGTGCGCTAGTGATGTATCACAACGTCCGCGGGCCCCGCGTAGGACGGCGCTGAAAAGGAAATGTGATCTGCTGATTTCATTCTACCAAACAAGTCCTGACACGCTTCTTACGTTTTCTTTATGGAGATAAACAATCCTTCACGTACAATAAATTGATAAAGACATCAACTCGCTCGAGAGAAAAAACAACACATGAAGTCGTCTAAGGATTGATGTCTGTAAGATTGACACCTGATAATGTACACGAATTGGGGCATCGCCAATTCGCAGACAATAAGTCAAATTGAGACACAACGTTAGCAGCAATGATTCATCCCCTGGATGTGATTCACAGAATAAGGTCATACCAGTTTCTTGTGTACGCTTTCGGCATAATGTCTCACGCACTGAGAATTTATAAATACATGAGAAGAAATCTAGAAGAATTTTAGTGTAGTCAATGAGATTGTATGTTTGTATGTAGTTTATTTTTATGTTGTTACGACATTCCAAGTCGGAAACTGGGAATTATGTTATGAACTTTTTGTTTTATCGACACAAGGGAAGACTGCAGTAAACCTATATATGTACCAAAAGGAGGAAAACGTAAGACGAAGTAGATAGTTTTACATAGTAAAAAACAACATACAGTAACATTTCGACCACAATGCCTTTATCATGCCATAGCCACTGCAAGCAAATTTCGAATGTTGAATTGACAAAATATAAATGTTCCATTGGGAAACAGAGAGAGAGAGAGACGGAGAGAGAGAGAAGAGATGATGTATTAGAAATGTCAAATATATGTTTGTTTGTTTATTTATAAACATGAAAAGTTATTGAACAAATGCTTATATCAAAATGATCGTACTTATTGTTGAAGGTTGGTTTTTATTGCATTCAATGATTCATGTGGTAAAACAATCATTACCACCCAGCATCGCTGTGAAATATGGACAGTCCATCACACACTTGATAGTATTCAAACACTCCCTCCTGGTGCAATACATATTCCGAATATTATTCCTTGAATTTCTTCCATTTCGCCATGATCCGTGTTGGCTATCAATAAATATTGTGTGTAGTCATTACTGATTCACTTTCTGTTTCAGAATTTGTTTCGAAATAATTTATATTATTCTTGTTTCTGGAAATATTGAATAATGTGACCAAGATTAAATATCACATTCAAATTGAAGATATTCACCAACAGATGTTACTTGATGTTTACTTCATATCAGATTTGTATATGAATTTGATAATAAATACAGACTTGTAGAGAAGAGCTAGATTAAAAATCAGTACACATGGAAGTTAAAGAGTGAAAGTGGATATTTTCTTCTTAGAACGCTCCATATCGACCGCTTGTTAAACCACTCTTATGATCTGTATGTGATCTGAGCCTAAGAGCGATTGTACGTTGTGCCAGTTATGCGCCTATAAGCACATCCGATTTCTGCGACGCTTTTTGTTTACTAGGTAGTTTCCTAGGCCTCTAGCTCAGTCGTTTCTTACGACATGCCTTGTAGGTCACAGTGTTACTATTCTTGCTCCCTTACGAGCACCGACAACACATGGGCGAAGGAATATGATTTGGAAAATGCTCTGTAAAAAAATTCTGCAAACTTTCCAGATATGTACTTGAATGGAACCCACAGGGGAATATAATAATATATAGTCAAAGAATAGATGATGAGGAACAGTAGAAAATGACGCTGAACCCTTTGTGGGCAGAGCTGAGAAGACGGTACAGAATATTCGTTTTTGTATGCCCGGTATGACCTCTGACTGATAATTTTTATTTCGTGAAGGCTTGTTTTTTTTATCACCACTGTTCCTCGCCATTCATGTGTGTCTTACTCCGACTTAAGAGAAACTTGAAATGTAGACCCACAAGTGACGGATCAGGGTTTCTTGTAGAGCAGCAATGTACCGTGTGCACGACGAGAATTCTTCAACCCTGAATTTCCACGACACATAGCCACTAGCGTAGCATGTTATCAACTTCGCTATTGGTGACCCCAGTACAGAATATAATTCGGTTAATAACGACAATTGCAGAACAGTGTCCCTTCCACAGAACTAAGAGTTTTAATAATATATGTATTAGTAGCAGTTATGTTTGTTTCTCTATATATATATATATATATGGATGATTCGATGGTGACTAGTTTTTTGGTTTTTTTTTAACCGATCCAGCATTGAGCTTTCAGTTCTTCGACTCGGTGTCGTGGATATCGTACCCTTCGTTTCGGTGCCACGAACACCGTGAATCTGGTGAACCTGTGGCTTTTCTGCCAGCCCGCGGAATTGAACCCGCGCTCAAAGGGAGCTTGTCGCCCGTAGTCCAACACGCTACGAACACGCTGGGCAGACGGGCAGGGTGACTAGCTAAAGATGATGACAATATTTCTAGACAGTGCTGGTGTTACTAAAGCTTTTACTGCAATAGGATGAAGGGTTCCAGAAATTGTATTGATTCCTTTCATGTCATCACAAGTGAAGACAAGAGAATAAATAATAATAATTCCTCTCCTACCGTTATACGTTACATAGGGCCTGCAAATAATTTCTCCATACCGCTCTATCCTGGGCAACTCGCTCAATCTCTTCCATGGAACTGAGACCGATATGTCTTGTCTCCTCAGAAAAGTTCGTTTCAGGGACTCCTTAGGACGTCTTCTTTCTTGAACCCTTTGCTCCCACTTCGATGCCTGCTTTGATATTCTGTGATTATTTTTCTCAAGGTATGTCAACATATCTCCATCTTCTCCTTCTTATAACAGTTGTTACTAGTGGTTGACCAGGCATTTCTCTGATTTCATCACTTCTAAATTCATCCCATTTTATGTTCATATTTTTCGCAGACATCTATTTTCAAATGCATTCAACTTGCTTTCTGTATCAGACAAGAGAATAAAAGAGATTATTACAACTATTTCGAATATTTATTTCGTAAAGTTGTAAATAAAACCAAAATATACTTTAATTAATTCGTCTTGTCACACATGCAATGGGAAGTGCGAGCTTGCATTTATTTCATTTACGCTCCGAATCGTGGCACAAGTTACCCAAACTGCATTTTGTATCTCCTTCTCTACGTTCAATTTAGACATGCATTTGGTATTGATTGCCAGCTCGCATTATATTTTCTTACATTTAATAGCATTCACTACGTGTGTGCTAGTGGTCACAAAAGCGTTACTCAATATCGGGACAGATAATATCCTGTTGTAATGCTATTCCAACCTTGTAAAATCTATGCTACTTCCCTGACTGAATACGTCACGCGCAGCTTGGTAGCCACCAATATTGAACATCTCAGCATCCAAAAGCCCATTCACTAATTGACATTAAGCTCCAAGTGTATACGTGATTGATAACCTAGAATTACCAAGCAAGACTTGGGAATTATGACATTATCTAAGCTCAAACTAATGGCAACATCCCTGTATAGTTTGTTTCTTCTTCTTCTTCAAACTGTTCCATATCGATCACTTGTTAACCACTCTTTGTGATTTGTATGTGATCTTAGCCTAAGAGCGATTGTACGTTGTGTCAGTTATGCGTCTACAAGGCCACATCCGATTTCTGCGATACTTTTTATTTACTAACTTCCCTGGGCCACTACCTCAGTCGCCTCTTACGATATGCTTTGTAGGTCGCAGTGTTACTATTCTTTGCTCCCCCGCGAGCCCTACAACACACAGGCGGTATAGTTTATCTAGTAGCCAGCCGCATCAGAGATCGCTGAAGAAGAAGAATATGAAGCTTCACAGTGCATTCGAAATGTGGGAGTGATGATGTTTTATAATTAAGACAGATGTGGATTTGAAACGGGTACAATTAATACATCTTAAGAAACTGCTGTATTTAACTCATAGTGTACGTACAGCGTCTACAAATACAGTTTGTGCTTACATACAGTTGCCATGATGTTTTCTCAGTTTAATTAACATTACTATCTTAGACAGTGTCGGTATTATGATTTGGTGAACTTTACAGGGGGTATTTGATGGTTCATTTTTGGTACTTCTGAGATCAGCTACGTGATGGCGCGCACGCGAGCACTCACTCTCACATCTGTTGCTCACGGTAGAAATAAAACGTGGGAGTGGGTGTGACCTGAAAGTATGGGCACTTAACTCTTTGTTTATTCAATATGGTTAATTGTTGATGGTGAGGCTAAGAAATGTTTCCACTTGACACTAATACAGAGAGATTTTACACACACACACACACACAAAAGTCAGTTCTTGAAATATCTCCATTTTTGCTTTACCTTGATTTGCGAAGTCGAAAAACTAAAGACATTAACAGTTATGTGTTCCTACATGTAGAATACTTTTGCATTAATTTTTTCTAGTAATATATATTTCAACGCTATGCTTTTTTTTTTTTTCTTCTTCTCTCTCTCTCTCTCTCTCTCTTCTTTTCTATCTATCTCCGTTACTACTGTCTCGTATGTACAATCTTTACTTGTAAGGTAACAGTGTTAGGGAATTGGATTCTATTACTAGATAATATAGGTTCAATTTTTATTGTTGTTTATTTGCCCTAGTCTACCTAGTTTAACATTGATCGATCCCTACCGTCACAAGCTGGTAAGTGTATGTTGAATTTGGTTACTTCGACGAGCCGGATAGAAACACGTCGCGGGCCAGATCTAGCCCACAGACCGGGAACTGCCCACTCTTGATGTAAAGTATTGTGTATTTGTCACCAGCGAATGATGTTTCCTTCTACTTCCTGTTTCCGATTCTCGACGAAGTTAATAGTGTACACTCTTTCTCTATGTGTGTCGTGACGTATCGCTTGTCCGTCCACATTCCTGTCGTTTTTTTCTTCAGGCTGGCGACTCGTTACAACGGGCTATGTTTCCAAAACTTCTGTTAAATTCCAAGATAGCGACAGGCATCAACAATATAAACGAGGAAATAAAAGAAGAGATGGAAGTGGTTGGGACATATATTAAGAATATCAAAGAACCAGACACACACATGGGGCTCTGAAATTAAGTCCGAGTGGCAAGAGGGGTGAAGGAAGACCTAGACAGACATAGAGACTAACTCTAGACAGAGAAAGTAACTCTAGACAGAGAAAGAGAAGAGGCGGGAAAGATCTGGAATGAACTGCGCTGGCTTTCTCATGACAGATCTGGTTGGAGAGAATATGTTGATGTCTTATGCAGGAGCTAAGATAATAGAAGTTTCAGAGATGTAGATGTAACAAACTTGCATAAAAGATATTTTCAACATGTAAGAAGTTTCAGAGATGTACGATGTAACAAACTTGCAATAAAAATGATATTTCTCTAACATGTAAGAAAGTTTCAGAGATGTACGATGTAACAAACTTGCAATAAAAATGATATTTCTCTAATATGTAAGAAGGTTTCAGAGATGTACGATGTAACAAACTTGCAATAAAAATGATATTTATCTAACATGTAAGAAGGTTTCAGAGATGTACGATGTAACAAACTTGCAATAAAATGATATTTCTAATATGTAGAAGTTTCAGAGATGTACAATGTAACAAACTTGCAATAAAATGATATTTCTAACATGTAAGAAAGTTTCAGAGATGTACGATGTAACAAACTTGCAATAAAAATGATATTTCTCTAACATGTAAGAAGGTTTCAGAGATGTACGATGTAACAAACTTGCAATAAAAATGATATTTCTCTAATATGTAAGAAGGTTTCAGAGATGTACGATGTAACAAACTTGCAATAAAAATGATATTTCTCTAATATGTAAGAAGGTTTCAGAGATGTACAATGTAACAAACTTGCAATAAAAATTATATTTCTCTAACATGTAAGAAGGTTTCAGAGATGTACGATGTAACAAACTTGCAATAAAATGATATTTCTCTAATATGTAAGAAGTTTCAGAGATGTACGATGTAACAAACTTGCAATAAAAATGATATTTCTCTAGTATGTAAGAAGGTTTCAGAGATGTACGATGTAACAAACTTGCAATAAAAATGATATTTCTCTAACATGTAAGAAGTTTAATTATGTACGATGTAAAAAACTTTGCAATAAAAATGATATTTCTCTAATATGTAAGAAGGTTTCAGAGATGTACAATGTAACAAACTTGCAATAAAAATGATATTTCTCTAACATGTAAGAAGGTTTCAGAGATGTACGATGTAACAAACTTGCAATAAAAATGATATTTCTCTAATATGTAAGAAGGTTTCAGAGATGTACGATGTAACAAACTTGCAATAAAAATGATATTTATCTAACATGTAAGAAGGTTTCAGAGATGTACGATGTAACAAACTTGCAATAAAAATGATATTTCTCTAATATGTAAGAAGGTTTCAGAGATGTACGATGTAACAAACTTTGCAATAAAAATTATATTTCTCTAACATGTAAGAAGCTTAAAATAATAATAATATATTCTATATATATATAGTCGTCAAAAAGGATTCATGAGATCACTAAAACAACTTAAGTGTGTTATAATTTAAAGCGTCAGTTTACAAGTGACAGTTGAAGTGTAGCACGACATCGTGTCACTTAATTGGTGTTATGCTGGAGTGTCCGTCCGTTTGTTGGTCTGAAACTTAGAATGGAAGTTTTTCTCACTTCAAAACAACTCGTTGGGTTATGCACACTAAGAGCCTATCGTAATATATATGTATATGTGTTTTTCAAACCACATACAGTTTTTTAAAATGCAATGCATACTAGAGATTATACCCGGCTTCGCCCGTGGTTTCATAAAAATCGTGTGATTACTTTTAAAAATCTATTTCTTCATTGCTTTACATTTTCACTCAAGATTTACCAGGAATAACTGAGAAGCGAAGTTGAGTGTCAGCTGGTCTGTCTCAGAGGAAGTTTATATATATCTTCGTTAACCAGCGATTAAAATGGTTCAGTTTTGTGGTAGATTTGCTCTAGAATTTTGAATGTGTGCATGAACTTTGACCTGTAAAGTAACGTCATTTGTAAGCTAGAATTTTATTTCATGTTATCATCAATTTTATTATGTTCATAAATTACTATACAAACTTTAGTACCTGGTCTCGTCTGGTAAGGTTTTGTATTTATTTTTAAATATATATTTTTTTTTTAACACTTGATACTCGAATTTCCGTCTACGCTATTGCCTGTGGATTGCACATCGACATATTGTTTTACATTACAATGTCCAACAGCCTGGTGTTTTTCTGTGAAACTTAAGAACGTTGCAGATATTGCTCTTTTATGTTTTGTTTTGTTTTTTGTGACTTAGGGATAGTGACTCGATCTATTAACACCGACGTTCTGAGTTTGAATCACGCGGCGGACAGCTTGGTTGCAAATTGTTTGGCGTGGATTTTTACAAAGGACGATGGCACCACCCGTTCAGAAAGCAATGGCAAACTACTGAACCTTAATAATGCCTAGAAAAATCACAAACAGCGTTAAAAATGCGGGGATTGATTCGCAAAGTCCTGTAAAGGATATGCAATTAACTTTTTTTGGTTGTGTGTGTGTGTGCTCTCAGTTGTGATGTTTGGGAAATTCTGAAAGTAGTTAGAAGTATGATAATTACAAACTTTACACAGCTGTCTGCTTGCTTATATCTGTTGAAAAGGAAGTGATTTTATGAAAATTGTCATTTATAAAGAAATCTGGTAAGGAAACTTATGAAGAAACCTGGTTATGAACCTTATAACGAGTAGATTGCGATCGATACGGCTATAGAATTTATTTTTAGTAATCCTTGGTTATTAGTTTCTGAACTTACGTCATAACAGTTATCAGTTATATAAGGACTATCATCATAGCACTCCGGACACGTTTATATGTGCTCCGATCTCTGCCTCAATAAATCCAATAGCGTCCAGCGTCCCAACATGCCAGTTCAATGTTGATGAATCAATCTCTTGCATATTTGGTATGTCGTTCTTTTCGGGCTGCATCAATATCGACATCCATCTCTCTCAATCTGGTCAGCGAGTGGGATTCACAACTCTGGAACGCCTCTGTTCGGAAAGACGTCATAACACTCCGTGTAAACCCATAGGTGTTCAGTCTTCCCAGCAGATATCGAAGGATATGCATACTGATGATTCCTGTGGCTCGCCGGTTAATCACACCTCTCATTCTGCCCATCAGACACCCAGGCGTTGTTTTTTGTTGTTTTTTTTTAAATGGTAATTCCAAACTCCTGGATAGAATCATTAACAGTTTTAGTGTCTTCGTCCAACAGTCGGTCGCCGAAAATGCGAAGGACGTCCCCTTTATCCATTTTCATCTCCACGACGATCGATGATGTTGGTGCAAGCCTTTCCGTTCTCTCATTTTCTTGAAGACATTGTATGTCCAGGACATAGATTCATTAAGTCATTGAAGATTAGAAACCACGATAGACGATACCCACGCATCTGTCGTTTTTGGACTCATAAAAAATTGCAAATGGGACTCAGTCCGGATTTTAATCCACAACCTTCAAAGCGACAGGCAAGTGACTTAACCACTTCACCATAGAGTCCACTGTTCTTCTTCTTCTGCTGCTGGATACGTACATATATATGCATGCTGTGACACACTTCGATACTTCAAATAATCCATTTACACTAGTGGGCGTGATTACTATATACATATGATATATACTAATGATTTGGTGAAAAAGTTAGAACGAATTTGTATTCCTAGTGGGTCGTTTTGAAGTGTTAATTGTTAGTTGTGTGCCATCGTCAAGTGAGTAAATGTTTTGCATTGTGTTTCCTGTGTTAGACATTAAATTTTGCACGCAGTCTAGTCTCGGTTTTGAGATACTCATGAGCTATTCATATATCTTCTTCTTCTTTGCGTTCGTTCTTTACGACCAATTTTAATCACTCTTTGTGATATGTTTGATCTTTGCCAAGAACATGTTTACGTTGCACATTGGTTTGGTAGGCCCCTAAACGTACAGACTTCTACACGTTTAGGACACATGCATCCGATTTCAGCCAAACCTCCTTAGTCGCCTCTTACGACATGCGTGGCAGGTAACAGTGGTTCTATTCTTTGCACCCCTAATTTGGGCCTCGGTAACCACTCTGGCGTATTCATATATAATTAACCATCTCACATTGATTCTAAGTCTGTTGTTATTGAAAGATACCTTCATGCATGATCATCATTAGTGTTTAGGCAGGGTAGGCTTATGGGAGTTGTGTGTCCTTTTTGTGAGGAACTCCTTCTCTCTCAAGACCAGCCTTTTTATGATCGGATATGTTGGTCTGTGGTCTATAGTTTCGTCCTGGAACGGCGTAAACGTAGATCGCCCTCTTCATTGAAATGTACTTTGCAGTTGAATTCAACCTTTTTAAATTAGATTCAGTTGAATTTAAGTAGTGTTGCAGTGAATTCCCGTGAACGGGCAGTAATTCAGTAGAGTTCAGTTGTTCACTAAAGTGTGCTTGCCATAAGCTGGCGGGAATTCAAGTGAACTGTTGCGTAATTCGAAAGAACTGTTCAGTAATTCTAACTGTGGATTGAAATTCAACACGTAAAAGAACTGTTGGCAGTTGAAATTCAACACGTAAAAGAACTGTTGGCAGTTGAAATTCAACACGTAAAAGAACTGTTGGCAGTTGAAATTCAACACGTAAAAGAACTGTTGGCAGTTGAAATTCAACACGTAAAAGAACTGTTGGCAGTTGAAATTCAACACGTAAAAGAACTGTTGGCAGTTGAAATTCAACACGTAAAAGAACTGTTGGCAGTTGAAATTCAACACGTAAAAGAACTGTTGGCAGTTGAAATTCAACACGTAAAAGAACTGTTGGCAGTTGAAATTCAACACGTAAAAGAACTGTTGGCAGTTGAAATTCAACACGTAAAAGAACTGTTGGCAGTTGAAATTCAACACGTAAAAGAACTGTTGGCAGTTGAAATTCAACACGTAAAAATTGGCATGAATTCACACGTAAGAACTTGGCAGTTGAAATTCAACACGTAAAAGAACTGTTGGCAGTTGAAATTCAACACGTAAAAGAACTGTTGGCAGTTGAAATTCAACACGTAAAAGAACTGTTGGCAGTTGAAATTCAACACGTAAAGAACTGTTGGCAGTTGAAATTCAACACGTAAAGAACTGTGCAGTTAACTTAACACTAAGATTGGCAGTTGAAATTCAACACGTAAAAGAACTGTTGGCAGTTGAAAATCGATAAAAGTATGCAGCATAGCCGTTGTCACTACATAATTCATTTTTTTAGAAAGATAAATAAAATTTCTGAAAACATCTTACCATCTTTTAAACTACATCGGAGATCATCGTCGATGCTACGGAGATCATCGTCGGTGCTACAGAGATTATCGTCGGTGCCACGGAGATCATCGTCGGTGCTACGGAGATCATCGTCGGCGCTACGGAGATTATCGTCGGTACTACGGAGTCGTGTCGGTGCTACGGAGTCGTGTCGGCCTACGGAGATCATCGTCGGCGCTACGGAGATCATCGCCGGTGCTACGGAGTCGTGTCGGTGCTACGGAGTCGTGTATTGCCGCTAAAATATGTATGTGTGAGTCTAGAGATTGAAACACACGTTGTTATTCACCGAAGTACAATGATGATGATCTTATCAATCAACCCATCAGTTTTCTTTCATATCCCGGAAGACTGCATGATTGAAATACCCGCCACGGGAAGTCTTCGGAGGAAGACTGCGGTGACTCTCTTGTTATCTCAAAGATGTGTTGCTTGTGACGGGGTTGATTCACTCCCCACATACATGGTACAGGTGCTGAGCAGATTTCACCATGACATAGATCATGTCCATCCTTACTTCGCTAGACAGACACGTTTGATACTAGAACGTACCACGGGGATGGGAAACAAGGCCTTGGTTAGTGTGGTTCCTGCCGCGAACGTTTATATGGAGATATGGTTATAGAATAATATATAAACTTTACAAATCGAATATACAGTCGAACAAAATTCTGGTACATCACTCTTCCTCCACCGCCTCATTCCTTTTTCTTGTCTCCCATTCGCACAAAATTGTGGCAATTTTTTTTTTCTCATACAACCCCCCCACTCCAGCAGCTCATCTTGAATTCATGTCCAAAACAGAATAAACTGTACAATTCATTGTCTTGATGTGAACACACTTATGTGACTCTCATATCAGATATTCTAGCTGCTGGGGTTCTTATTCTATTCTATCAGACTGAACCAGATTAAATCAGCAAAATGAACAACAATCTCAAACTGTCACGTTTAATTAAGCTATGTATAGAGCTATTGTTGTGTTTTATATCCGTCTCTAAACTGATACAATCTGTCCAGAACAAGTAGCTGTATGTTCACATGCGGAAACGTTAGACAACAAATGTAATGTTATGTAACATTTATTTTGTAAACTGTCTCAACTTCCTGTAATACCGCTTTTTAGAACGGTGTAGAGCAGGGTAGACATGTGCCTGTGGAATTTAATGACCGCATGGAAGTTTAGCCGTCGTGAAACTGTTCGGAATTTTCTTTATGTCCCCGACAGAAAAACAAATTCCTTGGCCTTACCCTGGATTCCTGGTCTCTCGAATGGGAGCCCGCTCTCTAATCCATTTAGCCAGATGCTCCACCTATGTAACATAACAAGGGTTTAAAGGTGAAGGATTGACTCTATTGCACTGAGTTTCTCCATATGGTTCGGTCTCTCTCTGCGGAAATAGACACACCACCTGCCAAGAGTATTGTACCGAGTATGAACTTCATAGTTCCAGCTAGACTATGGATCTCTGGGGGAAAATGCTTCCGGGATTATTCTTTTAAAATGTCCCATAGCATTTTTCAGACAGTAGGACATAAAGTGCCTGTGTCTTCACATTTCTTGCTTCGAGTTGGCAGGAGGTAGGAGGGCCCTAATCCTTTCCTCACGTATGGGACTGAACCCACAAACCTTTTGTGTCTTATCAACAAGTGAACCACTCTAGCATGACGCGAATCCGTCTCACAGTGGCTTTGCAAATACCATGGTTATATGTTTAGGAATGAATGATCGAAGTCAGTGCACTTTACAAAGTAGTGTGTCTTGATGATAACCAGGTATGAAAGTATTTTAGGTTATTAATCTCATCATATAACAAACAAGGAAGTATTTATATCGCAGCGGTTATCACGTTAGATCCAATCACCAGCGTAAAAATAACAAACTCATTTTATACCATGAGATAAATTGGGGAATGTAGTGTTACGTAGGTTCTAATCCGGACCGCGCCGTTCTGTTCACAAGTGCAGTTTTTTCCAGAGACCCCTAGGAATGTTGCCGGAGCTACGGAGTTCGTGCTATGTGTAGTACTCTCGGCAGATGGCGTGCCATTTCTGCAGAGAGGACCGAACCATATGGGGTAAAACCCGGTGCAATGAAGTCAATCCTTCGGCTTTTAAACCCTTTTAATGTTTGATATGGTCGGCATCACGCCGGTCGACTTTATTTCCCAGTCTCTGGTAACCAATTCAGTCTAAGAGTCGTTTACGATCGAACTCTAATTGGAGATTTCGAACCTAGGACTACGCGCCTATGAAGCAAGTACGCTAACAACTGTACTATTACAGATCTCAATCGCCATCGCATAGAGGTTCATATCCCGGTACTCTCAATTCCCTGTCCCCTCAGTCGGACAACGGTTCCCGACTTTATGTGAAAATTGGGTGAACCTGCAATGTAACTTCTCTAACTTTGAAACTTACAGCAAGCTAAATGATTCTGGACACCTATTAATACGATACACTCTGGTAACAATGACATCGATTGTAGACTGTTTTCTAATTATATTTTCATTACGTAACTAACACTGTTACAGAATCATCACTTACAAAGTATATGTACTGTTTTTTGCTGTTGTAAAAGTAAAGTAAACGAACCGTTTTCATACTTTGAGATATATAGAGCAATACGGTGTTAGGCTCGTATTTTTCATTGACCATCGGCACACGATGGGTGATGTGGTCAACATCACGCCGCTGCCTTTTATCTTGTACCCAATTGAGGCTGAGCCGTTACGGTCGAAAACAACTCCAAACACCCACTATGTAATTCAACCGGGACCACTAGCCAAAGATGCGAGTTCACTAACACAAATATGCTACAAGTGATATCTCTTTCGAAATGTATGTACTGTTTTGACTATTACAGCATTAATCTTTTTTTTCAAAGTGCATGTACAGTATTGTCACACATATCTTATGTGGTTGAAAAGAGTGGGAGATTGTCAACTGAAATGATGATCCAAGAAGCTCGGGCTAAAAGATATTAACATAATCATCATCATCAAGGTGCATGTCCTTTATAGGACGTTGCTTTCTTTGCAGCGCATCTGAAACCTCACTCTATTCACCCACTTCGCCGATGGTCATATTCATGTTTTCTTTAATATCTTGTAACCATCTTCTTCTTGGTCTGCCTCTACGTCTTGGTACCTTGCCCTCCAAAATTGTTCTCTCCAGGCCATCGTGACGCTTGATGTGGCCAAAGTATCTAATTTTTCTGTATTATTAACATAATGTGAATTCATAATGTAAATAAATGAAATCAAGTAAAAGATTTCACATACCTGGGGAGCTTTTTTTCAGCAAATGGAAGAATAACTAATGAAATTCAACACAGATGCAACAAAGCAAATCAAATGATAGGGCAAATGGCGCCAATTTTAAGATGCAAACACGTCACCATGAACACAAAAAGAGCAATGTTCAACACAATCTTTCTCCCCACATTATGTTACCAGTGCCAAACCTGGACGCTGACAACAAACGATAGAAGAAAACTAGTCACAACAGAGATGAAGTGTCTACGCAGAATGCTGGGTGTAACAAGAAGAGATCGGTTGAGAAATGAAGACATCAGGAAAAAGTGGGTACAACATCAGTACTAGACTTCATCAAGAAACAACAAATTAAATGGTTCGGTCACGTAAGCAGATTACCATCAGACAGTGCACCTCAAAGAGCAATGCTGCTCCGATACAATGGGTACAAAGCAAAAGGCCGGCCACGCAAAGATGGACCTTAGAGATAACAGAGGCGACGAAAGAGACTATCTACGAAGCGCATACTAGGGCCCGTTTTAGAAATCTCTTCCTGACCTGACGCTGTGAGGCATACAGGATTCGAGAAAGAAAGAAAGAAAGAAGAAAGAAAGAAAGAATGTGAATTCAAAAAGTAAGCTCAAAAACAGAAACACTACAGTCATTTATTTCTCACATCCCAACTTCACATTGATGTCTGCTTGTATAAAAGTTAACACGCTTATCTGTATTCTTGTGATAATAAAACTAAATACATTATTTATAAGTTAGCGTGCATGATGATCAATTTATTCACAGATAACACATTTAATATGGTCTGGCTGGAAGTATGGGTTAGTCCCTTTGTGTTATGATTGATTATATCGCAGTTAAATAGTTGTTACTATGCGTGTATGTTACTTCTGTGTAATTTTAGTTCTCCATTTATCTCGAAATGTATTTCTCAATGTATTCTTTGAAACAAGATAGTACATAAAAGTTCTTAGAAAATCCTGGACAAAAAAACGAAGCCATCCTACAAAACCTGCATACCGAGGGTCATAAATAATATCATGTCCCGGAAGATGAAATATTTTGGCCACGTTAAACGTCACAGTGGTTTGGGGTGAAAGGTAATGGAAGGCGTGGTTCGTGGAGTACGAGGCAGGGGATAACAAGATGAAGGTGGCAGCAGGACATCAAAGAAATCTTAAAGATGATGCTGGAGGAGAAGGAAAACTTGCTAGGGACACTTTTTTCAAAGGGATGTGATGAAAGAGATGTTCCACAAGAGACATGCTACTATTTGATTCTTTGATATCGACATATATTTTCCTTGCAGTTGTTTCATGGAAGCCTAGTAGCAGGTTCTAAATTGCCAGTTTGTGGGGAGAGGGTGTGATTGTCCAACCGTAAACAGTCCTAACGTCGAGACCACGCAGACTCAATTGTGTGGCAGAAAAATACTTGAGATGTAGAGGCGACCGACGTGGTGGTCATCAACTATCGTCTGCTGTTGGTGAAAGAAAATACGGCCTAACGCTCTATTCCCCAATATCCCACATGGTATGAAGATTAGATGTTCACTTTATTATATTCGAGAAAGATTGTCCAGAGAGGTCGGATCAACGTTTTGACTATGTGTCGCGAATTTAAAACTCGTGGATTCCAAAAGAACCCACCATACACTAGCAATCCGTGCGTCTCAACCTGACTATTATGTGATCCTTATCTGAATCACTTTTTCGCATATATCGGCCCAATGTCTGGACGGTGCTGAACCACAGCTACAGAACAGAACTGCAGATGCTACCCAATAGACCGTGGAAAGACTGTCACGGAACGGAGACAGCGAGATACAGAAACCCCCTAAATGTTTCAAAAATTAAACTTGTGGTCAGGATTAAGCTTTCATCTGTTATTGTTGTTATTTATGTTATTATTAATATTACTTTGTTGTTATTATTGCAATTGTCACATGACTCCCGCGCTTCTACAATCATTAATCAGATACGCCCCAGTATATAAGAATAGTGTATAGCACTGGTTTAGAGAATTCATTCACGTTCCTCATATACAAACATATTGATACATAGACACGGGCATGATCCGTTCGTTACACACGACTTATTTCTTCATGGGCGTGTTCAAGATTTCTCATGGGTGTATCCTAACCTCATATATCGATTAATGAACTGGCATTTAACGTGTCGAACTGGCATTTAACACGTCTATAGAATCTTGAATGTGTTGCATATCTGAGTAGCATTTTATGACCGTGTGTTTTGTAGGAAGTGAGTGTATGAGAATCGGGCTGCCGGGAGAGATCTGGAAGTGATGGCCTTGGAGAGGCGGGTTGGAAGGCCTTGGTTGCGGACCTATGTTTCCCTAGGGGCGAAGAAAAAGAATAATAGTGTATGAGAAATTTGACTGAAATATTGTACGTGTTGATGCGAATAACAAGTTTAGTAGCAGAGCAAATACGTTGTTAGGGAATATCAGCTTGATTAGAATATATATATAACTGAATCCATGTAACTGAAACATGGTATGATATATATTATTACTTATAAATATATCCGATCAAATACCATTTCTACATTCAATGTAATAGATCTTCAACAATTTGTATCTCTTACCTTATGGATTGATCAGGTAACAGTGGTTCTATTCTTTACACCCTAAATTTGGGCTCCGGTAACCACTTGGGCTCACGAGGGAGCAAACTACTACCTTTGGGATGAGAAGCGAGAACCTAACCTCTACGAAACAGAGACCCACACCCCACCCCTGAAAGAGATGCAATGTATCACCAGCTTCTCTATTGCCATCTCTTAATGTTGACTCTTATCTAAAACAGGACACACGAAAATGCATCATAAATCATATTAGATATAGTATCTTGAAACTAATTGCTATCTTTCTCATTAATCAAAAGTGAGCAGAACTGCACAGTTGGTATTCTAGCAGAACTGCACAGTTGGTATTCTAGCAGAACTGCACAGTTGGTATTCTAGCAGAACTGCACAGTTGGTATTCTATGCAGAACTCACAGTAATATATTCTATATGGTTTATCACACTGTATAATTCACTCTACAACTGGGCATATATAATCGCAAAATTATAACCAGTTGGGTACTGTATGTCACTAGCTTCATTTGAAATCTATCCTGTGTTTAATTTTTGTTTAATATGTCATAGCCGACTGAGTGAAGCGTCCAGCCTAATGGATTAGATAGCGGGCTCTTATGCAGGAGATCCTGGTTCAATCCACGATATGGCAAATGATTTTTTTCTGTTGGGGGCATAAAGAAAAATTCTAAATTGAACAGTTTCGCGGGGACTGCACTAGCCATGTGGCCATTAAATTCCACAGGCACATGTCACTCCTCCCTGTCCTACACCGCCCTAAACATCGGTATTACAAGCAGTAACGACAGTTATAGTCGGCTACTGAAATAGTAAATGCAATACATTATACAAGACTTGAGCTCTGGCAGTCCTAACAGCTTCCCGTTATGACTATCTAACACTGAACTATCACACTAAAGAACATACACAGCAAACGTGAGGTTGACGGTTTGCATCCATACCAGTAACAAGTCTTCGATACTGTAATTAACTTGCTTGCTATTTATCTAGATCAGATTTGTAATCAAGAGTGACATGAGCTTTCAATAATGATTTCGTACTTTTCTTTGATCTCCTGCAAATTGAGATTATATTAATTTCGGTGGCTCATAAAGACTGCCTTTTATGTATTCTGTTGTTCGTTTACTCTCAGACATCAGCTTAGATATGTTCAAAGATAGCAGTTATCTGTGTGCCTCATGTCCAGATATCCAAAGAGCTTGTTATGCAATGACACTGACAGCGACCATATGCATTTATGCGGTGCAGGTTGCTTTTGTGGCAGGTACAGCTGTTTCATTCTGGAATTAGTTCACACAGGAGACAGTTGTTAGCATTTCGTGTGCTTTTCGTTTGCACAGGAACAAAGCAATTATGGAGTTACCCCTTGCAATGAAGTTGGAACCACGGCTTTCTCTATAAGAAGGCCGTGTTGGAACTGTACATATGAACTATGGCAACGAGCATATCATTCTTCTTTGCTTCACCTTCTCATGGACATTTTTGTTAAAAGATTCTCAGAAGCCATTTTGTCAGCGTTACCGTCACGCTGATCAAAAATTACTTCCTTTGCTTTTTTTTTTTTTTAAATATCATCTTCTAGTGTTGTGTCTGAATAGTATAAATTGTGCCCTCACTGTACATTAGTAATGAAACCAAAACGACAGCTTCTATGTGAACTTTACAAATTAAAATGTACAGCTGCATACTAATCACAGAGATCATGAAAACAAAACTACTGTCACAATATTATGTGTGGACTTGGACATTTCAGTTTTCAAATTAAAACAGTTCTTCATCTGAAAGTCGAGGAAAAAAAGTTTGATTTATTTGTAACTTTCATTAGACAGTTTGACAAGGACAAAAACTGGGATAAATGGGCATGCTGAAAGCATTTTTCAGGGACATCACATTTTTTCACTAAAAACTGGGACAAATGGGCGTGCTGAAAGCATTTTTCAGGGACATCACATTTTTTCACTAAAAACTGGGACAAATGAGCGTGCTGAAAGCATTTTTCAGGGACATCACATTTTTTCACTAAAAACTGGGACAAATGAGCGTGCTGAAAGCATTTTTCAGGGACATCACATTTTTTTCCCTAACTTCTAACCATTTTTATTCAATCCTTCCCACAAATATGCCATGTATAATAACAGCACTGTTTTGAACAGTATGCCATAATGTCACGTTTTTCAGATACCTTAATGTTCAGTTTATTTCAAATATTAACTATATATATGATATTATATATATAAACTATTTTTATTTTTAAATTTGAGACTTCCCTGTCCTCAGTTGATCTTCTCCGCTGAATACACTAAAGCCATGGAGCAGAACTTTCACAAGGAGCACCTAGCTTGCAAAAACTGTGACAAGCAACTGGTTGCATGCAGGTATATTGTGAAAGAAGAGCACCCATACTGCATCCCTTGCTACCAACAACTGTTTGCACATAACTGTGATGACTGTGGCAAGCCTATTGGTCCAGACTACAAGGTTAGTTTTATGTGCATTTATGTATGTTATGTTATGCAATCGACATCATGGCACATTAGGCAATCCCTTGTGTGCTCTGTCCTCTGCTGCAGCAGTCATCATAAAGTCCATATTCTCAACCGTACCCATAAGTTGATTAGTATACCTTCTCTCTCTACCATGAAGACGACACAGTTTGGCATGTCCACACTTAACTTCTAATTCTCACACTCGTTCCAGTGTCTGAGACTCGCCCATATCACATAAATGAGATTGTACTGCATTTATGACATCGGCTTTGTCCATACTTCTGCCCGCTTGTAATCGGGTCATTGTTTGCAAGAAAGTCAGCATGCTCATTACCCTGCACTCCAGCATGTCCAGGTGTTTACAGCCAAGTCATTTTCTTGAGAGGTGATCTCCAAATGCTGTCCATCTATTCGAGTGCAGACTTCCAGATTCAATCATTTGAAGCGCATTCATCGAGTCTGATATGATAACCGTATGGGTTACCTGTTGCTTAGCCACACATGAGAGAGCCCGGAGGCAGCGGTGATCTCCATAGTCATGCCTGATGTTGTTGTCTCAAAGCACAGCAGTGCATTTATGTATGGGGGAGGGAATATTCTCTATGGTGTGGAGGTAAGGTGCTCGCTCCAAAGGTACCCAGTTCTTTCCCTGCAGGGAATGGTCTGGATATTTTTCCAGTTTCCTGATCTCAATGTAGGTGACATTGAGTTCCTAGTCCTATCAAATAAAAGTTAAAAAGGAAAGGAACCTTTTTTCATACCCTGTGGTATGTTGGGAAATACAGTGATAGGCCAATATTTTTTATTGACCATTGGCACATGATGAGCAATGTGATTAACATCACGCCTATCGCTTTTACTTTCCATTACTTTTTTGGTACCCAGTTGAGGCTGGGTTGAACTAAGAGCCATTGTGGTCTGAAAACACTCCCACTGTGGAATTGGACCCGGACCTTTGTGCCTAAGAAGTAAGTGCACTAAGCGCTACACTATGATGTCTCTCAGTCCTATCAGAAAACAGACTATAAAATGTAGGTCCTGTGTTTAGGTTGAACACATTGCAAAGCCCCTCCCTTGGCAAAATTCATTAAAACCTTTAGTCTAACTTGAAAGAGATAGTTTTGTCAAGTACATTATGAATGATTCCAGGCCAGCATTATGTCAAATGTATCAGTACTGTAGTTCGTTACAAAATTCGTTCCAAAATTAGATAAAATCATCTACTTGACATAAATTCTTGATTTTTACATTTTTATATAGGTAACAATGGCAACCTTCCAAAAGTATTTTTTGCCCACCCAAACATTTAGTTCTGTAAGATTTTTATTATATGGTATTACTAAAATAACAGCGATGTTGATTAGGTATACTTGTCAAAATTTTACAGTACGATTGTCAAGTTTGTCTATAACTAAGCATTTCCGTGTTCAAAATGCAATTCTGTGCAAGTCAAAATCGGGAATTCCATGGAATTAATCAGTTCACAATGTATCCTAATGACTGTCATTGGCGTATGTACACAACATTTATTTTCATTGACAGAAGTGGAAGGTATCATTTGTTCACAATGTCACCTTTCTATTTATAATATGTAATAGTGATGTGCCTTTGCAAACATTCGCCACAATTTTGTATATTAATGTAAATTCTAAACTTTGGTTATCATTTTATTGTGCTTATGCAAAATTACATCACAAAAACGTTTTTACATCAACTAAGCTACCTACCAACCAATTAGTTAAACATGAATTCATAACGTCGTGAGGTATATAAGACAAAAATTACTTTTATCCATCTGGTAGATTTCGTACAAATTAAACCTTAGTGTGATCACGAATTTTGGAACAAACTATAACACATATACCCATTCTGACAGGACTTATCATATAAAGATCGCCACTGGCATGAGTTCTGCTTCAAGTGTGTTGGCTGTCAGAAGTCATTGGTTGACCAGCCTTTCGCATCCAAGAACGACAAGATCTACTGCTCTGACTGTCATGACAATAATTTCGCCGCAAGATGTGACGGATGTGGGGAACCTTTCCGTGGTGGTAAGAGATATCTTTCGACTTGTTAGTGTCTTGATCTTGAGTTTGTAAATGTGAGCAACAAAGTACTTTAGTTTTACAAAATACATAAAAACGAATAGCAAAATAAGTGCAATACAAAAAAACCAACAAAAAATAGAAGTGGAAAAGAAGAGAAACAATAAAAAAATCAAGTGAATATATAACTTATATATATGTGGCATATACACATATAGATTACAAGTCATGATAAGAGGAAGTACTAAGAAGCATAGGAATATAATGTGTTGAGTCCATGAGGTTGCAAGGTACCATACAATGAAGTAAAACGGTTCTCCAGAGCAAATCGAGTACTTTGTTGTTACATATTTCGCTACTTTACTGTTTTACTGCAGTCTCCCCCTTTTTCGATAAATGTGAGCTCAGTTTTATTTTATACTCTTCTTATGTTTGTCATATCATTGGATTATATGACAAGATTGTCACTTTGAAAATATGTACAGTTCAGTGGCAATGAACTAGATTTGCAAACAAATTTACCGTGGTTACTCTAGTGTGGTTTCTGGTTCTAGCAAAGAATAGAACCACTGTCTGTTCTCACATCATCATTACAAGATGACTAAGAGTGGAGTGAGTGTGAGGCTAACGACCCCATAAAAAAGCATAGAGAAAGGAAATACCCAAACTGCTCATTGAGATCCAGATGCCATTGTGCTATAATGGGATTTGAACCACTGCCTATCATCATCATTAGTCCTCATCACGCCCAAAGGGACATACAGGCAGAGATAAGAAATTTCCACTCAGTTAAATTTTGTGCCTTTCTCCACAATGGCATCTGGATCTCCATGAGGAGTTTGAGTATTTCCTTTCTCTATGCTTTTTATGGGTCGTTAGCCTCACACTCACTCCACTCTTAGTCACCTTGTAACGATGATGTGAGAACAGACAGTGGTTCTATTCTTTACATTCCAAATTTGGGCCTCGGTAACCACACATGGTTGATATTTATTATAACTTTTGTTGTGTTTTGTCCCTGATGTAGCCATTTTAGCCAGTATGTTAGTTCTGTTAATTTTTCAGATGTTCGACTCATTAAACCTGCCCGTTTATATATATTTTGATGTGTTTAACACAAATAAAATGTTGTTTTCTGTGTAGGTATGAAAAAGTTTGAGTATAAGGGAAAGCAGTGGCATGACCAATGCTTCATCTGCACAGAATGCAACCAGCCAATAGGAAACAAGAGCTTCATCCCCAGGGATGAGCGTGTTGTGTGTGTGCCATGCTATGAAAGCAAATATGCACAACGGTGTTCAAAGTGTAATGATGTAAGTGTTTCGGTTCAATTAATATCTATATAGACAAATATTTTAAATTCATCATCATCATGTGCTATACTGGCTAACTTATTATAAATAAATATAAAGTAAACAAGTATTAAGGGTTAGAAAAGTGATGGGGAGAAAAATAAACAAGAGGATACAACCTAGAGCACGATAGTATCAATACACCAAACAGAAAACCACAGACCACGGTCTTCAGACTTAGAACGGGACACTGCAGTCTCAGAGCACAACTTCATAGAATGGATCTCAGGGACTCGGCTGCCTGCACCTATGGAGCACCAAAGCGGTCCCCAGAGCACATCCTGCAAGACTGCCCCAGTCAGAGCAGTGTGGGAATGGAAAACAGGCCAACAGAAACAACCCTACAAAACAAACTATGGGGGACCGGTGAAGATCTCAAGCACACCGTCCTGTTTATGACACATACCGGAGCAGTCGCATAGCAGAAGTTGATCAAAGAAGAAGAAGGGTCTGTGAGCTACAAAAGACAGGAAGTTTATACAAGAGACAACATTGAACATATAGCCAATATTTCAAGCGAACGAATGGAAGGATACAAGAGACAACATTGAACATATAGCCAATATTTCAAGCAAACCAAAGGAAGGATACAAGAGACAACATTGAACATATAGCCAATATTTCAAGCGAACGAAAGGAAGGATACAAGAGACAACATTGAACATACAGCCAATATTTCAAGCAAACCAAAGGAAGGATACAGGAGACAACATTGAACATACAGCCAATATTTCAAGCAAATCAAAGGAAGGAGGGAGGGTCTCCTGTTAGAAAATAATTTACCAAACATAGAATTCTAACCATAAACCGTAATTTCTTATGGCATCCATTGTCTAGCTCTGCAGACTAGCGTTTTTCAGAGCACAACCAGCTAGTTATCCTATATTGACTAACTTAAGCAATCATGCATCTAAACAAATATCCCTACTGTGTACTTGACTATGCTATGAAGTTAGACTGTCCTGAACAATATTACCCCACAATTCTTTTGTGTTCATTTTGATAAGCTAACGATCTACACATTGTGCTAATCCAGTTAAACGCATTTGCTAACACTTTTGTTATCTAGCTAAACAGGATTGCCATATGGAGCTAGAATGGGATCAAATTTGGTGTGAAGTGTGCCCTCTGAAAGCTTCCATCAACCTGTGTAGTTAGTGTTTATCTGTTTTGTTTCACTATTTCTGACCATATACTTAAATAGAACTGTTTTTGTCTGCATGTACTTTGAATTACGAGTAGTTTGAAAACCTCTATAAAATAGCTATCCATTTTCATTCAGTGTCTTAACAAAAATTAGATCAGTTACCAGACTTTCTTTTTTTTTCTTCGTCCGCTTTCAACTCAGACGAAGTTTCATCTCTGAAACTGATTTTTGCGTGAAAATCTGTTTTCCAATTTCTTACAATGGCAGCAGCGTGCACATTGTAAATTACTTTACACTGGCAGCCGTGTGCTCAATGTACTCGTAATTAGTATTCCCTCGCCATATAGGCAGATTTTCTCCGACTTCAGAGGTACTCATGTTATCGTCCTGAGTAAGACCAGGGGACTCGAACAAATGCCGGACAGTAGGTTCGAACCTGAGCTATGAGGCGTCTCACAGCTAGCAGGCCGAGCTACTATCAACTACTCTAGGCAGTCCCCCAGTTACCAGACTAAATGTTTTAGTTTGCAGAGAATCATAGTCTTGTCTTATCCACTTGTGTTGTGGGAAGTTTCAGTTTTCTATCCTTTGCCAGTTTTCATTTTTCTTCCTGGGCACACAGGAATCAGGGGTCATGAACGAGCAGATAGATTGGCTGGTATGGCTATGATATCAAAAGGAAGACCGAAATGACATTCTTAATGCATTGAGAAGGTATTTTCCAAAAGGAGTTTCAGTGTTGTGAATCCCAGTTGCTGACCAGATTGAGAGAAATGAGTATCGATATTGGCACAGTTCTAAAAGAATGATGTACAAAAGATTGATTAATCAACATCGAACTGGCATGTTGGATCACTGGATGCTGCTGGATTTCTTGAGGCGAAAATCGGAGCACCTATGGACATGAGTGGAGTGCTATGATGACAGTTCTCGTATAACTGATAACTGATCCTGTGCCAGGTGTGTTGCATCTGTAGTTGTTAGTCTTTGATGTCGCAAGATATCTGTGATATTGCCGGTTTGTTATAGATGTGAGATGATAGTAGATTTGGTTTCATTCTCATTAGGTAGAATTATAGTAGTTCTGTTTAATACAGAAACAAATTATCTCTATCCAAATTCAGGTGATTAACAAAGGAGGAATCAGCTACAAGAACACTCCCTGGCACCGTGAGTGCTTCACTTGTGCCCACTGCAACAAACTGCTGGCAGGAGAGAAGTTTACGTCTAAAGATGAGCAGCCTTACTGTGGAGACTGTTATGGAGAACTATTTGCTAAACGATGCTGTCGCTGCACCAAGCCTATTACTGGTATTGTTTTGTGTAAACATATTGTGTTTTATTATATTCAGTATTGTCTACGATTTGGTGATGTTATATTTGAAGCTCATTGTGACAAATTCCCTAAACAACTCTTGTCTTGAGCTTTGAGTTATACATTCATTCAGATGGTCATCTTGTTCATACAATTTTGGCTTCTTAGTCTACAATAGGGGCAGTTGAGGATCAAGTTGATCTATGGGAATAAAGAGCTGCTGGACAGCGTCACTCACACATAAGAAAATCTTGGAAGAAGAACAGATAGAACACACAACAACACAGAAAGCAAAACTTGTCTTTTTTCCGATTAAACATTTGAAACAGGAAACTTGAATTTACTGAACTATTAAGATACATGTGACCCTCTATGGAACTATTAAACATCCACAAGATACAAGTTACGCATAACTTGCCAAAGCAATGTAGTAGCTACAGTTGTTAAAGATAGATGGTATCACATCAGGAATGTCAGAACTCAGCACATTTGGGTATCATGAGGTCAGATGTGTTGTTTTTAAACCAATATTTAAGTTTATGAAGTTCACATATTCATATTTAAGTGACATAATCATAATTTTCTCTCTTCATTCCCAGGCATTGGTGGCACTAAGTTTATTTCATTTGAGGAGAGACACTGGCATAGCAGCTGCTTCAACTGCTACAAATGTGAGGCCAGCATGGTTGGACGAGGTTTCCTCATGAATGGGGAAGACATTGTGTGCCCAGATTGTGGCCGCAGCTAAGACCTGTGGTAGTTAGAATCTGTTCCAAAACAAAAGAACTTTATTTTAGACTATGTAAATCTTTATTGTTTTGAAGTTAGCCAATCTTTAGTCATGTTTGTTCTTATAAACATTTGTTACTAACGGCCAACAATAAAATATGGATTGATGAAGTTATGATACAGAGAAATTATTCCAAATATAACATGTCAGATTGGATTTTAATTTTGATCAAAGAAACAAAGTGTCGTTACTTTTATTGTGACAATTTTTTAAAAATCAAGTTACCTGTTATATTTGATGTACAGATTACCAATGTTTCATAGAAATGATACGTTTAACTCCTTCACTCCTCTAAGCCGATATGCTGGCTCAATGTATTTTTTAATATGACGTGAAGTCTGTATACTGGTTAATTTAATATATATTGTGTACATTGCAAATTAAGTGCATCTGGAGGTAAAGAAAAATTAATGGGTGAAAGAGTTAAGATAAAAACTAAATTGTCTGATGTAGTAAATTTAATATCACTTATAGTAGAATGATCATTTTGGTATTCAGAAAATATGTATCACTTTTACATTAATAAACAAGTAGCAATGACTGAATTACAAGATCAAGGTGAAGCTGAGATTACATGATCGATGTTTTCTAAATAGAAAATAGTTTGTAAGACATTTAGTAGTAATTGAGATAACTTGTAATATAACCAAGAAAAACATCCATCTTGGTTGAATGAGGCATGCCTCAGCCACATAGAGGCTCAATCCGCCACTTAATAAACAAACAAAAAATGTCCAAGAATTGATGTAGCATAAATTGAGATAACTTGTAATATAACCAAGAAAAACATCCATCTTAGGTTGAATGAGGCATGCCTCAGCCACATAGAGGCTCACTCCACCACTTAATAAACAAAAAATGACCAAGAATTGATGAAGTATAAATTGAGATAACTTGCAACATGACTAATGATTAATTAGCAACTTTGTGTTCTTCATTTTGATTACTATATTTCTAGTTTTGTTTTCTTTTATACATTTTCTTCCCCAATATTTATTGAATTTTTGACGATTTTTGTTGGATATTTTATAATATTGTATCAATTATTATAATCAAAGTGTACATGATCGATCTGCCAATAATTTATACTAGCAGTATCTGTAGTATATAGTTGTATTTAAGTTGCATTTGATCTTTAACGAGAGGATGTTGTTAAATGGATTATATTTTTACTAAATAAAGATCAGAATACTAAGAACATGTATATTCCCAGTGGTAACGTATGGGTGGGAAACATGGGCATTTAACAAAGCAGTGGAGAAATATATGTGCTTTTGAATATAAGTGTTACAGAAGAGTATAGCATGTACAGAGAAGAGAACAAATAGATCTATACAGAAAGAAATAAAAACAAAAAAGAAAATATGGCTGATTCTACAAAGGCTGGGAGAAGACCATCATGGAAGTAGGGATAGCGGAGAAGAGTATAGTAGACATATAAAGACACAAAGGCTGGGAGAAGACCATCATGGAAGTAGGGATAGCGGAGAAGAGGAAGACCAAAGAAATTAGTGGAGTACATGAGCCTCTTGACTGGAAAATATTGGGAATCACTGAAGTAAATTTGTTTCATGTTTGCACTGAAACCATAAAATGATTGAACATTTGGTTGAAGTATGGGAAAATATTGAGTGTAACATGATGGCTGTAACCATAATCTGCTGATATAGTAATCAAGATTTGTTTTATGCTGTATATATTTAATATAGAGCTTTTTGCTACAAGTATATGCTTGATTGTTATTGTGTATGGCTGTGAGTTGTTTGTGAAGTTTGACTATTCTTAATTTACTATTTCACAAATGAAACAGATAGAACTTATGATAGCAATATTTTTATGTCGGTTTTGATTCTGTTTGCGCTCGATTTATTAAAACTTTAAGGAGCGTCTGGCCGAATGGATTAGAACGCTGGTTCCCAAGGTCAAGGAGATTTTTTCTGTTGGGGCATAAAGAAAAAATCCAAATCTGAACAGTTTTCAGTAACTGCACTAGCCATGCTGCCATTAAATTCCTCAGGTTCATGTTCCCACTCATGTCCTACACAGCCCTAAAAAGTGGTATTTCAGGCAGTAAAGACGTCTGCATTGCCACAGGTTTATACTCAAACCTGTCTGTCTGTGTGTCAAGTTATGCTTGATGTCAAACCAACAAATCTTATTCTGAATGCAAATTTTGTTGTAGTTTTGTTTTTGTATTTTTGAGAAATATATTTTGGTTAATGTGTACAGTAATAAAGAATTAGTAGACTCTGCATGTTTGTGCATATTAATTATAGTAATAATTGAAATTTTATAATATTATTATTATTATTGATCATCCAGTGGGATGTTTTTTTGTATATTTTCTAGTTTGATTGTTTTGTACATTCATGTCTACTGCCTGGTATATACCTCCATGTTGTTGAACTCTTTTGTTCTTCACTGAACTAGCAACACCACTTGGGCTATTCATCTTGTAGTATTTATATTGTACATAACATTGATGAGCTGTAGATTGTCTAACCACATCAGAAAGGAGTCAGAATTAGACTGTCCTAACAATAGAGGGTGGAAGTCTGTGGCTTAGCGGTAGTCAGCTAGATCACAACCCAAGAGGACCTGGTTTAAACTCAGCGGTGGGCAGATTTGAAGCAAATTTGTTCCTGCGGATTTTTACAAACAGTAAAAATAGACTTTGCCGTTCAGAAAACAATGGCAAACTACTGAAGGTATAAGTGGTACCTAGAAAATCAACTCGTTTACTGTGGTTGATGGCCACATCCTGTTACCGGATATGCCATGATTTTCATTTATTTCAATACTAGAGGCCTAGGGGGCTCTCTTCACTGTAAACGATCCAGCAGTTAAGGTTTGGTTCACTGTGTTCATACCCCACCACCAGATTACAAGTTGGTCATGCCAAGTTCTACTATACTCATGTGTCTGAATGTTCAAGACTAGAGAATCATCATGTCTCAAGTCACAGCACCTTTTCCAATAGTGTCAGTCATCAAACGCTGCACTGTTGGTCCTCTAAGTAGTCAGTATCATTCTGGCTTCTTTTCAACTATAGAGCGTGTATGCAGATTGTCTGAAAGGACACAGAATTGAATAGATGGGCGAACGGTCAGATTTTACAAACAGAAAACCCCCACTTTATAGTACCACATTTACTCAGTTATACTGTAGCATGGTGGAAGATTTCATATGTCAAAGGTGCTGTCATCAGAACTGCTGTCATAGTACATTGGGCATATCCTTGTACTGCTGACACATCAACATTCTTTGAACAGTGACACACAATAAGTGATGTGATCAACAACATGCAAGCCAGACAGGGTAATGTACAGAAAACAATAAATATTATTAGACTAATTATGACTTGTCCTATTCTTCGCCAACGATCTCCCATCTTCTATGGATGGAGATTGTATGTGTGAGTGTATATAGAATAAGATATCTATAAGTACTGCAAATAATATTATTATTACATGGATGTTGGTTGGGGATAGGGTGGTTTATTTTTGTTATGGTAAGCTTATGTACAATTTTAAGTATAAGAGTAATGTTCAGATTTAGACATATTTTTTTACTTTGTGTTGTTTGTCTTCCATGAAATCATCATCTTTTTCTTCAAACACTCCATATTGACCACTCGTTAAACCACTCTGAGACTATAAGCGATTGTACGTTGTGCCAGTTATGCACCTACAAGTACATCCGACTTCTGCAATGCTTTTTTATTTACTAGGGTAGCATAGCTAGGCCCTTACTTCTTACAACATGCCTTGTGGTCGCAGTGATTCTATTCTTTGCTCCCCTTACCAGAACACGGATGAATGAAATCATCAAAGATTGTTATTTGTAGTTTTTTCTCATGTCAACTTGATTATCTTTTCAATTATTTTTACATAAATAAGAAATGTATATCATGTTGTAAATGTTATTGGTTACTAAACTGACGTCATTGCACTCCTGGCAGACCCATAGGTGCTCAATCTTCCCCAACAGACATAGAAGAGTATGCATACTGATGATTCCCGTGGCTTATTGGTTAAATGCACTCCTTACTCTGCCCCACAGGCATCTAGTTCTATCCATACAACGCTAACTCTAAACTGCTTAAATCTGTGGATATCTGTGCTTGTAAATGTGTTTTAAAGACTCTATTTACGCTTCCTTTTAGTAGAGCACAAACCTTCCTTTTACATTATGTTCTGCAGTCACTCTTGTTATGGTTCACTTTTGTGATGATAGTAGTCACAAGGCATATTCTCTGTGTATCTACTACTACTATAATACTGACTCACACAGTGTATCACTTCCTTGTCAGTCAGAGAATGATACATACCTGACGATATTTTTCTCCACCACTACTTAATTATATTATAACCAGACATGCTGTAGACTGGATTATACAGGGGAAATGAAGAATGTGGAGATGAGAGAAAATCTGGAGAAGAGTGGTACAGTAACAATTTTAGAAACTTGAAAACCATTCATAAACATCTTGACTTCAAAGTCCAGTTATCAACATTTGTGATTGCGTTCTGTCTTCCATATATCATATATTACATAAAATTAAATATTTCTTTAAAATTCATTTAACACTTTCGCTGCCACCGACGACAAAAGTCGGCGTAGTACCAACTCCCTTTCGCTGACGTGGACGACTTTTGTTGGCGGACATGTGCCGTCGACTATGTCTTTTTAAACGGGAGTTATCGCTTGCTGAAAACAGGGTCCCATGACGTACTACTTCCGTATTGTTCCGACGAGCTCTCCAAAATGGCGGATCTAACACACATGCGGTAAATGTCGACATCAGTCCGATTTTTTTTCATAAGTAAAAATTTTCAAAATGGACAGCATAGCTGATGAATAGTGATCCAAAATGACTCTTTTCTGACTTTTTAGCCAGTGATAGTGTTAAAACGAACTCTGAATGTTATATGAATTTGAACTGTGATTCACGTGACGATGTTTATAGATCGATAGCAGACATTCCCAGGAGTAGATGACACACACCCAACTCGAAAATGACGGCATATCATACTGTGGATAAGTATGGGAATATCAGTTACTACAATAGCTTGTGGATTATAAAGAATATATTCCACATACAGACAGGTTAGTAGCTCATTAATATATGAACACTATTCCATAGTATAAAAGTCCTAAGTTTATTAGTTAATTTTTTACGATTTTTTGAAATTGTCGCTCTGAAAACTGATCATGCCGAAAAATACCATGGCAGTGAGCCAGACTTTGTTGAAAAATGGCTGGTAGCAAAAGTGTTAAACTCCCAAAAAATTTTTAATAAGAGATTTGTTATGCATGATCAATTTTCTATCTCGCTTGCATTTTCTATTTTATTTTTAAACTGCACAGCTGCTAGCTAGCCAGGCATGGCTATATGTTCTTAGCAATTACAATAAAATGTGTATCCTAAGTGTTCCTGCAGTTACCAATTTGACTTTACTAGTCCAATAATGTCACGATATATTCTCATTTTGATCTCAACTAGAATTTTTTTTTTTATTGAGAAATATAAATTTTATATGATAAACATTTGGACATTATTTTTTTTTTATTTCCTTTTGTGTTTAACAACAAACAATAATCTCCCATATCAAGCAAATGACATTTTCATGTTATATATCTCTACTTCATTGTATTTCTATATTAGATTGTTCAACAATTTGTTGTGTACTATTTATATAGTGTTTCAGTGAAATATCAATAGAAATAAATAGATCTCGATGAACAAAAATACTTCATTTTTTTTCTTGAATAGAGTTACATTGCCAACATAGGTATGTAATGAAGGTCCCAAAAAATGATGTGATGGTCAACTCAGTTAACAGTTGGGACTAACATTAGTGAGGTCCTAGTTTACCTGATAGTTCAGGTAACCGGACTAACATAAGTAAGGCCTAGTTTGCTAGCTCAGGTAACAGTTAGGACTAACATCAGTGAGGTCCTAGTTTACCTGATAGCTCAGGTAACTGGACTAACATAAGTGAAGGCCTAGTTTGCTAGCTCAGGTAACAGATTAACATTAGTAAGACCTAGTTTCCCTGCTACTAGTTCAGGTAACAGTTAGACTAACATCAGTGAGGCCTAGTTTACCTGCTAGTTCAGGTAACAGTTAGGACTAACATTAGTAAGGCCTAGTTTACCTGCTAGCTCAGGTGTAAAACTGGTTCAGTGTTATCTAAAGCAATTTTTTAATTATTTTCTGTTTACATTATTTTGTTTTACAGCTTTAGAAACCAGTAGATCTTGTGATTGTATTATTATTATATATAAATATATTATATTAGCATATGTGTTTGATTTACTTTTTGTGTGGAATGCTGCGTCCGAGAGCTTTTATCAGAAGGTAGTTGTAGATGAGCTTAATAAAAATGAAGAAATCACAATCTGAGTTTGGTTTTCTTTTATCACGTCATCTATGTGTAACATTTGAAGGTATAATCGTAATATTGATTTCTATATCAATCTGTGTATACAATCTGTCAATATCAATCATTATTGGTTACTTTCTGACATAACACTCCAGGCAGATCCATAAGTGGTCAGTTTCCCCCAACAGAAGTCAAAGGGTACTAATGGTTGTTCCTGTGGCTCCTTGATTAAACACACTCCTCACTTTGCCTCTCAGTTCTGCTTGTATGGCACATGATCTCAAACTTCTTAAATCGTTGGATAGATTCAACATCAATTTAATGTCTTCATCTAACAGGCTTTTGTAGAGAAACCTAAGAACATCCCCCATATCCATCTTAAACTATCCGACGATCGATGCAGTTGATGCAAGCCTATAATATCTCTTATTCCCGCATACTCACATGCCCTGGACAGCAGATCCACGCAAGTCTATGAAGTTGGAAACCCCAATAGACAACATCCACTCACACCAGCAACCTGCTATTTTGGACCTTCCATGCACCGACTGAGAGTCCGGCCCAATATTAATCATTCTATCACTTAGTGAACCCAGTTATTGGTTACTAAACTGACGTCATTGCACTCCGGCAGATCCATAGGTGCTCAGTCTCCCCAACAGATATCGAAGAGTATGTATACTAATGGTTCCTGTGGCTCGCTGATTAAACACACATCTCACTCTGCCTCTCAGGCATCCAGTTCGACTTGAACAACGGGTAACTCCAAACTGCTTAAATCGCCTGATCGATTCAACATCGATTTTATTAGTGTCCTCATCCAACAGAGAGTCTCAAGAGACGAAGAATATCCCCTTATCCATCTTCAACTCCCCAACAATCGATGCTGCTGATGCAAGCCTGTCCGCTCTCTCATTACCGTAAACACCTGCATGCCCAGGACAGTATATCCACGTAAGCCGCTGGAGGTTAGAAACTTCTATAGACGACATCCACTCATACCGAAACCCGCCCTTCTGGATCTTGTGAAGCATCGACTGTGAAGCATCGACTGAGAGTCAGATACAACAACTGCCCCAGTAAATTAAGTCCCAGAAATCCAATGGAGGGCAGCAGTAACGGCCTCAACCTCCATCCTCATACTAGAAGTAGTTGTCCTGTATGCCCCACTTCGCTCTGCAACAACCCTACCATGCGCATTAGCCAAGAAACCCCAGCCGGATTTCTCACCACGTTGAACCGACCCATCGGTATATGAACCCAGTATCAAATACTAAAGTAAATCAAAAAAGGAGCAAAACTGTTCATTATTGTAAATTCTTTTAGTACCTGAAATATATGAAGATCTTTCCAAACAAGAATGTAGAAGATTCTGTCTTTGATGTCACTTTATTTTTGAACAGAAAATTGACAATTGCACACACCAAAAGTGGACATTGTGTGTCACAATATGATTAGATAACACAACCGATGACAATGCACTCTAGTAAGTCTTAGATGATGAAGGATATGATTGCTGGTTGTTCCTATACCTAACTGGTTATTATATATACATCTTATTCAGTTTTACAGAAGTATCTGCAGAATCATACCATTCTTGATTGTCACTCAAGGGTTAAGACCGTGCCTTGCATTCCAAAGGTATTATGTTCAAATCCGGACAGTGCCGTTATGTTCACAGGTGCATTTTTCCCAGAGACCCCCTAGGATTGTTGGAGTTTGTGCTATGTACAGTACTCTCAGCGGTGGTTTGTCATTTCTGCAGAGAGGGACTGAGCCAACGGGTTAAACCGGTGCAATGAAGTCAATCCATCGGCTTTAGACCCTTTAGATTGTCTCGCATGTTGCATTGTCAGTGACTCATTGAGCATGTTCATGAAGGTCCAGGTGATTTGTGTATGTAGACAGTGGCTTCAGTTTGAGATTACAGAGAGTCACCTTCTTTTTGTATCCGGACGCCCGTCTGCCCAGCGTGTTCGTAGCGCGTTGGACTACGGGTCCTCTGTGTGTGCGGGTTCAATTCGCAGGATGGCAGAAAAGCCACAGATTCCAGATTTACTGTGTTCGTGGCACGAAGGGTTACGATGTCCATGGCACAGTCGAAGAGCTGAAAGCTCAAGTGCTTCTGGATCGGAAAAAAAATTGTACCCGGACATGCGAGAGTCAAAGGAAATAAATGAACAGACAGACTTGCAGGCACAGCTAAAGTGGCTAGAGATAGAGCAATAGACAAAACTGTTTTCCTGAACTTTATTAAGGAGACAGGTCAAACAAATGATTCAGCTGGTGACTTGGATTCTAGATCCATGTTCCGACTGCAAGAACTTGGTTTCAAACATGGTTTTGCAAGATTTGAACGCTATAAGGAAAGTAGACGTGTCTTTAATTAAAACTGAAACTATCAGTTGGAAGTTGGAACGTGCTGGCGGATATATTGAAAATGAGATCGAAGTACTAATGGTCTTGCTCCTTGCATAGTGAGAATGATCTAATAACCTAATAACCATTGCTTGATACTAAATTTCTCCAGTCTCAGGCAAACCTCAACAATGACAGAGTGGTAACTATTAAAAAGCATTCTTTGACAGACATCAGCATGTGATCCCTATTTATACGAATGTTCCCAGGTCCATCTGACCAAGACTGTTTTACATCTAGGCGGCAGACATTCATTCCCCAGCAATGTCTCCTTCACATGCTCAGTGTCAGATGACCAAGGGGTGATGGATGATTCAGAATTGTGGAAGAGATCAGAAAAATCAATGTGACAGGAGGTTGTGGAGAAAGGGTGGTGATGTTTGGACATACAGAAGACAACTAGACAGCACGAACCATTCCACATTTGATTGGTGCCTATGGGTAAAAAAGAGTGGGAAGTTAAAAAAAACTACCTGGCACAGCCTGCAGATGAGAAAGTTAAGAGTGATCAGCATCTCATTTGTGGAACTGAAGAAGATGGCAAAGGATAGAGCTTTGAAGAAGGTTACAATTGTGTTTTAATGTTCTACTGGGAACTAGCAGATTTAGTGGTTTCCAGTATAGACACTTTGAACATCAACAGATAGCTCACTCATGTAACTGGGAATACCATTGTAAGAATAAAATGAGAAATAACAAACTATAAAGCATGACAGTTTGACAAAATACAAAGTTTATATTCTGACCAAAAGACTTTCTTTTAAGCAAAGGATACAAAGATAATAAGTACAGCAAAACACAACTAGAGAAGCAACAGTTAAACAAAAATACATTAAATAGTAACAGCACATTAAATAGTAACAGCTCAACAACTACATATCTTCTAGCTGTAGTGGAATTAGTATATATCCATAATGAAGTAGATATGTCATAGACAAGCAGACATCAGGCAACTACCACTGGAGGAAGGTGAAGTGTATTTAGAACTACTATCATAGAAGCCATGTTCTGATATGGACAAACCAGATGATGATGTATAGATATAGAAAGGACCAAAAATGAGTGATATCAACAATCTTGTAGTCTCATTGAAAGGTAGACAAATAACGTGGTGATGTCTGTCCGTGAAAATGAGTAACACCCATGAGTAACACCCAAAATTTATTTAGAATGTTAAATATGAATCTATATATTTTCCTTATCAAGAAATAAAATTATTACAATTCTGATAACATTATGGCATGTCTGCATGGACTGATCAAATTGTATTATGAATAGCATTGACATCAAGAAGCAGGTATTACTCTAAATCTCCTAATACAACTGTGAAACCTCCAACACTGTTATGTAATGGTGGTAGCCTTTCTCCTCTTGAAGAATGTGGGAGCAGCATCAAACAGCCAGTCAGGGTCAACAACACTTATAGTCCTATAATAACAAAAATGACAACAATATGTTATTGTTTACTGGTTATTGAATTCACTTCAAGTTTCAACAAAATGGCGTACATGTTTTTCCGTTATGACTAAAGAAGCATTTTTACATTGTGGTTGTGTTTAAAAGGGATGTTTCAAACGAATCAATCTAAGCTTAAGGTGTGTCCATATACCTATGAACTTTATGACTCCAGTATAGCCAGTCTCTAACGTGGACATGGATTCTCTGCTTCGCAATGGAGATCGTGCATGTAGGCAGGGATAATTCGCTTTTAACCAACAGCACTTCACAGCCAGACTGACGTTAGAGACTACACAGATGTGCAAACAGTAATCAGTTATATGAGGACCATCATCATAGCACTCTGGACACATACAAACAACAAAGTATGAGATGTAAAAGAGGAAAAGAGCGGGGACCAGGAAAAATATGTTGAAGTGCAAGCGACTCTGTCGAAAATATTTACACATCATATACTGGAATTATGCTAGTGTGAAACAGAGACAACTGGTCCTCGAGAAACTTATATATGGTGTTGACATCATTGTACTGGAAAAACCAATCATGCAGAAGGGACAGTCCGCATTGCCCGGGTTTCATAGCTTCTATATCAGGCAGCATTTTGGACAAGCATTTCTAGTTAGGAATAACATGGCAGAATCTGATGTAGACATGTCGTTGTGGAACTTTAACATCATACAAGTATGTGCTGTTAGGGTACAGGCACCTGTCCTGTTCGTGATAGTCAATGCATATGCTTGCAATGGCAAAGTGAAGATACCCTGCAGTGTCAAAGCTTATTTAGCCAGGACGAGAAGAACATCACCTTTTGTGGTGGCTTCAACGCCAGTGGAGAAATAACACTACCAACAAACAGGGTAAGTAGTTAGAAGATGCGCTAGTGACCTGAGATCTACCAACTTTTTTTCCTGACGTCTTCGTTTCTAAACCGGTCTCTTCTTGTTCTTTTCTTTTGTCCTTCTCTGCTTTTTGCCGCTAGGCGTAGTAGGTTTAACTGATGATCGGTTTCCGAGATAATACAAGCTCGGTCGCTTGATATGTTGTGGTATTGTGGAGTTTTAAGATGTCTGTAACTCCATCAACCGATCTTTTTCTTGATCTGCCCCTTCCTCTTGATGATTCCATTTTAAGGTTGTACGCTCTTGCAACTGGTGTATTCGGGTTCATTCTGACCAAGTGGCCAAACCATTTGAGTCTCTGTTTCAAAATTTTGCATAAACACTTCATCTCTGTTGTGACTAGTTTTCTTCTATCATTTGATGTCAGCATCCATGTTTGGCACTGATAGCATAATGTTGGAAGAAAGATTGTGTTGAACAATGCTATTTTATTGTTAATGGTAACATGTTTGCATTTTAAAATTGTCGTCATTTGTCCTATTATTTGATTTGTTTTGTTGCGTCTATGTTGGATTTCATTAGTTATTCTTCCGTTTGCTGAAAAAATGCTCTCTAAGTATGCAAAGTCCTTGACTTGTTTTAATGTCCGTTTGTCAATGGAGATATTGGTAGTGTTCCTCTCTAGCGAATGTTATTATTTTGGGTTTTTGCTTATATTTATTCTCATATTGTATTCACTGCATGTTATACATCGATCAAAGAGTTTCAGTTAATGGACATTAAGACGCATCTTACTTCATATATGTCTTGCTAGTCTTGACTAACTCACTGTAAACTACACAAGCTGGCTTGCATTGAAACAGTGAGGATGAAGGATGAATGGAGACCACTGTACGATTAGACATCTGAAACAGAGGCAGCAAATAAATCATTCATAGTTACTTGAACATCATATATATAAGTTACTAGATCTGAGATGGCTGTGGAGCCACCCACAGATTTGCATCCCCTTTCAGAAGATTACTGATTGATTGATTGATTGATTGATTGATTGATTGATAGGACCATCATCATTGCACTTGGGTGAGTAACCATGTGTGCTCCGATCTCTTTCTTACACAGGCAGGCAGAATTCAGCTGCAGAGCACAAACTCTGTAGCACCGACGAGGGTCCTCGATCTAATTTTGAAGATGGTGAAGAGATTTTGTATGAATTTTATTTTAAATCTTTTTTTTATTAATTTTGCCCGGGCAGCTGCTTTCCAGCCTGCTCTTCTCGATTTTTAACTGCCAATGGTTCTTTATGTGCTCAAATTGAACACGGGACATACATTTTATCGTCTGTCTCCGATAGGACTAGGAATTCAATCTCACCTGCATTGAGATCAGAGATCTCAAGAAAAATATCTTAATGGCTCCATGAGGGAGAAAACCGGTTACCTTTGGCGTGAGAGGCAAGTTCCTAACCTCTATACTACAGAGACCCTCAAAAGATTAATGACACCTTTTATTGAGTCTGCCTTAGTTATACAGGGTGTTCAACTTAAAAGTAGCCTGTGAATGGAGCCAATCTGGCATATATGTATGGAAATGGGAAGGTTCAGTTATGACGTAGTATAGGTCAAGGTTGTGTGATGGTGTGTAATTGTAGTGTGGGAAAGGGCGATGAACAAATGTGATGTAGGACAAGCTAGTCAGAGCCGGTTTAAAAAGTAAATATACGAGATGCAATGCGTACCTGGCAAATTTCTATTTATTACTGGGGCTGCTTTTAAGTTGAACACCTTGTATTATGTCATATAGTGATGATTATGAGAGCTGGAACAACCATGATGATGATGATGATATAATGACATGGCTGATCATGATGATGATAAATGTTAAAACATGAGCTACTAAAATTACCACATTATTAGTTAGTTAGTCTTTCCTCTTGGGCCTGTGGGGCGCATAGGGCAGAGGTCATAGCTCTCCATGTCTCCCGGTTCGTTGCTATTTGTTTTAAGTCTTTAATGTTTACTAGGCCCATCGTTGAGCCTTCTCTGGTGATGGTTCTACGCAGAGTCTCTCTTGGTCTTCCTCGTTTTCTTTTCCCTCTGGTGTCCATATGAGGGATTGGTAAGGAGTCTTCTCTCATCCATTCTAAGTGTGAGGCGATGTAGTTCCAGCGGCGCTTTCTTATAAAATTTGATACATTTTCTTGCTTGGTCTCTTGTCTTATTTGTGTATTGGGTCTGAAATCTGACCATTTGAGGTTCAGTATTCTTCTAAGACATTTATTCTCAAAGTTATCTAATTTTCTTTCTAGAGCTTTTGTTGCTTTCCAACTCTCGCATCCATAAGTTAATACTGGAATCACACAAGAGTTAAAGATCTTTAATTTTAAGTGCTTGCTGAGTGAATTGGACTTCCATATATTTGACAATTTGTTAAAAGCACTTGATTGTGGAGGCAACACATACACAGCCAACACCCACAAGATCCTATCAGCAGACTAAACAGAAAACAGCATACGACAATCTTTCGCCTTAGAACAGGAAACTGCAGGCTCAACCATCACATGCACATAATAAAACCTACACAGTGTTCATGTCAGACTGAAACACAGACTCCATAGCACATCTTGTAGTCATGTCCATCATACATACATCAACAAATACAAAACATGGCATAATGAACGAAGCTTACAGAGCAAGCTATGGGAACTCTCGAGGAACTCCAACTGACATGCAGCTTCATAGAGGCAACCCATCTCATGATTTAGACTGATTGATAGGACCATCATCATTGCACTTCGGGAGTAACCATGTGTGCTCCGATCTCTTTCCTACACGGGATGATCTCAGCTGCTTGAAGCACTTGAAGCCAATGCGATTCTGTGTGGAATTTCTGGCGCTGTATCCCCGTAGATGACATCATACTTCCTAGGTATGTAAAACTTTTGACTTTTTCAAGAGTGTAGTTTTTTAGTTGAATATTTTTTGGACTGCTGGTAAGGTCAACAATTTTTGTTTTTGTGGTGTTTATTTGGAGACCAATTTGTCCTGAGATATTTTGGAGAAGGTTTGTTTTCATTTGAATATCTTGATGTGATGAACTCAAAAGGGCTATATGTCGCAAAATCAAGGTCTTCTAAAATTTTATCAACCCACTTGATGCCCATATTTGCGTTATTGGTGCATTTTCGCATGACCCAGTCAATTGCTATTCCAAAGAGCATTGGCGATAAGACGCAACCTTGTTTCACTCCTGTTTCCACTGGGAACCAGTCAGAGTTACCGAAATCTGTTCTTACACTGCAGCGATTCACTGTAGAAGGATTTTATGATGTTGATGAATTTAGTAGGGAAACCATAGTTTTGAGTAGTTTCCAAAGCGTAGGACGGTGAATACTGTCAACGCTTTCTGAAAATCAACAAAGTTGATGATTAAATTCGATTGAAATTCTACGAACTCTTCAATGATTACTCTTAGTGTGAAGATGTGATCTATGCATGCTCGTTTTGGTCTAAACCCTGCTTGTTCTTCTCTTAGCCTTTCATCTATAGACTTTTCAGTCTCTCGAGTAACATGCTACAAAAAGTTTTCCTGGCACTGACAGTAGGGTGATCCCACGCCAGTTATTACAATCAGACAAATCTCCTTTTTTTTAGGTAATTTGAAAATAATACCATCTTTCCACTGTTGTGGTGGGGATTCATTTTGCCAGATTTCATTTATAAGTTGGAGTATATGTTGTAAGTTGTTATCATCTGCTGCTTTGAGCATTTCTCCAGAGATGTTATCATCACCAACCGCTTTGTTGTTTCTCAATTTTTTAATGGCAAATTTCAACTCTTCCAGTGTGAATGGCTCGGAGGAAGCTTCTAGTGTGGGCATGGTGATTTCTTCATCTAGGTTGGGAACAATCTCTGGTTGCGGTCTATTTAGTATTTCTTTAAAATGTTCTGCCCATCGTTGTTTTTTGTTGTTCTTCTGACAGCAGTATCCTACCTTGATTGTCTTTGATGGGTTTATTTGGTGTAGGAGTATGTTTGCATAGTTGCTTCATAATGTGGAATACGGTCTTGTTGTTCCCAGTTTTTGCAGCTGTTTTCGCATCGGTGGCTAGATTGTGAATAAAGTTTTGTTTATCTTTTCGTGTTCTTGACTTCACCTCTTTATCTAACATGGTGTATTTTTGTTTCTTGGTATCGTATGCAAGCTTGTCTTTCGTGGATAGAAGAGTTAGTTTTGCTTGTTTCCTTTCTTGAATTTTTGTCCAGGTGTTATCGCTTAGCCACTTTTTCTTCTGTCTTTGGACATACCCTACTGTGTTTTTGCAGCATTTATCAGCGTGTTTTTGAGAAAGTCCCAATTTTCTTCTATGTTGTTCTTTACCACATTATTGCAAGGACAAATATAATGATATTGTGATAGGGATTATGAAACAATAAAGATAACAACAGTGAAGTAGAGATACATACCGTCAGAAAATCTCCCTCTTTAGACAGCTCAGCGGCATTCATAAAGAAACCAACAGCCAGACATTTTCTAGAAATAAAAAGCATTATTGACGACTTAGAGAATGTTGAAAACAAATACAGGACACCAGAATATGGCCATCATCATCATCAGGAGCCGTCTCCACATTGGAGGCAATAGATCTACAACATTCCACGTCTCTTGCTTTGATATTGCACTTTGCTAGGCTGTAGTTTGTTCATCTCTTAATGTTTCCCTCCCAATTGATTCTCTGTCTTCCAAGTGCATGCTGTCCAACTACCCCTCTAATAAGATTTTTATTAATGTGTGTCATGTCTATGTGTTCTAAATATTGTATTTAACATGGTAACTGTCTTAAATATCACAGCAAAGGTTATTGGTTCTCAATATTCATTCACTAATCAGACAAAAAGAAACAAATCTGTAAGACATCTACAAGACTGTCTGGGATTTTTTTTAACTTGTTATATAAAAGAGAGATCGATACTAGAATCCAGCAAGCCAACAACATTACATACCAGCTTACCCCAATCTTGAAACACCCAGCAATTCCTGTAGCGACTAAAAGACAGATTATAAATGCAATCTTCATATCAACACTGTGCTACCAGAGCCAAACATGGGCACTGACAAAAGAATAAGAAAGGAAAATTACCACATGTGAAATGAGATGCTTGAGGAAAGCAGTAAATAAAACAAGAAGAGACCATATAAGAAATGAGGAGACCAAATAAGAAATGAGGAAATTAGAAGAACAGTCGGAACAACACCTGCTATTAGATTATTGAAAAAACAGAAACTCAAATGGTTTGGGCACGTGGTCAGAATGAACCGAATACACCAGTTGCAAGAGCGTACAACCTGAAAATGGAATCATCAAGAGGAAAGAGCAGACCAAGGAAAAGATCGGTTGATAGAGTTACAAACATCTTAAAACCAAAATGTCACAACATATCAAGCAACCGAGCGTGCATTATCTCGGAAACCGATCATCAGTTAAACCTGCTACGCCTAGCAGCAAAAAAGCAGAGGACAAAAGAAAGAAGATATAAAAGTTTGAGAGCAGAAGAGAGTTTACAGAATAATTGTGACTTGTGCTATCAATTTACACATATGTGTTATAGCGCCAAATGGGAGAAATACGCCAAATGGGAGAAATACACCAAATGGGAGAAATACGGGAGGATGGTGGGTGGCTACTACCAAGATGACGTCATAATTGATGACAATTTACCACAGTAACGAACTGAGTTTACTAAAGTTTCAATCAACACATCTTGGGTATTCAGCTTTCTCGTGTTTATATTTACTGTATGTCGTCTGTCTTATAAGCTAATCACAAACAACATAGTCAAGGCTGA